>OZ023166.1:10193584-10636084 GCA_963678695.2 Diplodus puntazzo | reverse complement strand
CCCCCCCAAAAAAATAAAAAAATCCCGCATGTAGAGAGCGTGATGACTGCCACGTTGCCTGTCCTTACAGCACTTCCTGAATAATGTGAGCGAGGCTGGGTTTGATATTTTCATTCGGAGCACAAATGACACCCACAAGTCCTCCAGTCAGTCCTGATGTGTTCATTGGCTGAGCTGGAAGTTTCCAGGTCTGTCATCCGCATATATAAATATATTTTCTGCGCCATTTACTTTAAGTACAGCGGGTTGTCATGAAATCGGCGCTGTGTCATGTACACCTTAAATATTTGATGCTTCTGAGGAGCTGAGTTTTTTTTTTTTCGCACCGCCACACGAGTGAACTCTGGAGCTTTTTGCTTGGCTATACATGAAAGAAGAAGATTATGTCACGCTTTAAAATGTAAAAGAACACAGAGCACGTTGATTTGTGAGATGTGTGTTTCAAGGCCTATTAAAAATGCAGCTAATAAGTTCAAATTCCTCTGATCGGACGTAAAGTACATTTTTTAAATTTCCTTTTATGTCAGGAAACTGAGGATAAAACTACTGTTTAAATTTGGCCTACCAAGAAAAATAAAATGTACTTTCTTTTTTTTTTTTTTTAGAAACCCACATTTGTCATAATTTCAAGCTTTCCTTTTTGGGGAAAAAGAAACTTGACCGTCATGCCCAGAGAAGCATAACCACTCCCCCTTCCACTCCCCATAAGCACAGGCCTGTGCAACTTAAAAAAAGTATTTTTTTTTGTCTGAGGAGCAGCTCCGAAAAACGAGTTTGACTCCTTCTCCCGGGCACACACTGTATTCAGTGTGATTTTAGATGTTAAAAAAGAAAAAGACCCCCTTCTTATTTTGAACAATCACAAATGCAGAAACACGCCGTAATCCGCTCTGATTCTTTTTCCTCCCCTGTCAAGACGTCTGTGAACGGTTGCGTCACTCTTTTTAGTTCAGAGGGAAGCTGCTGCAGTATTCCAGTCTGTTCACAATTAATGATCTGTGGCATAACACCCATTAACACTTTTCTAATGTGACACAAAAATATGGTTAGCATTATCATTAAGGAAATTATGATGGAGCCGTGGAAAAATCCCATTAGCACGGCTGTCAGTGCTCTTGACATGCGGCTCAGCGTGTTGGACTCGGGTGTCGCGGGAGCTGGCCGATATCTCTTCTTACTCCGTGGCATGTGTCTCTCTTGTTGTCATGGATTGTCTGCCACATGGAGAAAGAGTTTCTGATTCAGAGACAGTGATTGATTCGCGCCCTACTGTTGCAAAATGAAATGATAACGCTTTTCCTCAGCTTATCTCATTTTCCCATATGAATAGCATAAATGTTTTTTTTGGGGGGGGGGACATTTGCAGTAATTGCATAATGAGATTACTGATTTTTTTTTTTTTTTAATTCCTACTAGTGGAATTCTTTATTTTATTTTACGATTTACGAAGAGTACATGGCAACATTTGCAGGATTACAAAATATTATGCAACGCGATTAACATGCTCCTCTATTGCAAATTATTTATGACACTAATCACCAGTTCAAATAATGCTCATTAAGAAAGTTATTCATGTGCGGTGTGTGTCCTCCTCCCTCCCTTCCCCGGCCCTAATTGAGGAGGGTTGACCTCTTGACCCGAGCTAAATTGAGTTGTAGTCCCTGTGGCGAGCGTCTCCTTCCCGGTCAGTCAGGGCGGATTACACAGCCATTGTGTTCGGCACTGTATCGTCCAAGCTGGCTGTAACCAAGCAGATGAGTCACGCATATCCAGGAACACACTCAGGGCTTTTTTGTGTGTGTGTGTGTGTGTGTGTTATGTCTGAGAATTGCTTGCGAGATGCCCTTACACACAAGCATGCGCGCGCACACACACACACACACACACACACACACACACACACACACACACACACACTAGTAAAAGCAGGGGAAATGTAAAGTATGTTTATTTGAGCACACTCTCTCTAACAGGAATTCATTTGATGGATGAGGAAAAGTCCGATCTGCTGAGAGTTTGTCGTGTTTTTTTTTTGCTTATTCATGTCGATGGAATCATTAGTTTTACGAGGGTGTTCACACGGTGATCGATCTGTTTTGTATATAATTTGGTTTTGTTTTTTGTGTGTAGAAAATGAATTCAACCCGTCTTGGGGGTTCGTCACTCGTGATACGATGACAGTTACTCCACGGTCACTTTTGTGCGTGTGGCCGGCGTGTTAATTAGTGGCCTTTAACGCGGTGCCACTTGTTGTGTCGGATTACTTTTTTCTTTTTTTTTTTTCTTTTCTCCTGCTCGCCGTTTTGAAAATCAAAGGAGCAGTGCTGAAACGGTCCCATGTGTGTTTTGGTATTGTATCAACAAAACCTAGCGGCGCGATTACAGTTCGTCACTGACAGAGTGATACACTGTACCTTGTCAAACATTAATTAACTGATAGCAGTGACGAATTAACAGCGGTGTGGACTGGAGTTGCGTTCAGGTGTAGCCTTTGTGAGGCGATCACGAGCCTCAGAGTGCATTAATTAAAAGAACAGAACTGCCCAGCCGTTTGTGTTTGCACTGTGTTATGATTGTTGATCAAATGTCCAGTTGCTACGAAACATCACAGGATGGCTGCCCCTCACTTGACGGCTCGCCCCTTCCGCCGTCGCTCCTAGCTGGCTATTAATTATCTAGCAGACAGGTGCGAATGAGAAAAAAAAAAGGCATTTGCCCTGTGATGGAAGTTGTTTACTTTTAAATGACAAAACTTTTAATAAGTTCGCCGTGGTGACAAATCGCTGCAAACTGCCGTAATATTTAAGTTCTTATGGCATTGTAAGATAGAAATTTTCTGCCTGAACTCCCCCGTCTCGCCAACAGGGACGGTAATCAAAACACAAACTCCAGCTCCCGCCACCAATCTCTGGTAGAACCATGGGGGATTTATTAGGACCCCCTATCCCTAGCCCATTTAAATGATCCTGGATGCAAGGCGCTCAACAGCGCCGGAGAAACTCATTAAACTCTCAGGGCGTCAGTCACTGAGGCCTCCTTTAGCAGGACAAGGTTTCTGTGTTGGCTGATGCAGTCCTCTCTGGTGGCTCAGAGGGATATACCTCCACGGCATCCAACTATGTCTATTCCATCACTTTTTAATTGATTCAGTTAATTAATTGCCAGACCCATGACCGTTTGTTTAGCATATTAACTTAAAATGTGTTACTAAGGGGAATATTTCTGATCATTTTCTGAGTGAATAGTGGCATTTGGAATAAAAGCCGTTTCCCTGGGCATTCGGTTTTTTGGCTGGACAAGGCCCGACAGCGAAACATGGTTGCTCCGTCATTTGCCATCTTCATAAGAAACAGCTCAACACTTTCCTCTTCATTTTTCACTGAGGTTTGACACCCTGCTTGACACTGACTCGTGCTCCCCTGAGGGAAAGGCTTCTGCCACCATAGGATCCTGCCTTAATTATGCAAAGTACAGGATATTTTGTGCGATTTTAAAAGTGCGCCAGTTTCTGCTTTGGCAGTCACTGCCACACTCCCCTACTGGGAGGTCCTGTCAGACTCCCCCTTCCTCTTTGCCCAGGAAA
The DNA here is from genome assembly GCA_963678695.2 of Diplodus puntazzo. Taxonomy (NCBI): domain Eukaryota; kingdom Metazoa; phylum Chordata; class Actinopteri; order Spariformes; family Sparidae; genus Diplodus; species Diplodus puntazzo. The sequence continues at coordinate 10,632,501 of OZ023166.1, read as the reverse complement.
ATGAAAGGCTAGAAAGAAAAGACATAATGGAGAATGCATTTCAACTGCAGGGGTGGAAGGCAGAGGCGTAAGAAGTCCTCAGTGAGACCCTCATTTTACATGGAACAGGTGGGAGACTCTTTTGTTCTCTTCCCGCTGTTAAAATCCATTTCATTTCTTGTACTTGACATGCCACAAGGAACTCTCACCAGTTCCCAAAAAGGCTCCAATGTAAAAGGTTCCTACCTTTTACTAAACAGAAGTCATGTTTTTCAAGGCCAGCGCTGTTGTCAAAAAAGTCAAAAGTGGTTTAGTTGCCATGCGCCTAATGAGCAGATCTGAGTGCCGATCAAGCCGTCAGTGTTTTGTCAGTCGTCCTGTTAAAGAGCAAAAGCACTTTGCGGCTTTGCTTTGGCTCTTATCACACGTGGTGTGAGTATGTTTATTTCATAAAGGTACATTTCCTTTGCATTTAAGTTTGGATCAGTGTGAGGTAGGCCCATGTTTATTCTGGAGTCTACAAATTTTCTTTTTGATAACCGTCTAATTTAGCTATCTGTGGCACTGTACACCCTCCTCGCTCATGCAGTCATCAAGGTGTTTTCTACTTGGTCACTGTTGATGTTGGGAGGACGTTTCATGGGAGACCTTCATAATTCATCAAGTCATTACCCAGTCCAATATGTTATTTACGTGGGTGGTTGTTTGCCTTGTTGCCAAACCTCATACATATGAAAGGCTTGTGTGGATTCCCAAACCACAGGTTGAGCTGTCGAAAGCTGTTGAAATCTCCTGGAGTTTCCATACAGAATATCTCAATAGTAAATAATAAAAAAGAAGGAAATCTCAATGTGTCTAACTTGTTTTTCACTGTTAACTGTTTCTTTCCCTCTTTTTCTCCCCGTTCTCTTTTTCTGGCAGTAGAAGACAATGTGACAGAGGACCAGCACAGTCCCGGGCAGACTGCCATTCCAAGCGGTAATGCTCCATTTCATATTTCATCATTTTGGGCTGGAAAGTGGATCATGTGTCTGTGTGTGTGTCTGTGTGTGTGTGTGTGTGTGTGTGTGTGTGTGTGTGTGTGTGTGTGTGTGTGTCTGTAAAATCTTTGCTGGGCTCAGAATGGCATAAAGTATGTATTTCCTGTTTTTGAGGTTTTTCAAAATGTAAACTGCATGGTCGCATGTGCTTTTATAGCGGTTGCGGAGCGGTGGAGCTCCTTTTTCTTTGTTTGTGTGTTTGTGTGCATGCATGCATCCAGGTGTGTTTAAAGCTGTCCTTCTGTGTGTTCCTGCAGTTTTTTTTTTTTTTTAAGACTCTTTGTTTCCCAACCCTCTGTATGATGTAGAATAGAGCTACCCAGATGAATGTGTCCTGTCTGCACGCGTGCCATTCACAGTGGCCCTCCAGGAACAGAGCGGTAATTCAGGTCAGGCTAGCAGAAAGCCCCCTATGAATGAAGCCTGCTCCTGATGCACCACACTGTATATTTTCATTTCATTTGTCTCTGGTAAAGGTTAAGTCTCAGGCGTGGTTATTTTAAACCCGATATGGATGGTTTTGCCCAGCAGGCTGGGGACCCTGGGTACTCCTAGGCTGCCACATTAGTCCGGCATTTACCCATAGTCTTCAGAGTGCAAAATACAGATAGATACTGGCCTTTTCTCAGCAGCTTTTGACTGAAGTATTCTCTTTTTAAGGGTCTTTAAATACAGATTCAAGTTTCTCGAGCAGGCCTCGCACTTCAGACATCTCGCAGCACAAAAAGTGCAGTTTCTGATCTCTTCGTCGTGCGTTTCCCCTTGACCCCTGAGTGTGTACCGCATCAGATATTGCGGTAAACACGTAACATTTTTGCTCATCTCTGGAAAAAAAAAAAAAGAAAAAAAAAGCAGAGCGCTATCTATCTGCCGCTGTGTTAATGTGTATCGATGGCTATTGGTGGGTGGTTCTGTGGAAAAGAAACTGCCTGTTTAGCCCCTCTCAACCCCAGCTCAAGGGATGAAGGACTGGGCATAAAAGGCAGACTTGCCTCGGAGACCTCCTGTCATCCAGAGCCAAAGTAGAGCTAATGAGTGTGCCTGATTACAACGACCCCCTCAGACACACGAAGCTCCCCTCTCCTCCCCGTCCCTCCACCAGCTCCATCTCCAGAGTGAGGGGAGACAGCCGCCACATGATCGATGTCTGCCTGTGGAGAAATCAGGAGGGCGCACAAATTAATTTCTCACTTTCCTCATTTGACTTCGTCTGACTGATTTATTTTTTAACCCCCTCGGCGAACGGTCAACGGGAGAAGCGCTTGTGTTTGTGGCGGTAAACTTTTTTTTAAGGATGCTGGGATTTTTTTCCCTCCGCTATTTTTTTGTCAATTTGCCACCTCTAACTTTTTTTGAAAATGCCTCCCTTTCAGACGGTCTGTTATCGCACAGCAGTAATTCATCCTTATGGTTGGTTATGGCCCAAACAAGCTCTTTTTAACGTCAAATTCAATAGGCAGCGGAAGAAAAAAAAGCTTACCTGCTTTTCATGCATTTGCCAGTTTGACAGACACGGCCACAATAGCCATTAGTCTCCTGACAAGCTAAGGGCTTAATCAGACATGGTGTCAGGATCTGCCTCATAAGTAGACCCCCAGTTGTGCTCTTCTGTGTCTCTGCAAGCGTTCTGCAGACCCTGCATCCTGTTTCTCATTCATGTTTGATATGTGGCAAAGGCAAAGGAGAAATGCTAACAAAAGAGACCCTCTAAAAGACAGACAGTATTATGCATGGTATAGAGGGGCAGGAACAGTATGATATCTGAGATTTAATGAGGCAGCATGCTTTTTTACACGGAGAGTGTCGAGCGGGCTTAAGATCTGCAGCTTGGCTTTACCACTGCGCTGCCTGTGTGTAATTATAACCACATGCTCCCCGCTTTTTCTTCTCTCTTATATATACATCCCTTTCTTTTTCTTTTTTTTTCTCCTCATTCTTCTTCTTTTTCTTCGCTCTCAGCTATGACAGATCCCGGCTTTTGCTTCCTTTTTTTTTGGAGCGGGGTGTCAGCTCCGTCAAAGTGGAGTGGACTGAGGCAAACAGAAGTGTTCCCGAGATCTGAAGGGGCGTCTAGGTGGCAAGGTGCTGTAGCGTAGAGTAGAGTAGAGTAGCGTAGCTAGCGTGGCGGAGTGGTGCGGCGCCCGAGACTGGAGCTCCTGAGCTCGAGGTTGAGGCTGCCCCACAGATCAATGTGCTGCAGGAGCACACTACAGCAGGAAGAGGAAAGGACTCTTTCACTCCAGCACTTCAGAAAATCATATTCTCTATTATTCATTTCCTTTGATGTTTTACTGCACTAATGGCATAGCAAGGCGCTCCGTTCAATATTATCACTCCCTGTGAGGGAACGTGTGAGTCGAGAGGGGTGAGGGAGAGAGAGAGAGAGAAAGAGGGGGCGGGGGGCATTTGGTGTGTTCAAATGTTGTTCCCCGTTCAGCCGCTTTGATTTCCGTTCTTCTTCGGATGCTTTAGTGGCGTCGAGTTTTTGTAACGCCTGCGTACCTGTGATTATATCTGCTGGCGCTGCCTTCGTCGCTCGTTTTTTTTTTTTCGTCTCTCCTGTAATTGTTCAGCGCTTTTGCTATTGTCATTTATGCACGCATCATAAAATGTTCATAAATATACTGCGTGTTTTTTGTTGTGTTTTTTTTGCAACACAACACACGGCAAGGGCGGGCAACACTTTCTGCCATCGCTTTGCGCTCGTAACGTGCTTAGCGTTTTGAGAGAAACTGCTTTTGACAAACACCTCTGCTAATCCACTTTCAGATTTCAATGCATCATGCATCAAAATATTAAACAGCAATTAGTCCTTAATATGAATCTGGGGGACTTGAAGCAGATAAATCAAATTGCACGCACCAACCATATGAACACAGACATCCCCGCCGCCCACCCGCCCCCGTGCAAATTCTTGACGATCGTTAACAATCTGGCAAGTGTCGAGCTCACAGCCTCGTCGTCGGATCATGACATTCTTTAATGATGGGGGATCAGTGGATGTGACGGTCTAAGTGGAGAGCCCCCAAATCCCATCCACACAGAGGAGGATACACTCGGAGGCACATGTGGCATTAGAATGTAGTGTGACCTATATATGGCGGGTGCTCTGCAAAAGTTTTAGATTTTTAAATAATGAGGTGCCGGCAACCGTGTGAAGGTTATTCAATCTTAATGTCCTCCTATTTCTGACAGCCTCCCTCACTCTGATAAAGGAGCGCACTCACCTTTGATCAGGCCCGCCGACATGTGTCGACAGAAGCTGCTCGCTGGTTAAAATAAATTCTTAATTTGAACTTGGGGGTGGGTGGTTGTAGGGTGGGTTGCAGGGGAGGAGGGGCATCATAGGATCAAGATCTCTGGGAGATGATGGGGAAATGAGGAGATGGGTGAGCTGGTAATGATGTTTTTCGACACCGAGGTCTTTCATTGCACAAAGACAGACTGAGGCTAAGCCCTGATGGAGCCAGACATACTGTATCTACAGGCAACGAAGAACATCGCCCTCAGTGATTTCACACTTCTCTCGCTCAGTGTTTTGGGGCCGCATTTGAATGAAGTTCAGTATGAAACGCTGACATCCATCACATGTTGCACTCTAAAAATTGCTTTTGTACCCAACAACAAACTTTTTTCGTGTCGGCTGCGCTTAATATTTTATTTAATCTTTCAGCTAGGGTTATACATGAACTCTCCAGTGAGGTTAAAAAGCAGGGGTTCATGGTAAGAGTTAACTTTTCAGAGCAAAATTCAGCCGATTTCTTTGTATTTTTTCCCCCCCTTGAGAATTCCTGTACATCCACACCCCACCCCCACCCCCCCTCCTCTCCCCATGGTCAGCGTCTCCACCTGTCTCTGTGTGTGGGCCAGACAGTGGGGGTACGAGTGCAGGCTCCCCTGCTGGGGACCATGGGTCCCTGGTGGGGCTAATGGAGCAGAGAAAAGAATATCAATTAAAAGGTTATAAATATTTAAGAGCAGAAATATTCAATAATATAAGGGTGGGGGGTCCAGGGGACTCTTCAACTCACAAGATGAAAGTTGTGGCGTGATAAATGTCACCGGGCTCCATAAGAGACAAGAGTGTGTACAGTTTGATGGATGGACTCGGACTCAGACAGATATTACACGGCTCTAAAGATGTCAATCACCATTCAGATTCCCACTTTTTATTAGTGCAGCACTAATGTGGTTTTAGTACCTTAAAGATTGAAAATTCATCTTTAAAACTCTTTCAGTCTGATCTTTATTATATTCCCAGTATGAATAATTTTTCGGCCCCAGCTACGATCGTCCAACTTCGAGCTGACCTTATCAGAATATGGATCAGCGGTCAATAAAGCTTCCCTCTTGTCTTCACCTTCTCCAGCGACATTGTCAAGCTGATTAACAAAATTAACAAGCGCGTTAGGCACGACGGAAATGTCTCAATAAGCCACACATCTTCTCCCCCTCAACCATATTCCACATTTGATTGTCAAGATTTCCAAGCGTGCTGGTATTGATCTGCTGTCCAGCCTGTAGAGACTGGTAGAAGAGGATGTCCTGATCTGATGGATTACTGTATGAGGCCCAGAGGCACAGGAACCTCAGTATTGACGTGGCTCCTTTAATCCCAGGGTTGGACGTGACCTTGCCATGTCAAGCCACCCCTCCATCCCCCATTCCCCGCTTCCCCAACCATCCCCCCCAACAAACATGTAGCAGTTTACACTTCCAGCACCGCATCGCAGCAGTGCACCGGAGGTCACTCAGCTCGACCAAGAGCGCTGACCCAGGTTGGTTTCACTGGAAGTTGCAGCTGAAACTTGTCGCTTGAAAACAAGAGAAAAACAAAGGGAGTGAAAATCAAACTCATGCATGAAGCCCTTCGGGTTTTAATATCTCTGTGTGTCCGAAATCGTTTATCTTTTTGTCGTTAGCAAAGATCTCATGGTTACACGAACGATATTACCTCAACCTGATCTGATCATTGTGATTAGAGATTTAGGTGGATGCTAAAATTAAAGGGTATTTTTATACATCAAAGTCTGTTTACAGGTCTTCGGGAGTACTACTTCATACTGTATGTTAAAAAAGTAGTATTAGTGAGTTGTAGTTATTCTTCTTTCTTTTCAAAACCTGGCACCTCCAGTTCCCAAAACTCGGCCACTGATCACTGGAGGTCATTTATCAGATTACATGCATTTTACTCTGGAGCCGCACCAGACTTTATGCTACTTTTTACGTAAGGAGTAGTACTCCCCAATACCTGTAAACACGCTTTAATGTGTTAAATTGGTGGGATTACTCTTTAAGTAATCTAACAAGATGTAGGTCTACATGCCCTTAATCGATAGCAATCAATTAAGCACCAAGTTCTTGTAAATTCAGCAAACGCCTTATTGACAAAGCAACAACTATATCAGCAAAATTTCAACTTTTAAGCGGCAAGATCCTAATAGAGGACAGTTCATTGAGTGAAAGGAATCATGGCAACAACAGACAAACCAAATATAAAAGATAAAAGTGAGTGTTATTTTATGCAATCCCAATACTTCTGTCCCTACCTTAACCTTGTTAATGTCACCTAACATTACCATCACATGGGGCAAACGTGCAGAAAGATTATACTTATTTCAGACAGAGAGAAATGATCAGTTTTAGCATGAGCATGGATGTTAGCCGCCAATATTTTCCTATTGAACTGATTGTCGAGGATTTACACGACCCCTCTGAACCTGATAGAAAATTCTTTCTGATCGAGGCCGGATCAGGGTAGTCTCTCCAAGAGCCCGACTGACATATTGGTTTACCGATATCACCGATATATCGACACCAGTGTATATGTTGTTGATATCGACCATTTATGAAAACTTGTTGAAAAATACAGTGAAGACAACAATGCTTGGGTTGACAATTATTACATTTCAGGGGAAGTTTGATGTCATTTCAGACTAAAGTTTATTGTTACTCGTAAACTGTGTAATATCCCACTTCCATTAAATACTTACCTCACAAGAGTTTGGCCATTTGTATATTGGCCTATATATAGACATGGGAATTATTTTATGGTATCGGCATCAGCCTCAAAATCTGTCTGGCTCTAGTCTCTTCCAACTGCGGTGGTTTCACGAGGCATTTTCAATCTAATTGGGCCATTATTTCTGTCAGTGCAATATTAGGGTCCATGTAAGTGCAGCTAATGTGAGGACATCAACCTAATACAAGCATCAGAATAAAACTGCGTCTGCCTTCTGCACTGAGAAATGCATTTCACTTAAAACATAAAAATGCTCGAATGTAGCCATCGGTTGTTTTATCTGACAGGCCTGAGCTGTAATATTAGAGAAATTAATGATTCATAAATGCCGCTGGAAAAAAGTCTTGGATGGAGTCTTAGCCTCCTCCGCAGGCACCCCATAAAGAAAAAAAAAGACGTGAAGTGTTCACATCACATTTCCGTGCATATTGTGAATTCCGCGCCTGTGTGTGGATGAATCATAAGTCTATATTGTGTGGCTTTTGGCCCCAGTCAGAAGTGTTTCCCCCAGAGCAAGAAAGGCCTGCATCTGTGAGGATTGGGTTGGGATTTTCATTTTCTTGAAACACCTTCTGTTCTGTTCTGCATGGTCCCACCAGGGACCACAGTGCTGATATTTTTAGAGGGCATGTTCCGAGAGCCTCAGTCGCCAAGAGGGAAGGACAATGGAGGGTGTGATGTTACATCAATACTTGGCGCAAGAGGGGGAAAGGAAAAATCCTGGGTGGCCTTGATGAGTTCTGGAACGTCTTTCCTCAAGGAATTACACAGAGCACCCTACAGAACTAGAGGACTTAAAATGGCCGCCCATGTGCATATACATCCGGTATATACGCACCCACACCTGCACGCATCGGTGCCACACACTCCTTTGTCCTGAGGCACCGTTAACCGCGTGCTAGGCGAAAAGAAAAAACAGGCTTCCTCCTAACGTTTTCCCCTCCGGAGTTTTAGGACAAGCTGAGGAACACTTACATCAGTGGGGCTTAAAATGGCTGCCAGTGAAGTGCAAGGTCTCTTCTCCCCCACAAAGCCTTAAACCAGGGTGACATGATTGTTTGATTGTAAGTATGGCTTTTTAATCAGTCTTATTGTGAAGTGTAATGGTCACAGCAGGGGGAGAAAGAGGGCTGCAGGCTATGCTGCCTATTTATAAGACGCTGCTGCAAGACGGATTTACCGTGCTTCTGAATGAAGATGTTTACGGGTTGGCTGCGAGGTTTGATTTGTCGTCCGAATATTCTAGCATCACGTGAGGAACTTTAGATTATGCTGGTGTTGTGAAAGATGATTCCTAGTCCGGTTCGGGGTAGTCAAGTCGCCCACCCCTGGCACTGCTGCAGCACAAAGCCAACAAGAGACAAAACTGCAGATGGATTGAAGAATATTGATGTGCGCGACCCGCGGCTGCCTGCGAGCAAGGCTGAATAATTTAGGGAAGTGTGTCGTGACGACAGCCTAACGCACACCAATCTCAGCTTTGTGTGTCTTACTGTGCTACGCTCCATACATCCACTGTTCTCCTGGCCTAGATGTCTGGGTAATATGGCAAGGTCTGTCTCCTCGGATCGACGCTGACTGATGCAATTCAGCACTCAATGGTGGAATTTCATATTTCTTTGGTCGAGCCAAAACTGCAATCCAGGATTTATTAACTACACATATTCCCATCAGTCTAGTTTCATATACTGAAGTTTTGCTTGGGTGAAGCAGGGCAAACACAACGTAAAACCATTTCTAATAACAGAGCTGTGTGTGTGTGTGTGTGTGTGTGTGTGTGTGTGTGTGTGTGTGTGTGTGTGTGTGTGTGTGCTAGATTTGTGTACGCGAGCGTTGTGCCACCCTGTCTGTGTGTGCCTGTATATCTCTCACCCTCACCTGCCCAACAGTTCTGTTATGGCATGAGTGGTTGAGTTACAGAGGCCCAAATTGAACCTGCATTTTTATTACAGCTTTTATTATTGTTTTTATTAAATCCAGAGTCTAGAAATCCATTTTATTGTCACCCAGAGGAAGCTGTAGTGCCTCGCTGTGTGGGTCACCCCTCTGACTATGTGGTGCTGTCATTTCCTGTGGCTCGGCAGATCCAGAGTGCGCCCTCGAGAGGGCGGCGGAGGATGGTGAGACCGGGCGTCTGAGGAAGAGGCTGCTCTCTCCAGAGGAAGGAGAGGAGGGAGAGGAGGAGGACGAGGAGCCCGCGCTGCACAGCTGCGACAGCTGCCGGCAGGTGTTCGAGTCGCTGAGCGATCTCACCGAACACAAGATTAATCAATGCCAGCTGACAGGTAAACAACGTTCAGCCCACCGCGCCTCCCCTCCACTCTGCCACTCAGCTCTTCTCCCACTCCCACACTCGCTCTACGCCTTCACCAGAGAATATGCCACACTATGTGTGTTAGTACGCTGCACCAAGGGGAGCAGCAGACTACCAGTCTTCTTGGTAGATCTCCAACAACACAGACACACACAGGCCTCACACACATCGCACATTATTTAGATGCGCTGTGCATCAATATGTACAGACGTGACATACAAATAGGCCTCCATGTGTCCTCGTAATAGATCACCGTAGGCTACTGGATGTGTATTTATAGCATGTGCATTGTGTCCTTGCCTGTTTCGGTGTAACATTTTATACAGCACTATACTAATTCTAACATTTCACTAGAGAGCAGCTACGAGGTCCCACAGTAACCAGACCACCAACTGGAAACAGATCCTTGCTCCAGGAAAGTCCCTTAGCCGGTCCCAACGCTAGCTAGCTGCAGTAGTAATACGTAGTGGGACTGAAAGAGAAGGATGCCATTGGCAGACTGTGTCATTGACCTGTTGATGGATGAATAGGGCTATAAATACCCTGACAAGGTGGCAGACAGAACTAATGATGTGAACTGAAGGTTTCCATGTGCTTCTCCTGGACTTGCTGTCCTCCTTTACACGTCCTGATGGGGCCGGCGTCGAGAAACACCACCTGACACACATTTCCTGATGTTTGGGCACAGACCCTGCGTCTTCTCATCTCGTTCAGAAACAGAGCACGAACAGCCTAAAATGTAGTGATCCCCGTTTCTGATGTAGTACAGAAGCGAAGTCAGTCAAGTCAAGTACACAGGAGGCATGCTAAACAGACATTAATTGGTTCAGACGTTAGGCGATACAAAAAGCCGCTTTTCACCCTTTTTGGTGTCGTAAAGAAGCTACAGTTTATTATCGTGCTCTGCCTAGGCGAGTGCTGTGTAGTTTCCATTCTGTTTACATTCAAGCACAGTTTGATTTCATATTTTGCAACCGACAATCAGCAAACCACAAATTATAGGGTAGATATCCCACGGGTTTTACAGAGAATTTCCATTAACTGTAAGCAATTCTCCTAAAACCGGGTCTTGTGTTTGTTAGTCCGTGTATATATAAGCACGCATACGTGCATCCTGTCAGGGCCCGCGTCGGCGCTGACTCAAGCACAAACGCACGCACGCCTGCCATAATGGAGTGACTTCACACGCGCAGGTTGCCCTTGTTTACAGGTACGTGCGCCTCTTGTGTGCTCATGTGTGCGCAAATACAACGTGACGCTCAGTCGACGAAAGGTGTGAAAATCAATGCACTGTTCACTTTCCCATTACTGTCACCCAGCAAAAGCATTCATTGGGATGAGAGAAAACTAAGTGCTGAACCTCCCGTCACCCCCCCCGATGTTACACCCAGTTCCATCAAGCCGACACAGATCCAGTCTGTTTGGGAAATAAAAACACAAAGGGCATTATTTAAAACATAGGGGGGAATGCTTGAATTGAAATGATCTTTTAATTAGAAATATTCGGCGGGGTAATAGACTGCTGGAAATAGCAATGTGATTAGAGTTGTGTGTTTGATTCGGGGGCAGGCCTTTCATGTCGTCAACGTGGTCATGACTGACTCAGCCATATTCCTGCTATAATTAAGGCTGGCTTTTATAAATGTCAATCTTACGGACAAATAACTCTTAATTGCTCAATGATGAAAAAAAAAACGCAGTTTGGATAAGAGCCCCCGTGGAAACCAAACAAAAGAATCTAATTGCCATTAGGGTATTGTGATTGTGCAGAAACACTCTATTAGTATTCAAACACAGTGGGAGAAAAGAAACTTCTAGATGGCATACTAAGTACTCTGAATGTGTGCGTGCGCGTGTGTTTGTGTATTCGCCGGAATATGGGAGGAGATTTCCTATGTGGCATTATGTAGACATCCATGACCAATTAATCTGCCTTACATCAAGTCTCTACTCACAGATGGATCCTTTATTAGAACCATTTTCTAATCAACCGGCAGCACCTGCTAAACCCTCCATTTTTACAATTTCAAATGTTTTATTTTTGGTAAACAAATTGCAGAGCTTGACTGGAACCAATCCACATATGGAGATTTGCTTGCTGTTCCCTGACAGAACTCGGCTCGTTTCCCCCCCAGCTGATGTCCCATAAGCGCGTACAGTGTATTAGTGGAGCCAGACATGCCCATATACACCCGCCGCCTCACCTGTTTTATATCTGGGCCCTTGTTATGTGCTGTGTCTGGGCTCTACAGTAAAAACACAAAGTTTCCCAACAGGAGTGAGACAAAACAGAGGGAATAGAGTCTAAACAGATTCTAGCTGCATGTCGACCACGCCCGATGGACGAGAGAGAAAGAGAAAGATGTTACATGTCACCCCGATCAATGGCGGCCATTGTCTCCCCCCCGTCTGGCAGAGGTATAACACCTTTCCATGCACTTAAGCCGTGACCACTGCAGTGCGCTAAGGGAGCGCATGGGTATGGATTGCCTCGTGTCCCTGATGCGATCGGTGCTATTGATCGCGCTAATGCTGGACTGCGGAGGAAGGCGAGAGTCTGAGAAAGGGAGCGAGGGAGAAGGAGGGAGATGGGGAGAGAGGAAGAGAGAGAGAGAGAGAGTGCTGAAGGAATGCGTCCCCAGGGAGCCCGTCTTGGGCTGGGGCAGGGCTTCAGGAATGCTCCCCAGGAGATCCCAGTGAAGGCTAGGGCAGGGCTGGAAGAATGCTCCTCTAGAGAGTTGAGAGTGGAGGCTGGCTGGGGCAGGGCTGGAGGAATGTTCCCCCAGAGCACCCCTTTAACTCTGGAGCAGAAGTGGAGGGGCTCCACGGGGGGAGAGCGCTCCCCCGTCCCCCCTCCGGCTCCAGGATGGCTGCGGATCAGGTTTCCGTGTGGGGATCAGCATCCTGCCGACAGGGCTTTAGGCTGCCCTGGGGAGGAGACAGGAGGCTGAAGGCATTGCTATTCCATAGGCCTTTCCAAAAACACTTCACGAGTGCTTTGTCTCACTGTCTCCCTGCATTGTCTGTACTGTATTGTTACCGATCCTTCGTGGGGAAAAGAGAAACAGTGTCTGTAGTTTGACTTTTGTTCTCAGTTGGCACAAGACATGTTCATACGATAGATATGAGATTGCGTCGGCAGGCGAGGAAGCATGCCTTCAGACCCCGCTCGCCAAAGAAATACCCCGCTCCTCAGCTCATTTCAGACTCGTGTTTACTAGCTAGCCCACACTGTAAATAAAAATAACACATCTAGCTCAGAGTTTAATTCAGAAGATTGCATTTCCACAAAGCCTTTCACTGTCAGTTCTCCAATTCCGCGTCTCTGAAGGTATTTGAATAGCCCAGTGCACACACGGGCTGTCAGCCTGGTGGCCATTCTTTCATTACGGGTCCAGCTCCCTTGAGCAACACCTTTTCTTGTGTCCTTCACTAGAGGAGGGGCATGGCTGCTCCCCTTAGAGGGATCCGTGCCCTGCTATTTTAACCCTCTGTGAGATGACCTTTTTAATAAGTGTCTTTCTCTGTTTTCCTGCCGGCCACTGTGCGAGCAAACAGAGCATGTCTTCTGCTTCCCTCAGATAAAGGAATCAATCAGAGAGGGTGCAACAGAGAAAGAGAGAGAGATAACTGGGCCATATATGGATTTATATTATGTAGATTTCCCTTTTCTTCTTCCCTGTAGACACTGCAAAATGCACTCAGCTTCAATAAAATACATTTCAGATTTATGAGAAAAATACAAATGAAATATTAATACTGTGTGAAAAACAATAAAAATCCCAGCACAATGCAGGAGATGGTAATATGATAGAAATAGTTTAGACAAATTTCTAATATGAGGTCTCTGTTTGCGACAGGGAACGAGACAAATTCTTTAAAAACCCGCTGATATATGTCCCCCCTCCTTCCACTCCAAAAACCACGACATGTTTGTTTGAAGTGTTCGGATTCATTTACATCAAGTCTTTGGGTCAGCGGCATGGAAACATTCAGTAATACCCTCAACTATGAACAGGCTCCTGGCAGTCCGTGATTTCTACAAACTGTTTCCAACAGGCTCTATTGGTTGTACTGGGTTTCCTATTTTTTGTATTATTTTTTTTTTCAGCTAACTTTGTGTATTGATCCAACAGCTGCTTTGTGGCTGCCAAGAAGAATGTGCCAAACTGCAAAGACTTTATTTGCTTCAAAAGGCCTCACATAAGAGGAAAGCGACATGAGCAAGACCTGATTAGCCGAACTCTGAGCCACTGCCGTTCATCAGAAATTCTGCTGTGTTTTTTCGCCGGAGCGTCTTGCGACATCCTGGTACAAAGAGCAGCACACTGATTACAAGGCTTTGAAAGGAGGAGAGGCGGTCAGGAGAGAATAGCTACTTCTGGCACAACGCAGCCACTGAAAAGAGACCTCATGCTAGAGTGAGCTCTCAGAATTGGGCTTGAGTCTTTCCTGTCTGTGTGTTTGTGTGGGGGGCAATGTTCAATGTGTCTATGGGAGAGGGAGAAAATAGGTGGGGAGAGACAGAAAGGCAGAGACGGAAAAAGGGGAAGAAAGGGAGAATTAAAGTAGATGTTTGACTCGGTGGCGTAGCATCCCCGTGCGTTTTCCTCTCTGTGCGACAGTGCCAGTAACGTTAACAGGAGTGTCATTAGGAATTCAAAGCATATGCCCTCGTGAGGACGCCCTCCTTCTCTCTCCCTTGTGCTTCACACAGCACACATTATGCACTGTATAAAGTATTTATTGGTCTTTGTCAGACTAGGACGGCATTTTCGGCAGGAGAAAATAATCAAAATAAGAATAGAGGAGCCTGTGTTTTTTTGTGCTCAAGGCAGACATGACAATGGTCAGAACTGCGAGCCACATCCCCCTCTGTCCAACACACGCTGTCTCTCGTGGATTTGCTTGCTCAATCAGTCATCCGCTAAGGCAAGCAAACATACACACACACACACACACACGCACACGTATCAACGCGCACACATGCTCCCTCGCAGCACCTGCGTGCTTGCACTTTGCATTTTAGACGACACATAATTCATCGCCCAAGAGGCTAAACACATGCTGTGACTTCATCCAGTTGACCTCTTTCTTAAGTAGGTAGCCACAATAGCAGGGGATGACATGTGGACAAAACAGAGATAATCTCATGTCCTCACCTAGAACTACACGCGCCGGGTGAAAACACTGTATCAACGACTCTGTTGTTATTTCCCCCCTCGACTACATAGCATCCCTTTGAAAATACCGACTTCAGTCGTGTGACAAAGACCTGGCCATGGAGCGGTTGTCTCGGTTTCTCTTGCTCTCTTCATCTCTCCCTGGCCCTGGCTCTGCCTGCTCTTTGTTCACTCTCTTCCTCAGCCTGCAAGTCTTTTTCAGCGGCACAAGCAGAAGAATGGCACATTAAATCTTAATAGGACTGCGTCTGGCCGTGTTGAATTGCAGAGCGTGTTAAGCCGGCGCTTTCCTCCCCCTTGGCACACGCTCGTGGAAGTGGAAAACAATTGAATAAAAGAAACCGCTCCCTCCCTCTGTAACACAAGTGACTTCGGCTGCCCTGCTCAAGCTATGAGACTGAACCAACGCTGGCTCACAAATGGCATAAGCTCTCACTGAGATGCTGTAACATAAATGACATTAGTCCTTTTCAAAAAATGCATACGCTGGAAGGCAGACACAGGATTTACCTGACCACCCACCACGTAGCTGTTGCGTATTCCCCGTCTCGGTGACAGTTGTGAAAATACTGCCGTGAAACAAGACCGGAGAGACGTGAAATGTATTAAGGCA
The DNA here is from genome assembly GCA_963678695.2 of Diplodus puntazzo. Lineage (NCBI taxonomy): Eukaryota > Metazoa > Chordata > Actinopteri > Spariformes > Sparidae > Diplodus > Diplodus puntazzo. Next base: position 10,617,350 of record OZ023166.1, on the reverse strand, counting down.
TGGGAAGGACAGAGAGAGAAAAGAGGAAAGGAGGTTGGGTAGAAAAAGACAAAGAGGTAGAGAGAGACACAATCAAGGTAGGGGAGAGTCAATCTTAGCAGCAGCAGCAGCGATGTGAGTCCAGGCCTGCTTTGTAAGGCAGTCAGAGGTGGTAATTAGCCAGTGATGAGTTGACTGGTTGTGTGTCCAGTGCACGGCACTGCTGGGTGGGGCTGTGGGAGGTAGATAAGGCCAGCAGTGGGCTTATCTCTGAGAAGGACAGGCACCAGGCCTGCCAGGCAAATCCACCCACAGACCAGCCGCATTTTATTAACAACATCATTAATGCCAGACAGGTTATGTGCGGTGGCTCGGAAGAGAGACAGGAAAAAGTAAAAAACAAATAAAGTCTCAATTCCTGCTTGGCCGGCCAGTCTAAAGTACATAGGCACCGGTTGACGTGTTTTGAAAGCAAGGAGCTTGTGGAGATGTTTACCAGGTAGGCAGCCAACGGAAGGGCACGGAGAGCGAGCTTGGATCTTACCTCTGGGTTTTGCTCACTCTCCTCTGGGTCCCTGGAATTCAAATGATTTTCTTTTTTCTCTTTCAAACGTGGGACTGCTCACCAGAATAATGATGAAGCGGATACAGAGAAACATAACTAGGCACAAAGAAAAGGCAAAAACGTATTTTAAAAAACTTTATGGACAGTCTGGGCTCGGATTTCTGACAAACGCTTCGTGAACAGGTTTTTCCTCTATTCTCCAAATATGCATAGGTGTGTACGTTAAGATTCGTTTTTGCTATTATTTCGCAAAATACAATGTTAATGAGAAAGTACTAAAAATGCAAGAAGGCTTTCTTTGTACTGTCGTTTGCAGTAATCCGATTCCCTTCAATCAGGTGGCACCTGAACAGGTGTCTGGCATGTTGTGAACGTTCTCCCACTCTGGTTTGATTTTATAAACAGTCGTGTGAAGTGCGTAACATGAACAAACACTTGGTTTGTAATTAACACTCTGTATTAGCATATCAAATGCCAAGGAGCTTTTCAGTGGCATGTTTCCCTCCGTTAATTTACACCAGGAGTCGGCAGGATGTAACATGGCTCCGAGACAAAGAGAAGTTCAACCAATCAACGTGTACCTCACTCACAGACACCTAACAGAAACGTCTACGGGCTTTTGAATTCATGTTAATGCTCCCTAATGAAAAGGTCAGAGGAGTTATTTTTTTGGTTATGCCTGCGTGGAAATGTACTGCACATTGATCCCCAAAGGGCTTTTTCCTTAGATGGCTTCTGCCAAATTCGCCAGTAATGGGAGGAAAGGAAGGAGGGAGATGGAGGGCGGTGGAAAGAGTGACCAGTCCGACAGGTTTATGTCTCCCAGCAGGCTGAGCTCCGTGGAGCGGGCCCACAGGAAGGAGCGGAGCCAGCTGTGACGGCATCCTGCTAGCCACTGTGGTTTAGTTTAGGAACTTTGGGGCTACACTATCACCGACTCAACATTTCCCCCTCTCCTCTACCCCTCCCAGGGGTTGTTTTCGTTGGCCAGGGGGTAGTGTTTGGGTGGGGGCCGCTATAGGGCTCTGTGGAACAACCACTCCTATACTTCAGGATACGGCGAGTACAGCCACCCACAAGGACAGGGATTCTCAAATATCGTGTGAAGTAACACATTTGTTCCTTAGTGCTAATTGCCATTTTCGGACTGGAAGGTGGGTTCATAAATTTAGTTTTATGGGCAGGATGGGTGTCGTTTAAGGCCTCCAAGGCCACCAGCTGGACTGCGCTTTGGCAGAGGGAACATTGTGTGTCGGGGGCAGAATGTAATGGCCTGACAGTAAAGCCATGCTGTCAGGTAATACAGAGATGTCCTCTTCATGTTAAGAGCAGTGGACAGTAGGGGGGGTCCGCCACTGCTGAGAATGTAAAGGTCATCTAATCTATTCCACCTCCAACCTGCCTGGCTGATCGATCATCCTGGAGGAGTCAATCGATTTGATCAGAGAGCTTCTCCTAAGAGATGGCCTCCCAAAGAGTGGCTGGGATTCTGGCTTGCAGAGCGTGCCAGCTTGGTACATGTCTCTGTGATAAACCAAGACATTAAAATCCCTGATTAAACAGTAACTCACCACCTGTGGTAGCCATTCTCCAAATAAGCTGCTGATTTAACACAGCAAAGAAACACAGAACTGTTACCGTCACTTCATCGTCTTAGCAGGCTCATTCTATATGCAACGCATGTCCAAGAAAATCAGATCAAGAAAATCCTGCAGGACTGACTGACAGTCAAGAGAGATTGGGCTGTAGTAAACAGAGTGGTAATCTTTATATTAGGACATTATGTGCCCCCAGTCAAAGCATGATGCATCTTTCTCATCATGAACTTGGTTTGTAGAACATACCCCACAAACAAAGTCAACAGACAAAACCGTCGTGTGATTGGATTTTAATCCAATTGCATTATTATTCAGGCCTCCCATTGGCCATTCATTACTCTCACATGGAGCCTGTGTGGGTTGTTATCACCCAATCAGGCTCAAGACTGTATTCTGGAGAGCATGCTTTCGTTTGCATCCTTTAAACCCTGTGAGCCTTCCCTCTCTCCGGGCCCGCCAACGGAATACCTAATTCCAAAGTAAACTGATTGCTCTCTCCAACAAGATTACGCTGTGATGATGTTAGCCAAATGAGACCGCTATTCGGATGCAACCGGGGCAGGCAAGGATGCTTACTGCAGGATGACTGATCAGCATGTTAAGAGAAACGAGGTTGGAGGAAAAAACGGAGGAGAAAACGAGGGATAGAAATCGAAAGAGTGTGAGAGAGTTGTGCGCGTGGGGGTGAGCAGAAATGTAATTTGCTTCTCACCTCAGGCGACTGGGCTCTGAGGCCAGTAAATATGCAAACAAGCTGAGCCTGGCCATCAATATGAAGACCCTAGATGATTACTAATCTCCACCACAGAAGTAGATTGAGGTCTGTTGAGCAGCACCAACATGAGGGAGAAAAGAGAGAGTCCAAACCATCTTGGCATTATGCGCAACTTGGAGTTGTGGGTATATCTGACCTTCAGTTTGAGATGATATACACTATTTATGATGCATACAAATCAACAATACAACACCATTAAAACTCTTGGTGTCTTCAACCTAAAGGATTGTACTGTATACACAATTCAGAAACTGCTACCCCAACTTCTGAGTACCTTTGAACCTCCATCTCACCTCACCTTCGCTCTTTTCATCGTGGAGAACTCCTTGTCTGATGTGAGCTCTTAGACGTGAGGTGCAGTAGTTTTACCGGCCCATTGTCATTCCCCATCCGTAATCCGGGATAAAAAAAACCTATGGGACACGGACCAGGCTGGAGTCATTAGGTGTGTGCGTGGCTTACCCAGACAGCCAGATAAACCAGATGCCTCAGGATGGCCAGGGGTCATCTCTCTGAGAGAACACGTTGTTGATGTCCTTGTTTCTCTCTCTACCTCTTCTTCACCCGCACTCCGTCTCTCCTCGCAGCCATGCCTCCTCTTTGCTTTTTTCTTTTCTCCCCCCCTTGATTGTTCTGCACAGTCATCTCAAACACAGAGGTCCGTGTTGGAGCTTAGCAGTCGAAGAACCTGTCAGCTGAAGGGAAGGAGGAAAGACAGACAGGGGAGTTGTCTGTGGCCCTAGGTTGAATGCCTGAGGGTGCACTACGTGTGGAGGGTAGTTAGTGCAGAAGGACGCACCGCAGTCTGCAGGTGCAATCCTCTCATTTTGAGAGACTTAATGCATTTGAATCATCACCTCTAGGGGGGAGTGTTATGACTTTCCGTTACAGGAGGAACCTTGATATAAAAATGCAGCAAAAAAAAAGTTGTCTGTTTTTTAATTATTTTTTTTATATATTATTCCTAAATACAGCAGGAGGGCCACGTAAGAGCAATATATATTCCAAGAATGTCTTCTCAGTCCTAAACATAATTGACTATGCCTTGTGTTTTAGAGTGTATTTCCAGCATTGAGCTTTACCCTCTGCAGCGAGCGCACAAGGCTTGAGGATGTTTACCTGGCATGGTGCCTGTTGTAGCTGCCCTCCTGTTGAGGAAAAGCAGGTCAGGCTATAGCTTTGTGTTTGTTTGTTTGTGCATGAAAGCATTTTTGTAGGTGTGTATGCGAAAGAGGAGGGGGAGATCATTAGGATGGAAAGGGTCAGAGAGCGCGTTGCATTAAGCCCGTAAGAAAGCAAGCCGTATCTCCAATGTAAGCATTTATTTTTCAGGATAGGATGGCGTGGGTTTCGGGGGGGTGTGCAGGGGTTGATGGGTAACCGGACTCTCGATCCAACTGAACCGTCCATCTGCTCAGCCATCAATCTTCCCCCCTCTCTATCCCTCTGTTCATTTACTCATCCAGCCATTTATCCTTCCTCGCCCGTGGCCAAAGGGCCATGTCTCTTTGTGGCCCTGATAATCTGGACCAATTTCCTCTGCAATTTATTTCCCAGCCAACCACCCACCTGGTCAAGCAGCATCAAGCTTCTCAAGGTAGAGCCACTCATCCCAGCAAGCCCCTTCCCACCAATCATATCCTGTTTTTTTCCTCCCTGAGCCTTTGTCGTTTGAAGTTTTGGCGCTGGCAACCTTTCCCTCCTTCCTTTACTGTAAACTCTGACACCACTCAGCCGCCATTGTTTAACATCCTTCTCTGTCTTTATTTCCTATCATCGGCTTCCATTCCTATCCGTTGCCCCCCCCCCCCCTCTTCTCTCTCTCTCTCTCTGCTGCCTCCTCTCTTTCTCTTTCTTTCTCTCTCCCTTCCTCCCTCCATCCTGTCATGGCTCCTCAGTATTCTGCTGCTGTCTTGTGTGGAGTGATTTTGCCCAGACACGTCTGGCTCTGGGTAAAGTGCGGTCCCCAGAGAGCGCGCTCCGCAGCCCCCAGGTCGCCGGCACCATGAATACATTATGATCCCCATTTCCATCCTGTTGCCACGGCAGCACTTTTGGAGCCGCAGGGCGATTAAGACGTGTGCTGTCGATACCCTGATAGGAGCAAAAGTTGGATCTGGAAGCTGGCCTTTGATCAGAATCCATCCTCCCGCCTGCTATTGGTGGTTTCAGAGCGGGATGACAAAGAGATCTTTTGGCTTTTTTTTTCTCGATTGGTTTGACAAGCTCACCTGCACACATGTACATAAGCATACCATGCGTCCTCCAGCTCTTTTCCCCACCTCTCCGCTTTATCTCCGTCTTTCCTGCCTGAAACCATTCCCCCCCCTTATTCACACTTCCGTTGCTCCTCCCCATCACCGCAGTTCAGCTAAGGCAGCATTATACGCAGTCTCTCTCTGCTCTCTGATATTCTGCTTCCCTCACAAAGGAAGCAACTCCCTTACCTTTTATTGTTTCCTTTTTTTCTTTGGGGGATGATGTATAAAACATGGTGCCTCAGGTAGAGGATGTTGGGTAGGAAGCCATGTCCCCCTAAATGGCCAGCCGTGTGCATGCGCCTAACACTTCACTGAGCAATCTGTCAACATGTCAGCAACACATGTTTTGTAAAAAGCCTCTGGTGGGAGCCAGGGGAAAAAAGGCACTCCTGCCAGACCAGAGAGGAAATGCTTTTTTCTCCTCTATGCAGTGGATTTTCTATTGCTGGTGCTCAGTCCCACGGGCCCCCCCCAGCACCACCCTCCCCTCCCCCCACACATACACCCGTTGTCTGCACTTCAGAAATTTGAACTGGGGACCCTCGAGGGGGTTTACTGGGAGGGTGGGGGCTGCGAGGGAGGGGCCCCCTCTTTTTCAGAGCGTATGAAATTGTGAAGGTATATTGTGGCAGGTCCCCAAGCGGTCTTTTCTAATACCTGAGTTTCTGGCGAAGCTGGAAATTACCAGCGGCTCCCCCGAGGGACGGCTTTATCCACACCAGGAAGGGGAGCAGAACTCAGTGGGGAGGTTACTTAATGCATGGCTGAAATAAAAGAATTTCTGAGAGACAGAGGCTGAAAAGCTAGCTTTTTTTTTCTTCTTCTTCTTAAACCCCCCCTCACCCCATTCCCTCTCGCTCTCTCTTTTCCTCCCCAGTAGTATAGTTTACTACTCTCTGCCTTCTCTTGAAGGGTTCTAGTTTAATAAACTTTCAGAGGATCCTGCTGGTGCAGACAGCTAGACAAATACCCTTGTGTGTTCTCTTTTGTCGGAGATACAGCTTTTTGTTATGTTCTTGCAAATTTGATTTCTCCCTCTGTCTTTCGTTTTCTCCGCCGCCCTCTGTCTCTCTCCCTTTCTGCATTTGTCTTCATCTCCCTCGTCCCTCTCTCTCTCGCTTTCTGTCTCTTTCCTCTACATGGGCGCACACACACACACTACACACACACGCCAAGTCAAACTCTGTCTCTTGTGGTTGAGTTTATTGTTTGGTCTGTCTCTTCGTTCTCCCCCTCTGTGCTCCCTTTTGTTTTCTGTATGTTTTGTTGTATTGTGCAGAGAGGCTGAGATGCAGATAGAATGCAGACAGTTTGCCCTGGGTGAAGAGTGCGCTCATGCACCCTCGGTATCTCTTTAACAAAACACATTCAATCTGTTTACACATGAACAAATGTCGAAAGAAACTACCTACATTTTAAGCGCGGGGCGTAAGGTGTTTTTTCATCAAAGAGATGAAATGTATCATGTTTTTAGCAATTTACTCATCCTTCTGTGTGGCCTTATTTTCCATTCACTGTATGCCAGGGTGCCCTTTTCCTTTGGTAATCAGCACCTCTATCTGATGTCCACGGATCATTAATCTTGTCTTGTTCACAACCTCAAAGAAAACACAAAAAATCGCACCCCATGTTTGAAACGCCCCTCTCTCTTGGTGTCTTTCTCCCTCTCTCTCTCTCTCTCTTTTCCTCCCCCTCTACTGTTGGTAAATAATTCAACCTTTTCCCTGTAACAAGTGCTGGCCTTAATAGGGAGCTGTACCTGTAGTTGGGATAAACAAGGCAGCCGGCCTCACCAGTGAAACAGAGGGATTTGGGCTTCATGAGGGCAGAGGAATAAGTCGTTTCCTTGTGAAAGGCAGAGTAGACTGGCTGACATTAATTAAACCCTATAGGATAAAGGTTATCTGAGGCCCAGCAAAGCGGAGACCGTGCATGCGGGGATGTTATGTCTGCCGAATCCTAATCAAGACTTCTTATTAAAGCGACACGTGTGAGCTCAGGCATGTATAATATGTGTGGTATGTTTTGTGCTATTATGTTCCAACATCTGTGTTTCTCAGTGATGCGCTGATGTGAGGGGGGGTTGACAACATTTCATCCAATAGAAGGGAGGCGCTAAAATGTTTTGACCTCCCACCTTCAGCAGATGCAAGCTGACAGGGCTGTAATTATAATATATATTGGGGAAGCACATCAACCCCCTCCTCTGAATATATTGATACAAAAAAAGTATTAGAACAATTATTAGAAATATTAAATTAAGTCATAATCATAACTTAAAGGTACAGTAGTGGCATCTGCCGGCAAGGTTGTGGATTGCAACCAACATAACACCTCCCACCCCTCGCTAAATGCGTGAAAGACCTTCTCTAGAGTCATGTTTTTTGTTGGTCCTCTCTGGGCTACCGTATAAACATGGCAGACTCCATGCAGGACCTGCTCCTTTTGTAGATATAAGAGGCTCCTTGTGGGATAACCAACACATGATCCTTTTTTCAGGGGATTATACACTAATAAAAGCATACAAATGTTATATTGAATAACATATTCAATTTCTGCCACAAGATTCTCCGAAATCCCCCTAAATCCTACACACTGGACCTTTAACAAATTGCCTTTTTTATTATTTTTACTACTGGTTCTGGTGTCGGGATCTATCAGCAGAAGCTGTTGCTCAACCGCTGTGGGAAGGTACAATCGATGTCGACCACTGTGCTGTCTCTTCATTTTATAACTTTTAAAAGTTGAAAACTCGAATGTGTTTGAGTGTTGTAGAATGTACCCAAAGATTCAAAGTAACGATGTCATGTAAAATGATAAATGATAAAACATTTTTTTAAAAACTTGAAAAACATTGATATTTGATATCATGATCGGGAAAAAATGTACAAAACACTGAGGGCATAAAATTTGACATTTTTGTTGAAAGATGAATAAAAGATGGATTTTGTAGTGTTGAGCACAACAGCATCTGATTTGATTTACTGCTGGAGGATGCAGGTTGAAGAGCGGAGCGGGAAAGCACCCCTGGTACTGGTTCTATCGATATTGTGGAAAATGAGTATTAAAACCATTTCAAATTTTCTGAATCAATGTTTTCGATAAATCAGTATTAGCTAGCTAAAGTAGTACTTGAATAAAAAGCCTACAAGTATCTGATATGTAATGTATAAGTGTCAGAAATACTTTTTTGGCAATAAATATATTTAAGTAAAAGTAATTTATACATATAATTACATGCATGTATTTATTGTATACTATGGGTCGATGCAATTCAATATCCAGCATTTTTTCAATTACCAGAATCAAGGTGTTGATCTGTATCTTTTTTTGTTTAAATCCGGTTGCCAATCAAATAAATTAATTCATATACGCTCTACTTTGGCTGTGATGCAGCATGTAATCTACAAAGTGCCCGGAGACTCAAGTTACAAAATAAGTAGTGGAGTTAGAAGGCACAATATTTGTCTCCAAAGTGGAGTAGGGAGGAAGTATAAAGTTGCAGATAAATGGAAATACTCAAATACAAGAACCTAAACAATGTATGTAATTACAGTACTTTCCATCACTAGTGTTACTGTTTGTAGGATATATCGCAGTCGATTGTGATCGTGCGGCAAAGAGGACATTAGAGGACAGCAGAGGAAATCAGATTTAGTCCTCCTCACTCTTGACTCCGTGTCTTTGGCCTTGCACGCTGACAATCCAAACTGAATATACTTTTTCAAAAACATACAAAGAGCAATCTAGCAAAGCACCTCTGATGCATTTTCACTTTTCTTCACATCCCTAAAAATAAAGTCTGAGATAACTGGCTAGAGACTTCCATGTTTAGAAAGCACTGTGTTGCCCACCATGCTCTGTGCCTCCTCACCGGAGATCCTCCCATGGTGCACCTGTGACTGAGTCACCTGACCCGAGCCTCAGCATTGCTGCTCGGGCGCCATGGCTCATGTTTTACAAATTACCCAGGGGTTTCTTGCGCCAACTCTGTGCCCATCCTTTCCTCCCTTGCTGTATGCATAGTGCGTGGGATTATATTCCCCGACTCCAACTCCTCCCTCAGACAATGAAGAGCCGCAGAGACGACAGTCACCTCACTAACCCGCGAACGGCAAGGAAAATACAAATTAAGATGGGGAGAATGCACTGCTCTGACCTATTGGCTGCTTCTTTTGTTTGTGCTGGATGTAGGCTGGTTAAAGGAAGGGAAAAAAAACAAAAAAAACAGCACAGATCCTGTTACAAGACGGCTAGGCCTCTGTGTGCAATGTGTGTGTCATCAGGACTCCAGCGGTAATCTTAGAACATCTCTTTTCTCTCGCTCTCCTCCTGACTCGTCAACTTATTTGCATGCCGAATGTAATTAAAGGTCACCTTATTGGTAATATTCTCCTGATATTTAAAAGTAGCCAAGTGAGATTGGCGCTGGAGGAGTGACGCGGGGTTTTATTACCGTCCCATTGTATGGCGTTTCTATATTAGAGCTACAGTAACAGTGGCTCCTTTCACAGTAATGGCATAATAGTAATGTCTTCTCCTTTCATATACAGATAAAGGCCCGGTGTCCTCTCGTCTACAACAGCCCAATGAAAAGTAATTAGCTGATATGGATGGTGCTGTCAGTGATAACTGATATTGGGGGACTATTACATTCACTCTCTCGAACGATGAGCCTCGAAAATGGGTTCATCACAGTAAGCTGCACATTCAGATAGACGTGAGATTAGCGCGTATAAGAAGGAAAAAAAAGTCCTCATTGCTGCTGGAGGGTTGCGCATACTCTCAGAAATGAAGATACTTTAATGAACTGCAGTCTTTTCCTTTTTATTAACGCCTCTAATATTTGATTTATTTGCTTAATATTTTCAAGCCGATTCCGAACGTAAAGTCATGCCGAGCACCTGAGGCCTTTTCCTAAAGTTTACTTGTATCGAGTGGACGATAATTTATACTTGGGGGGTGGGGGGGGTTTATTGGCAGTCGTACCGAGTTCCTCTCCTGAGAGGAACATAAATAGCCTCCTAGGTGGTGGTGTGTAACTAAGTAAATGGTTACTAAGCCAAGCAGTGCTGGGCCTATGCAAATAGGCAGAGGAGAAGTATCCATTGAGGTGCTGGAGTGAGAGGAGGGAATTCAAGGGTAAGATGAACCTCAATAATCTCTTTTTCTACCCTGACCCTGAAAGTTTTTCACTGAGCACGTCAGCGTGCAAAACTTTTTTAGCAAAACAATCCAAGGGAACTTTTTTTTTTTCAGCTGATAAATAGATAAACAGGAATAAATCAATGTGAAGTGATGAATGAATAAGTAAAATGCCCCGTAGTCATTTGTCTGGTTGTATTCAGGCCTCACATTCCAGCCCTGTTCTGTAAATGAAGATGAGGGTGAGGGCAGCGAAGGAGCCGCTTCGTTTTCGCCGAGGCGTGTGCACGTACCGGCGCGTGTTTTCTTAATGCTTAATAGTATTAAGACATGATGATGAGCTGCCTGGATACCAGCGGAAAACAATGGAAGGGGGAAAACAAAGCAAACCCCTAAATCTGTCTGCCATTTGTGCTCACATACTGTACACACATGTCATGAGTATTCTGGCACAGTTACTGGGCCAGGGAAGTGCTGGTCTGGGGCCTGGCCCATTCTCCAGAGACAACCCCCCCACCACCACCACCACCACCGCCTCCCTCCTCGCCTCCTCCCTCTCCGCCCCCTTCCCCCTTCCTGTGCAGTCTGTGGACACAGTCTGAGGCGACAAGGTTGCACAACAGCTCGTGAAAAAAAACCTCCACTTCACAAAAACACGATCATAAAAAAAACACAGCCTGCCATTAGAAATCAGTTTAAGAAGAAAAAATAATTAGAAGGACTGTGATAATTGTGTCAAGGGGGAGATAGATCAGACGAATTATGGGAAGAACCAGAAAATCTCGCCGCGGCTTTGTTACTTTGCTGTTGGTTCATTTCAGAATTGATCCACCCTTCCATCTGTCATCCCTTTTCCTGTGCTCCTTCTTCGGCTCTCCATTTCTTTTCTCTCTTCTCTTTCTTGGATTCAAGAGCGGAGGAGCCTTCTGGCTTTAACGTGGAGGGGATGAAGATGTTTATTCATCTGGAGGGTATTAGAGCCATGATTAAGGAGAGGAGGGAGTAGTGCGGCTGATGCGACGTCTGCAGCGCTCGTTCGTGGGCCGCCTGCGGGACTCTGGCCAAACGCGCGAGGAAAACAAGAAATGAAGGAGAATGAAAAAAAACTTGTAGTGAAATTCGACTCTCCCGGGAAAGGACAGAAGTTTAGATTTTAGCCGTCTCGCTCGCTCTGCCGTTCGCAGTCTCACTCCTTGTCCTCACAGCTGAGCTAATTATTAATGAATGCGGTTTCTGTTGAACCTTGGAGAGGTGTCAGCGCCGCAGTCACTGAGGGTTAAGAAATCTTGACATTTAAGACAGGGATGCATGAAAATACATCGTCTTGCTTGAGTTGATGCTTGTTTTTCTTCCCCCTCCCGCTCTCCTCTCCGAGATGCATGTTTTCTTCTCCCTCCTGGGCTGTCTCCAGTTGTTTTACCACTGACAAGCGGGGATGGCGTTGAGGAGATATCAAATAGAGCCACAGTGTATTAATCAGGGGAGCTGAGGGCCGTGGGTCAAGAGGCAGGGTCGGGCTCTTCTGATAAATGCTAATGCTAAAGCTAACACAGAAGTCGAGGGGTTGTTTGGACATGTGCATGTGATTTTCGTCGGAGGGAAAAAAAAGACGTGTTGATATAAGACTTTTTTATGGCCATTTGGCAGACTCACCGAATATCCCCAGTGTACTGCAATGTAGATCCAAGTGTCTGAAGTTATTCTTAAAGAAGTGAAATCATTTTCAAGTGAAGTCTCACCCAAGTTTTTATGGGTCACCATGAGGTAGTTTGATTAAAAAGAATTAGACCCCATTTTTCCGAATTCAGTGTGTGCTGCGCTCGGTTTTTAAGTAATGGATAGCACCTCCTGAAACTTGCAGAGCAAACCCTATTTTAATGAAGCAGCCACACAGTAACTCAGCATATTTCTGTGCGCACAACAATTTTTTCTTCACCGAGATGATCACATAAATCACATTTTCCGTGAGTAACTAAGAGCGGAAGGGGGGGGGGGGGAATAAGAGGAGCATCCAAGTAAACGCTCGTGCTGGGGGAGGAAATGTGAACAGTTGTACAACACGACACTGCAGCATCCCTCACAGTGGCTGACTGACTGACCGGCTAGCTGACTGTCCACTGGGTCCTGCGCCTGGTCTGCCGCAGTGTTGAGGGAACAACACACACACATGCACTCACACAGAGGCTCCCCTGCCTATTGAAGCCCAGCCCAGCCCAGTCCCGCCTGGCCCAGCACTCCCTTAGAGCCAGAGCGGTGAGGCAGGCGGTGAAGGGGGCATGCTGGGGGACAGATTGTCGTCCTCCTCTCTCCCCCTGGGAGGCTCACTGTGGCTGCTGGTCCAGCCAAGACCTGGGGAACAGCCTCCTTCCTGTTTGTCTACCTGAAGTGGTCAACTGTCCTTCCTCTCGACACCACCAGCCGCTGTGTCCTACAGGAGATGACAGCATAACCACCACCACCGCACACAGACTGCTCCACCCACACCTACACCTCCGCCTCCGCTCTACTCATGAATAAACACCGTACAAAAAAAATATTTCACTTTGCTGAAGTGTAGCTCTGCAGCTGTGATTGTGTCCGTGCAATGAATTCACACTTATGTATAATGGAAAAAAAAGGAAAAAAAACCTTATGTCGAGTGTCACAGAGGAGGTGACGCCTGCTGTGAACTGCTGTGTCACTTTTAATAATTGAAACACTTCAAATCAAGTAAAATTCAAGTGAAACAATGAAACATCAACATTAGCCCTCCAGCCCACCCGCTGCACTCTGAACACTAACCTATTATGAATGCCAAAATCACCTTTCTTGAATAATGGTGTAATTAAATATCACCCTTTTCTTGCTCTCTCTGTAATTCTTCTCTCGCTTTTGAGAAAAAAAAATGACTTAATTATAAAAAAAATAGGCAGAACGAAGCCCTGACTTAACCCTTTGCCTTCCCGCAGAAAAAGCCAAGACGGCCGCACTACGGACTTTGTGTAGTTTTGGACAGGAAATTCAAACTCAGATTATTAATGTTTAGAATATTAATGAGGTGATAACACAAATTCAGAAATATTTATTTTTTTCCAAATCTGAATAAACAAGCTGTTCTCAGAGGAAAATAAGGTCCCCAGAACACTGTTTGAGGCTAGAAAGGTGGCAGGGTCCGCGCCATATAAAGTATGAAATTGTGTTTCCTTTAAAGTCAGGAAAACAAAGAGAAATGGTTTATTCAGATTGTTAAGGCATAAAAAAAATCAGTCACTGAAGATCTTCCCCAAAACTACATACTGCACCTTTAAGTATCTGCTCACATGAAATGTTGATTATCTTTCTAAAGCAGTTAAATATGCGTCTAACAGCATCTTTCAAGGTCTGTTTGTCCGTATCTGGCATTCACATGATATGTTTACGTGCATTTGTGACCTCAGCGACCTCAATGTGTTGTTAGAGAGACGAAACGAAACGTGTTACTGAACCACTAAACACTGCCATTATAGATTGTTACATGATTCCAATTTTTCACAGGAAGAAAGGAGGCACAAATATCCAACATCGCAATTGACTGGCATCATTAGTATGTATTTTTGTTTTCGTGGAGATGCATCAGTGTAGCAGGGGCACGTCTCAGCGATAAGTAATGGAATTCCACTCTTCATCGTGTCGCGCTATCACACATAGAAAAAGGCCCATAGTAAAGGATGACTGGCCGCCCTACTTTTCCTCCTCTGGCCTTCCATTTGTCTAACTTTCCTGGGATGCCACTGGGGCACTGTGATTTCTGGGACAGTGACCAAGTGCTCCTGTCTGAGCTGGGGGACGTGGGTAATGTGGACAAAGTAGTTGACAGTTTGCCGCTTCCCCATGGTTGAGAGACAGAGCCATGAGGGCCAGAATAATGGACACCCAGACCACAGAGTCAGGACAGCGCTTGATGTTCCAGCTCTTTGTGTCAGGCCCTGTGTGAAAAAATCCCCATTGACTGCAGTCTGGTGGAGGATTGGATAGGGCTACGTCTCTCTTCCAAGAAAATGTGTGTGCACGTTGTTAGGCCGGAGTAACTCGCGGCTACGGCACCGCTGAAACCCCGGGAAGTGAATCCGTATTTCATGTGCAGTTTTTCTACCTCGTTTAGTGAAAGATAGCATCCTTGTTTCGCTGCTGCTGCTGCTGCTCCAGTCGTCTCGCACAACCCCTCCTTCGCATCCTGTAGCATAGTGGATTTGATTGATCTGTAGCAAGGGGGGGCAGGGACCTGACATTTCTCAGTGATGTGTAAAAAACATATTGTGTTTGCTAAGAAAAAAAAAAAGAGGAGAAGAGAGAGGGAGAGACAGGCTGAGCATACACACAACACTCCCACACCCACACACACACACACACACGCATAGACAAAACTACGGATGTGAGGTTGGAGCGTTTCATAGTAAATAGCAGCTCCTTTAAATACCTCCGCTTGTGCTTATTTGTGTGTGTTAATCAGCTTCGCTGTGCAAAAAGCCACATCTAGCCACCTGGCACTTTTGTTGACAGCCAGTGGGAATTATCAGTGTTTCATTTTGACTGGATTTGATGTCTTAAAACAGGGATGTAGCAGGACTACTGTGAGTAAAGCCCAGCACTGGGCCTCTTCCAATCGCTCTGTGTCCTCTGAGCTGCTCGGTCCTGAATCAACTGAGTGATTTGTTCATCTGACTGGAATTAGTCCCAAGAAAAAAAAATCAACCAACCCCATCTCTCTCCCTCTCCCTCCCTCTCTCTCAGTCAGAGAGATTGGAGTCCTAGCTAATGTAAAAAAAAAATTCGCTCAGCACCTCCTCTATTAGATCTTAAGTGGTTGTGTCACAAACAGGGCCGTACATGATAGTGCGCTGTTCAGACACACATTGCTATTTGGGCATCAGAACAGGAAAAGCGTTGAGATGACACATGCATTGTCTCATGGGAGAAGGCTCACTACTTTTCCCAGTAACTGTAAAAAGATCCCCTCTCTGAATATGAAGTGGGGTCACGGTGTTACATCAGACAAGTTGTCAGCTTTTTGTTTATTCATTGAATCCCCAATCCCCAATGTGCCACAAATACACTCACACAAACACATCTCTTATGACAACCACTACGTACAGATCTGTGGTACAACACACAGGAAGATAAGGTTTGGCGGCTGAAAGCACGGCCATGCTTTGCTTCACTGGAATGGCTTTTGAACAAAGTGTAGCTCGCTGTAGAAGCGGCAGATGACTGATAGCAAAAACACTTTTCTGATAAGATAAGGTCCTGGACCTGGATAAGAGTTTGGCTTCCTAAATAGAAGAGATGTACTCTGTTGCTGTTAGGCAGTGATAAGCCATCTTGAATGGCTTCCAGGACCTCAGACACGAAGGTCCAGGCACCAGCCGCGAGTTATTCCCCAACCACGGCCCCTGAAAGGTTTCAAGAGGGAGTATTACTGGATTGAAAACAATAGAATGACAAATGCTGGTTTAGTTAGCACAATTTTTAAAAGTGAGCTTTGTCAAAGTTTTTCTGTGATGAAAAAAATAACTTGGTCGATGAATTATTGCACTTTTCACAATATTGTTCACAAAGTGCTTCACAATGCCAAAAAAAAAAAACTAATCAGATTGGGAACAGCCATCAAAGCAGTTATAGTTTCGAACTAAATGAACGGAATTAAATTCTGCATTGTTTTGTTTTTTTTGTGGCATTTTTATTTGAAGACATCATTTGAAATTGGCAAGACAGATGTGTGTCGGTGAAAGTAACAAAATACCTTTGCTGAGCACAGGGCAAAAAAATTTTTATGGCATTGGCGAGAGGCCATTTCTGTTTTAAGGGTTTAACACTGCCACATATAAAAAAACAGAACATCCTGGCATTTAACATGAGAACTTATTATACCTCGTTGTCTGGCTCTTTCATTTTTGGCATTAAAGCACTATGTAGTTTTAGAAAGAAATTTTAATCAGAAGAGAAAGAGAACTGAATATTTTATGCCTAAACAACCAAACTGTCTTTGTTTTTATGACTGAATGAACTGAATAAGCAAAAAAATGTCTTACTGACTCACTTTGTTTATATATGGCGAACCCCGCCACCTTTCTAGCTTCACGCAGTGTTCTGGGGACATTATTCTCCTCTGAGAAGAGGTGGTTTATTCAGAAAAATATATATTTCTGAGTTTTTATGATTATTTATATTGAAAATATTAAAATTAAATCGAATTTCTTCTCCAAAACTACATAGTGGCACTTTAAGGTTTTCTCCAATCCACTGTTAGAGAAATAATTCTCAACAAAACCAAACTCTCACATTGATTTTTGTCACAAACTTTTTGCATATAATTATAACCAGCCATAAGTATGCGTGGATTCAATTGTAATAATTCTTATGCATATTATCTAGCATTCAAAATTTAGAGACAGTATTTGCCACCATATGTGTTCCACTCCTAAGGGAAATAATGTCATCAAGAAAATTAATGACTTCCTCTTCTACAGATATATTTATATATCTCACTAATTCTCAAATACATTAATTGCACAAACTAAAACACTCTTCAGGGGATTTGAAAGCTGTGCTGCTGTGTACAGAAATGGCAAACCTACCTGTTCTCAGCATTAAGGATCTTATTTGAACAGGAGTATTTACTCTGGGAAAGGGTGCTATAAATGAACATGGAGGAAGTGGTGCACAAAGAGTAGTTCAGACTGGCTTGGAGGAAACTGAGACCTGCGTGTGAAGGGGGAATTTTAGGTGGTTACTTTTGCAGTACAAGAAAAAAGACATTTTTATAGAGCTGTCTCAAATGTCTTTATCAACCTAACATATATGGATTCCTTGAATGTGTCAAGCTTTGTTTTCAGTTCTTTCAAAAGTCTTCACACTGCAGTTTATCTTACCAGTTGGCTAAATATTGCTATGGCACATTTAATGCCATTCCCTATAGAAGCACTCCAAATGAGGTTGTTTTGTTCCATATAGGAGACATTTAAAAGAGAACGAGGGAGGGGGGTAGGGACAGAACTCCCAGAGAGGGACAGGCCTTAAGATGGAGGTCTTCCTCCCAGGACGTGACAGGCTGTTGGCTGGAGGATGCTCAGGAAGGCCTTGGCAGACCAACAAAGACAGCCCTTCAGCTGCAGGGTGTAGTTTTTCAGGCCCCAGCATCCCCTTTGGCAGCAGCACAGAGAGTGCTGGCGTGCACAGGCCCCCGGCCCGAGAGACAGGGAAGTAAGGCCCGTTCTTTTATTTACTCAGGCTGCTGCTGAGGCCTGGGCATTTCTTGTCTGGGTGAAGAAGGAAAAAAAACAAGTCTCTCTCTCTCTCTCTTTCCTCTTGAGGTCTCCTGAGGAAGATTGCTCTTTCATCTACAGTTGTTCACACACTTGTTTCGGCCATTGGGCCCCGTAGCTCTGTATTCTATGTGCACATGTATTTCTGCACATGTATATATGTTTGTTACTGTGAGTGAGTGAGTGAGTGAATGAGTGAGTGAGTGAGTGAGTGAGTGAGTGAGTGAGAGTGCAGTGTGTACACGCTCGCTCTCTTGTGTGTACTGTGTGCGAGTAAAACCGTAGTAAGTCTCACTATGTGGGATAATTGTAGCCGCCATATACAGTTTTCAACTTTAGAAGTCCTAAAACAGATGTGATCGTTCTTTTTTTCCTTTTTTCTTTTGGAATCAGGCATCTTGACAGCCATTATGATATGACAAAGGATTTTCTGACAGCAGCAGGAACCTATTTACCATATTTAATTCAAATTTGTATGCTGATTCCTTGAGTATTGTTTCTGAACAGATAAAAGGGAAGTGAATTAATTACAAAATTACAGTGCAATAATATGATTATGGCAGTTTTTCTCAGACCTATTGTTAACATCGCTATTTGCCCATCTAAACATTCTGCTAGTTGAACTCAAACAATGTCTGCGACTCCCACATGTCCCCCACAGATACGTTTTTATGTATGTGTGTTATTGGAGTAAAGGCACTAAATAAATAATGTACATCAAGTAAACAAACCAAAAAAAAAAAAAAAAAAACGGAGTGAGGTTGTCCTGGCAGCTCAGTAATGTCTCAAGGCAAAGACATCCTCATTTAAGACCGTGGAATTTAATTTAGCCTTTGTATACAGGCCCATTTATTTGTTTGTTTTATACTATTGTCTCAAAGCCAATATGTTTGACTGTAAGGCATTGGTTGGGGTCATTCTTCTTGCACTGTCTTCTTCTCCTATACCCTGAGAGGCAGTGTAAGAGAGGGCAGATCCGCCCCCTCTGTGGAGGAGGGCATAGCACTGAGTCACCCATCCTCCCTCAAACCAGAGAGAGAAAAAACATTGAGACATGTATGAGAGATAAAGCAAGTAAATCAAGCAAGGTTTGCTCCTTGAGTGAGATGTGTGTGCAGAGTGGGCGCCTTGCCAGGGGTGGGAGGTTTCCGGGAGGGCCACGGTGTGGAGGTGGGCTCTCAATGTGCCGCTTTCAGCAGTTTGGAGGGGCAAGGGAATGGCCTCCGACCCCATCTGTTTCCTGAAGATAGGCCTGATGGGGGTAAGTGCTCAGAGAGGGCATGATATCCTGACAAAGGGCAGATCTCCCAGCAAAAACAACAGAAAGGGGGAGAGAGAGAGAGAGAGAGACTTAGATTTGTCAGCTGAAGGGGAGTACAGAGGTTGGATCCTGGAAAGTGCTCGTGCTTTTCCTTCGTCCCTCTCATAAATCTTTGCAGTTTCCTCTTGTTTTTCCCATTCCAAGTTTTGGCCTTTTGACACAGTTTTTTTTTCTTCTGAAGGGGTTGGGATTACGTTGTTTTATTTAGGTAAGGAAGTTCACAGCACTTAGAATTCGGCAGCGGGAAGAAGTGGCCTGTAACCTTTTGAACTTGTGGAAAGTGGTGCTCTGTGTTTTCCATTCATATCACCATACAGTGAACCATTGGAAAGGAATGTCGGCAAAGAAGCAGCTTGAATAGGGACTCATGAAAGTTATTGTAAGAAGAATGGTGCTCTCTGGTTATTCTCTGCACCTGCTTGTCCTTGAGTGAGACAGTTAGCCACTCGCTTGTCTTCCCATTTCCGTTTCCCAATCCCCCCTCCCCCCCCTCCTTGCATCAGTGCATGGCATATTCATCCATCCAGTATCAGTTGCCTCACGGCTTAGTGCAAACCACACAGATAAATATGATTATAATACATATTCTATAATCTGATATGAATTGAGTGATGTTCTGAAAGGCTCATGTTTCATGAAAATCATCTATTTTGCAGTGGAGGGTTCCTAAAGGCTATGCATAGCCGTGGTCTAAATTGCATATTTAATCTTCTCCTTCACTCCTGAGAGCAGCTTTTCCCTGTTTTTTCTCTCTCTCGCTTAAGGTCATTTCAAGGGCTCTTGTTTTTTAAAAATATTCTAGTAATTGTTCAGGAATAATAGAAATGTTTTAATTTACCTCATGCCGGGCTTACATTCTAAAGTACACAAATTGTCTTGTGTTGGCTTTAAATGTCAGAGAGATTGTGTTTTGAGTCACAGTGGGCTAAGCCATTACATGGCCACATACAAGGTTAATTGTAGTAAAGGTATTTCCACTCATTCTCTTCCCTAATTATACTTAAAATTGCATATTTAAATGTAACTTTCTAGATAACACCTAAGGAGAGGTATTGTTCCCACTGAAGAAAAAAAATGTCCAAGTTGAAAAGTATTCTAAGTTCGTACACCACAATGTTATAATTACAAAGAGAAATAACACCATGGTGGCCCACCTTTTTTATTCAGAAGAGTGAGACAAATGAGTTGCTAATACAATCTCACAGAACACCTCTCTCATTCACTCTCTCCTTCCTTTTCCCTCTTTGTTCCTCTCCAGACGGTGCTGATCTTGAGGATGACCCATCGTGTTCTTGGCCGGCATCATCTCCCTCCAGTAAGGACCAGACTTCTCCAGGACACTGCGAGGACTATGATTTTGGCGAGGACGAAGGAGGCCCTGGGCTGCCATACCCATGCCAGTTCTGTGACAAGTCCTTTAGCCGCTTAAGCTTCCTCAAGCGTCACGAACAGAGCCACGGCGATAAACTCCCTTTCAGCTGTACCTTCTGCAGCCGCCTGTTTAAGCACAAGCGCAGCCGAGATCGTCACGTGAAGCTACACACCGGTGATAAGAAGTACCATTGCGGAGAGTGTGACTCTGCCTTCTCCCGCAGTGATCACCTCAAAATCCATATGAAAACTCACGCCTCTAACAAACCCCACAAGTGCCCTGTGTGCCGCCGAGGCTTCCTTTCCTCCAGCTCACTCCACGGCCACATGCAAGTACATGAAAGGGGTAAAGATGGCAGCAGCTCAAGCCTTTCTAGAGCTGATGAGTGGAAAGTGAAAGAAACTCGCAAATGCAGCCGTTGTGAGGAGGGCTTTGATGTCCCAGAGGACCTCCAGAGGCACATTGCGGAGTGCCACCCTGAATGCTCGCCATCTGAGGATGGAGGCCTGGGTGCCACCCTGCAGTGCATCTACTGCCATGAGCCCTTCAGTGATGAGGGCACCCTGCTGACTCACATTGACCAGGCCCACAGCCGAGACAGAAAGGGCCACACGTGTGCTATCTGCTCTGAGCACTTTCTGTCTGTTGAGGACCTCTATGCTCACATGGACATCCACCAGCTCCCTGAATCAAGTAACCACAGCAACAGCCCTTCCTTGCTAACTGTAGGCTACACCTCTGTCTCTAGCACCACTCCCGACTCCAACCTTTCTGTCGATAGCTCCACGATGGTGGAGACGGCGCCACCTGTGCCCAAGACAAGGGGGAGGAGAAAGAGGGCTGCTCAGAACACATCGGACATTGGAGGACGTTCCTCCAAACAACCTAAAGTCTCCTACAGTTGCATTTATTGCAACAAGCAAGTTTTCTCCAGTTTGGCTGTGCTTCAAATTCACCTGCGAACCATGCATCTGGACAAGCCAGAGCAGGCTCATACTTGCCAGTTCTGTTTGGAGGTTCTGCCCTCTTTACTTAATCTAAATGAACATCTTAAGCAGGTCCACAATGCAGAAGACCACGCCGCCCTTTTAGCTAGCTTGCCTGATGCCCTCCTTCAGTGTAACTTCTGCCCTGAGGTGTTGAGTGATCTCAACGCCCTCCAGGAACACATTCGCTGCTCCCACGGCTTCCCCAGTCCGGTGGCCAAGGAGAGCAATGCCTTCTTCTGCCCCCAATGCTTCATGGGGTTCTTGACGGAGGCTACCTTGGAGGAGCATGTCCGTCAGACTCACTGTGATGGAGGAAGCCTGCGCTTCGACTCCCCCTTGGCTGTAACTCCCAAAGAGTCTATAGTAGAGGTGTACTCCTGTTCATACTGCACCAACTCCCCCATATTCAACAGTGTTCTGAAGCTCAACAAGCACATCAAGGAGAATCACAAGAACATTCCACTGGCACTGAACTACATAAACAATGGAAAGAAATCGCTGCGCACTCTCAGCCCCTCTTCTCCGATATCTGTGGAACAAACTGCCATGCTGAAACAAGGTGGCTCACGCAATACCAGTGAGTTCATCTGTAACCAGTGTGGTGCCAAGTACACCAGCTTAGACCTTTTCCAGACTCACTTAAAGACTCATCTGGATGGTCTACAGCCTCAACTCACCTGCCCCCAGTGCAACAAAGAGTTCCCCAACCAGGAGTCCCTGCTGAAGCATGTGACAATTCACTTCACTATTACCTCCACTTACTACATCTGTGAGAGCTGTGACAAGCAGTTCACCTCAGTGGATGACCTGCAGAAGCACCTTCTCGACATGCATACCTTTGTGTTCTTTCGCTGCACTCTGTGTCAGGAGGTTTTTGACTCCAAAGTGTCTACCCAGCTCCACCTGGCTGTAAAGCACAGCAACGAGAAAAAGGTATACCGCTGCACTTCCTGCAACTGGGACTTCAGGCATGAGACTGACCTACAGCTGCATGTCAAACACAGCCATCTTGAAAACCAGGGCCGTGCCCACCGCTGTATTTTCTGTGGGGAGTCCTTTGGCACGGAGGTGGAGCTGCAGTGCCACATCACCACCCACAGCAAGAAGTACAACTGCCGCTTCTGCAGTAAGGCCTTCCATGCCATTGTTCTTTTGGAGAAGCATTTGAGGGAGAAACACTGTGTGTTTGATGGAAAGACACAGAACTGTGGTGCTAATGGCTCTGCCATGAGTGGTGGGGATGGCCAGCCTAAAGAAGATGTTGAGCTACAAAGTCTCATAACTAACAGCCATGGTCCAGTGGCAGCAGGAGGAACAGTGGTGGATACCCACAACAGCCATGATGGAAGTGAGGAAGAGGTGGACACTGCAGAGCCCATGTATGGATGTGACATCTGTGGGGCATCTTATACCATGGATTCACTCCTCACTAACCACCAGTTGAGGGACCACAATATACGCCCAGGTGAGAGTGCCATGGTAAAACGGAAAGCTGAAATGATCAAGGGCAACCACAAGTGTAATGTCTGCTCCCGTACCTTCTTCTCTGAGCCCGGGCTGAGGGAACATATGCAGACCCACCTTGGGCCTGTCAAACACTATATGTGTCCCATCTGTGGGGAGCGCTTCCCTTCCTTGCTCACCCTGACTGAGCACAAGGTCACCCATAGCAAGAGTCTGGACACAGGCAGCTGCCGCATTTGTAAGATGCCACTGCAGAGTGAAGAGGACTTCCTGGAGCATTGCCAGATGCACCCTGACCTGAGGAACTCCCTGACAGGTTTCCGCTGTGTGGTGTGCATGCAGACAGTCACCTCCACATTGGAGCTCAAAATCCATGGTACCTTCCACATGCAAAAGACAGGAATGTCCAGCAACCAACCAATGGCTCGCAACCACATGAACTCTCACAATCAGCAGCAACACCACATCCAAAAACCTTTCAAATGCGCCTCTTGTCTGAAAGATTTCAGGTCAAAACAAGAACTGGTGAAACTGGACATCAATGGATTGCCTTACGGACTCTGTGCATCCTGCGTGACAGCAGCTGGCTCTAAGAGCTCCAGCCCAACAGTGAATGGAGGACGGCAACAGCAGCAGCAGGGTGGAGCCACCACTCCAGCAACTACAGCCGCATGGATCCAGGGGGAGAGTCTCAGCCCTGGAGACGGGAAAGGCAAAGCCGTCTCTTCATCCTCTTCATCCTCTTCAACATCCTCGTTACATGCTGCCAAGACACGATGCTCCAGCTGTAATGTGAAGTTTGAGTCTGAAGCAGAGTTGCAAAACCATGTCCAGACAGTGCATCGGGAACAGGCTGGGGATAGCAACAGCGGGCAGCTCAAGACCCCCCAGGTGTCCCCCATGCCAAGAGCCAGTCCCTCACAAACTGAAGAGGTATTGTTAATTAGTGTTGTATTGAATTAAGTTCAATAGTTCATGCTGAGGTTCACAAATTGTTCTGCGTTGCTTTGATACATGGTGAAAGCGAAGTGATTTGTAGTTTGTAATGACAATTTTATATTCAAAGCTGACTTTAATAATCTCTTTCCTCTTGGTCTTATTTATAGAAGAAGACATACCAGTGCATCAAATGTCAGATGGTGTTCTACAGCGAATGGGACATTCAAGTTCATGTGGCCAACCACATGCTGGGTAGGAGATAACTCTTTTTGTTTCATTCATTATTCTCTCTGTTGCACTCCTGGAACAAAGTCATAAAAAACAGTGCTTGTGTAATATCTATGTAAATATGTTTTTCTACATTTCCCAAAGTATTTCTACAATGTAGCATAGATTTAATCAATGTGGCTTTTGGTGTGTGATTTCAATTTTAGAGGGAGTTATATTGTGTGACCGCCATCGATACAATATACAAAGCATTTAGCAAAATTCACCAAATTTCTCAACAAGTATTTGATAATTTTGAAAAAATTTCAGATGTAGTCTTTTCATACTTTTTTACAGGTGAATCAAATACTAAAGACTGATGTGATATATGTAATAAAATATTTGACCCTGTCTCATTCAGGCTCACAAGTATCTGGATCACATCACCAAATAGGTGGAATTATTTTAATATTTTGACCATTGACTGCATCCCCAGTGTTGTGCATTTATAAACCCATCATCTTCATTCCCCCATGCATGTGAATGGTATAATATAGTTCGTGTGCATGCTTGTGGAGCACAATCTCTCCACTTCAAACCACTCTGTATGAAGGTAGTTTGAAGTAGTGGAAACATACAAGATTATTTAAATATTTAAATCCCAAAACAGATTTAATTCAAACTGTTTAAAATTCAAAATATAATTCCACAAAAAAAATCTCCACATTGCTACTGTATATTATTTTGTTTGTTTGTTTATTGTGCCTCTTCACTTAAGGCTGTTCAGATGACTGAGATCTGAACACAACATTTGATAAAATACTTTCATGCTCCCTGTATTTAATGACGTCAAATCAACTGAAAAAATGGATATTCGATTTTGTTACACTGTGTATGACAAATTTAAGCCAAATTCTCATTTTCTTTCACAAGATCCCTAAACAAAGAGTGCTGGTGTAAGACTAACCTCCACAAAATGTCTTTACTTTTGGTCGTCATTTGTATGCAGGCAGAATAATTTGTAGAGAACAGACAATTGGAAAACAGGTTTTCTTGCCTGCAGTAAGTAGGCGTCTGAATTCTGGTCTCACGTTCCTTTATTCATTCATTTATTCAGCTCGTTTGGCGGCTCTTTCATTACACTGCATTATCTGTTGTCTTCAGTGGGAGAGAGACTCATTGATCTGGAACCAAACCGCCTCTCTGTTTGGGACACGCTTCTAGGCGCAGGTGAATTTAAACACGGTGGGCAATTCTATCAGGACCGGTAGGCAATTCTATCAGGGACCCACTGTTTGTGCATAAACAATCAGAAGCATGTGATTTGTGATTTTGATGCTTCGGTGTATTTGCAAAGGAGAGAGACGAGCTCAGAGTGTGTAGGTGTGTATTTTGTATTCATCTTTGCGATCTGCTCACCCACTATTCTACTGGGGGTGCCTAATACAGTACCATGCCAGCATTAGTCCTTTCTCTCGCAAAGGCAGGCACGGAGCACACTGGGAGGGTAGAAAACAAACCCCCCTACTGGTTATTTTATGTCTGTCAGGCGCACAAGCACACAGTTCCCCCATAATAGTGGAATTCAGACAGCTTAAGATAACAGGAGGATAGGTGATTGGGTTATTGTCTGATGTCTTACTTCTCTGATATGCTGTTGCTTTGTATTCAACATGATCACGGGTTTCATCAGACTCCTCAAAAGGGTTTCTGTTAGATGCATTTGTTTCGTGCTTTCTGAAATATGGAGAAAACAAAACTCGGCATAATGAGAAATTTGGTGGTGAGATGAGGTTGTGACAAAAAGGAAACTGAATCGAATAAACAGAAATAATGAAAATATGTTTAGCTGGAGGGGAATAAAGAAAAACATGTGCGCCGGGTTAGTCGTGTTGATCATATATTTTGTGTATAGCTTCTCAAGACTTGGCCATGTTATCGTAGAATGGGGGTTAAATTCAATCCAGCCGGCCTGTAATCACTGCAAAGCCAATTTGGGCCAAAAACACAGGGAAAAAAAATACTCATTTGGAAAAGCTCTAAATACCTTCTCTTCTGAAAAAAGGGACACTTTCTCCTTTTAATGGCCATCTGCACAGGAGAGGGGAAACAGGGGGCTGGGGTCATCTCCGCTCAGCTGTCAGCGTTATTAGCGTAGGTAATGGAGCAGACGCTGGATTCATAGGGGTGTTGTTTTCATCCATGCCCCGCTCCATGGTGTCAGTTCACACTGATAACTCTATATATAGTGATGTGCCGTGACATAACCATAGTGCTAAGTGTATGGAACAACAAAACCTGAGCCTGTCTCACCCAGACAAGTTCATATTAGTTGCCTTTGTAATACAATAGTCTCGCTAAACCATGTGCACTCAGCCTTCACCCACACCTCCTCCCGAGTGCTCGTGGATGCCTCTTCTGTAAGACTGCCAGCACATTTTGATGCATGAATATTACAGATGATGACGGTCCTGCTTCAGACATAAAGCACAGCTCTGGTGCCCAGATACTCAACATTTACTATGATAATAGAGGTAAATGAAAAGGAAGGAGGTGGCAGTGGGTGCAGACGGGTGTGTAGCAGACCAGCCCCAGCCAAGCCTGTGAACGGCCCCACGTGTTTTAAGATGGAGGCCGCAGCCTGCTAGGGCCCAGATGGATCAGTACACATTTGCTGTACAGCTGGTCGCTCTGTTTGGGGACCTGGTGTGATACTCCTATGGAGAAAAAAATGATATCGCCACCATCCAAGGAGCAATTTAATAGCAGGCCAGAAGACAGCTGGCCACTCTTTAGTTTAGAGTTTTTTTGGCATGGCTCACTTACAGAATTGAGGGTGTCCGATTTTTCTCCAGAGACACACAGATTTATACAGCTTTCAGCTGCTGCAATCACTATCAAATCTTTTTATTTCTATTTTTCTTTCAGATTAGAAAACAAATCTGCCCATCAGTTCAATTTGCCATCTTGATATCTGCAGTAATTTCATAGGAAAATGTATTTAAAATCACAGTGCTTTTCACAAAGTCGCCTGTCTTTTTTTAAGAGGACCTTTGAAGGTCTTTCATTGACACAAAAGACTGTTTGGTTTTATCAGCATGCCATCATGCCACCCCATTGCTTCACTTTGACCCCACTGTAAACTATGACATTTGGAGCCTCATGGGGGGCACGTTTGGCCCATTTATCGCACTGTTTCAAATGTCCCTGTGTGGATTTTCAGAGCCCTGACATGTTTTGAAGCAGAGGTTCTGTCTTAAAGGGGTTTTAAAGGTGAAAAGGGTTTTTGCTTTTCTGTTATATCTGCTTTCAATCCAATTCTCGTCTCACTCCTGTCCATTCCAAGCAGCTACTGCCAAGGTGGCAGAGCTCGGAAGGACAATCGTAAACAAACAAACCAAACCACATCCCCGAAAAGTGTTTTTGGGGTCACCTCTACGGATTTTTTGGGCTGGTGACAGCACTGAGCTTGAAGCCAAGTCAGGGAGGAGCCTTCGCTCACAGAGAGGAGCCGGTGGCCTGGTCGGCCCAGGCAGAGGGGGGCACTGGAGGGGTGGAAAGGTTCGGGGGCGGAGAGGGAAAGGCACATTTGCTGTACAGCTGGCCGCTCTGTGTGAAGCAGGCACTGTGGGCCGTTACAGAGCTGGAGAGGAGAGGGAGTGAGAGGCCTTTAGCTCTCCTCTAGTTTCTCCTCCTCCTCTCTGTTCTCTCTTTCCCCCTCTGTGTGTCCACCATCTCTTCATTTTCCTCTCACTATCTAGCTCCCACATTTTCATATTAACCCCGCTCCAACCTGGCAGAACACACTGCATTGGCTGTTAGTGGGGAACAAACAGGAGGCACACTGTAACAGTATTTGAAAGCATTGTTTTGTTTTCTTGCTAAGGGCCGCAAATTATCCCCGACACATATCCTCTTGTCTTTGGCCCCTAGAGCAACTTGGCCAGTGTATGCTGATTACATGGTCTCAATCACTGTCTCTGCCCTGGTGGCAACACATTCACTACTAAATTAAGTGCCTTTTTTTCCCTTTACTCTACTCTTGCAAAAAACTGAATATTTTATTTTTTCATTCTTTGTTTCTTTTCCTATAATCCTCTTTGATTAGCTGTGTCTGATGGTGTTCCCTCACTTTCCGGGACTCATTCATAGAGCACATACACATGTAATCTGCTAACAAACATGGCCAAACACTCCTCATTTGACTCCTAGGGGGCTGGATCAGAGTCAGAACTCAATAGACAACACGGCACAGGAACAGGATCAATCTTATGAAATAAATAAGAGAACAGGCTTGGACCAGCCAGTGGAAACAAAGGAAACCATGCGTGCCCTATACTGAGTGTGATATCTGCCTGCTTTTATTAATTGGTGATTAATAACGCCTCTCTGTTCGTTAACGCAGTCACCTCCCGTGCAGCCAAGTGTGTTGCTGCTAATATGCAATTATGCGCACCTTACTGCTCGTTACATTATACCTCTCCCTGACTAATGTGGCGTCCATGAGGAGAATAGAAAACAGAGTGAGCTGCTAAAAAAAAAAAAAAAAAAAAAAAAAAAAAAGCTATCAATAAGATTCTCACATTCGCTGTGTTACCTAGCTGTCTGGATGGAAAAGAGAAAAGAAAAAAAACAGAGAAGTTTCTTACAAATTCCTGGATGTAACCAGGAGACTGCATTAAAAGTTTTACAGCATTGCAGAGACTGTTTTGCTCTTCCTGGTGTTTTTGTTGTAAAGCAGAGGTAATTGACATCACCATGGGGATGCTCTGTTGCTAGGCCAGACAAGCTCAGTCTGATGTGGTCCTTATCTATTGATTTTCCTGACATTTCCCCGCACTTCACAGACTAGGCCAACATGTGAGAAAATGTCTGATGCTCTCAGTTCATACAGCCTGTTTGTACAAACTCGGAGCGAACACTCGCCGGCCCTCGCTGCATTGCAATTGGTAGGTTGATGTCACCATGGCGAATTGGGTCGAATTCTCCAAGCGATTGGCCGAGAATGTGCTCATTTGTCGAGTCGGTAAATTAAAAACTAAACGCAATAATACAGATTTGCAAAATCCTTCAAATTTCCTTTGAATTTGAAGACATCATCTAATGACGGGTTCATTGCTTTTAAAATCCTCCCATGCAGGTCTAGGGCTGAATAAATGTAGGCCCTTCCTGTGCTTCTAGCTATGTTTTATTGATATACAGGAGGGATGTCTCCTTTAGAGTGTTAATGCCAACCCTTGTTCTGAAGTGAAGCCCATAAATACTAGATGATCAGAATTAACCTCTGCATTACTCCACCTCCCCATGGTCTCCAAGATGTCACCAAGGCTGTAGGTGCATGCGCACCCCTGGTCTGATGGGGTTGCTTAGCAGTCTGTCTGGAGGGGGGCTTATGGGAGAAGTGCAAACAGACAGTCCTGCCTTAGTAAAGGTCAGAGCTGCAACCTACACCTCTCAAATCCCATCCTGGCCCTGATGGGACCCGGGTTCCAAGCGTGCCTAGAGATGCCTGCGGTAAGGGAGAATTGCAGCGAGAGTGAAGTTGAACTGCGTTGCTTTTAGAGGCTGTCAGCACCAATAGTGGTGTGACAGATCTGATCTAACTTTGTGTAGTGGCTCTTACTCGGTGTGGTTTCGGAATGGCATACACGCTGGGACAGCGGTAGTTGTCATGTGCTACCGAATGGGCGAGGGTTTTCGGCGATGTTCTCAAAATTGTTGTTATGTACGCTTCATAGGCGGAGTGAGGCTTAAGAATACAAGAACCCGGAGTAAAACCCCAAAAAGTTTTAGCTCTTTTTATGGAGCACAATGGTGGTTTTTGCAAAGTACCATGTAACGAATGACTATCCTCACCGAACTTTGGCTGTGTGAATGGCAGACAGGGGAGGAGAGGGGAGGGGGATAGGGTTCTGAAAGGCCCCCCAGCGTCAAAGCCTTAATAATCATGTGAGCAGCGCTGGACTTCATTACCCTCCTGTTCGACAGGCCGAGTGCCAGCCTGGATTGCTGGCTGGCTGTGGCAAGGTCAACGGCGGAGGAAAAACCAGTTACTGTGTTACTCTGGAGCGGAATGGAGAGGGGCGGCCATCTGTCAGCTCGGGCCTGCCATACCCGCAGAGCAAATGGACACGGGCGGCCAGAGGAGAGGCCACAGACACCCATAGAGCTAAACCCAGTGAGCATAACACGGAGGCATGGACGCAGATCCAGCCAAAGAGATGGGCCTTGATACCACTAAAACACATATATACACACACATTGCGGAGAAGATAAGGCTATCTCCAAGAAATTTGGCAGCAGGTTGTGTGTGTTTATGCATGTTTGTTTTTAGTGTCAGCGCACTATTGGGCCCCTACTGTTTTAAGTCCAGATGGCAAACCATTTGATAAAAAGTTGATAAAAGTTTTGCTTTGCCTGCCAATGTTAAATGTTTTAATAATAGCGTTCCTTTATTAGACAAACTCCTGAGGAATCCTGGTGCAAAAAAAAAAAAAAAGTACTATCACCGCCTTTGGACCACGTTTTACATGTGTTCTTCCTCACGACAGCGCAAACAACCCCTCCGCTCTCCCTCGTATCAGACTCTTGTTTTAGTGTTTCACCTTGCTGGCTGTTTGTCGGCGTCTGAGTCGCACCAACCCTCTCTGCGAGGACCTTTACGATGCCCTCTGGCCAAAGTGGAAGAACCCTGTGGAATGTTCCAAAGCTCTCTAATAGGTTTCAGGTGCTGCGGGCCACCGGCCAGCCCCCCACCATCACCCCACTCTGTGTGTCTTGTGTGATAGGACTCCCTGCTCAACAGTCAAAGCACCGCCATTTCTCCTCTAAAAGGGAGAGGGCAGAGCTGACGAAATGGATACCTGTTATTGTTTACTGCAAAATCTTTCTAATAATCGGCTATTTAGTCTTTCTTTTGGCGCACTCTGAGCCTGGCGCATCCTCTCTAACAGGTCAAAGAAAAGTGCAGCCGTTTCTCTCTTGAACATGTGGTTGAAGTTGAGGCACAATTTGCATCTCAGCACAGCTTCCTTGTTTTATCCTGCAACCCCCCCCCGGCTCGAGCGTCAAACGCGCTCCGGAAAAACAGGGACATGGTCCTGGGCGATTCCCCTCCCCACATTAATGGAAATCACACAGGAACTCCCTGGATGAAAGCTTTATTAGTTATTAAGGTTTAATGTTGATATCAGTGCTTATATGTTTACTGGAGTGCACGGTGCTGCTGATGTGGAATTGTCAGTGAGGTGCAGATTTAGTAAGGAATTAGTGTACACCCAGGATTTAATTAAGGGGATCTATTTCCATCTTGTTAGAAAGAGATAATGTGAGTACTGCATGCATCATAGGTTACCATATTAAATGCTGCTTCCTGTAACGGCATTATATCCACTGCAGTGGCGCTTGTAGATTATAGAAAGGAAACAACATTATAGATCAGGCTGGAAGAATCGTAGCGTAAACACAAAGCTTTAAGCACACAATCTCGCACTTCTTTCGGTGACGTTTTTGAATTTCAAATAGTACGTTAAGGTGTGTTTCTCTTCCATGCCTGCGCGCGTCTTTTCATGTGCAAAACACACGTGAGGTTAAAAAAAAAAACGGCTCGCGCACTTTTTTCACACTCGTCTCGTTCCATTTCCAGCTCGACAGCGGAGTGTGAACACCGAAGCGACATGGCCTCTTTGTCTCTCCATTTGTCCCGCCGCTGCCTAGAGACGTAAACCTTAAGCCACTCACTCTCTGATTAATCTTTAACATTTATAATTACTAATTAAGTTAGTAAGAGACTTTTAATGTAGTCCTCCTTCAATGGGGAGCAGAGAGGACAACAGATCATTAGCTTCAATAATGAACGCGGATGAGACAGATAATGGCCTATGATAGGTGAATACTGACAGTTATATTAAATGAGGCGAGTATATGGGAAACGCTGTGAGCGAGTGGCTCTGGGTGGATTCAAAGGCACGAGGAGAACGATGTAGTGAAGTGCTCCAGTAATTCCAGAAAGGCCTTAAAGCATGAGGAGGAAGTTTGCACTAATTAAAACATATATCCGTAATGTATGTCTGCGGTGGTAATTGCGTCAAGTACAGATTTTATTTATTCATTCACACTGGTTTTCATTGAGTTTTTGGTCTCCCTAATGTCTTCGGTGTATCTCATTATCACATTATTACATTCGTGTCTGCATTATCCTGGTGGCTGTAAGTTGCTGCCCATTAAAAGAGTCATTCCATCTCCGTTTTCTTTTCTTTTTTTTTCTCTTTTTTTTGTACCTTAACGACGATGCTACTCTGGCACATTCCGCGAGCCTCTCCCACTTTGGGGAAGGTGCTTATGCCATAATGATTATTATCATTAAGAAGATATTAATGTGCTTAGTGTTTGCGACCCAGCTGCTCATCATGGCCTGAGCTCCCCGCCGGCGAGGGGGAAGAGAGCTGCTGCCAAAACGGACAGTGCGCGCAGGCCACCGCCCACCTGTCCAGAGGTTTCAGGGTTAGTGGAGGTCACACCTACCTTCCTCCCCGCCCTCTGCCCGAAGCGGAGGAGGGATGGCTCGGAACATAAAATTGGAGGAGATGAATTATTGTGCTGGAGAGCGCTAGTCAATGAGTTCAGCGCGCCCATATACATTATCAGCTTGCATATTAATTATAGTTAGTTACGTTACTCTGCAGTGAAGGGAAATGTATGTTCTCCCCGCAGAGATCCGACCACATAATTATTCATTGAATTTCAATCTCGCTATTATTCAAACCAAACTAGAATTTTTTCTTTTTTTTTGCATTAAAGACTTTGGTAAATAAGTTGTTAGATTTCTTAATTGACTGAATGAAATATCGTGTGTTACAGTGGCAGTATGTTGTGTGATGACACCTGTTTTTTTTTTTTTCTTTTTCGCGCGCAGATATAGAGACGGCGTGGGGATGATTTCAGCCTGGCTCAGCCTCCTCTAGTCTCTCAGTTTCAAATTGCTGCTTCATTAGGGCTTGGAAAAGAAACCCATGGTTACATTTAATCAAACGAATCGGTATGGCAGACCCACATAATCAATCACAATCCTTATCCAATATGCTACATTCTGTAACTACCAAGCTGGCTTGGAGAAAAGTCAATTACGGCCCCTCTCTCTGCTCCTCTGCCGGCTTTGCTGTGATATTATACTGTTGCTGCAGTTGTTTTCATTATGCAAACATGGGCTGTCTCACACATACAGCCTCTTCCTATTCATACGGTCATATCCTATTTCTCCCTCTTCCTACTGCTTGTTCTTGTATGATACATGGGCTGAGGGTTTGTTGGGGAGTATGCTGTGCCATATCTGGAATAATCAAATTAACTATTAATGATTTTTGCTCTCAAACTAACACTTGTGTTACACAGTGGGCTGCAGCCAGTGATGTTTCGTATTTCATACGTTCCGTGTCCATGCGGATCTGTTCTCGGCGTCTCCCTGCGTATGAAACCGTTTACTGTTTGTTTCTGTACACTTTCCTCACCCGCGTATCCCCGAGTACGTTCCTGTGCATGCAAACATGCACACGCCGCACCGCTAAGGAATCACATACTGTACACACACTCAATCCATCAATCCTCTTTTTTCCCCTCGCCTTGTGTGTTCTTTCTACTGACGTCTTTCACTTCGACGCTCAGCCCTTGCGCGCAATCAACGCGCTCCACATAGCACACACGGGCGGAGGAAAGCGCACACACGCACGCACACACAAGGTAGCTAGGTTGGTGGGGGCCATGGCTGCAGCTCTTCTGCGCAGTCCCAGAGTGGCTCCCGGGGCTCGGCTGCCAGTTGTTTGCCAGCGTCTCCGGGTGGAATTCATTCAAATTAAAGCGGTGGAATGAGGCCCGAGTCCCAGAATGCCTCGTCCCTCTCCTTCATCAGCATTCCGCCGATGAGAGTAATTAAAGCAGAAATTAATTCTGCTGTAAGCAGAGGAGCCACAGAATAACTGATATTAGAGGCTGGATGATGAATGCTTGGCATCAAGGGAGGTCTCAGGGGAGGAAGGGGAAATTCACAGATCTCTTTTTCTTTCTTTCTTTCTTTCTTTATTTCTTTCTTTCTTTCTTTCTTTCTTTCTTTCTTTCTTTCTTTCTTTCTTTCTTTCTTTCACCTTTTATATGATTCTACTTTCCCTATATTTTCCTCTGTTTTCTCCACTCCTGTCTTTATTCCTCTGGTTTATTTTGTTTACAGTCCTCTCGTGCCATGTTTCTCTCTTTGTGTCTGCTCACCATTTGCCCCTTTCTCTTCTTTACATGTCTTCCATCCTCTGAAACGACGTTTGTCCTTCTGTGACGCCAACAAATTGCCACCAAGAGCTAAAAGCCATTGGTTTTAAGCATGACTGAAGACATCGCCACTAAGCCTCCCTTGCTCAGTAACAGTTTTTCGCATTCTGTCAGCGCTGACGCTCTCATTTTCAGTCAACAGGCATATTAGAGTGTACTGATGCTGCAAATGGTAGAGCTTTGTTGTGTGTCAACAGAAGCCAAAATGGAGAGAGCTTTCAGGTGAATTCTTTAATACTAGGGGCTCTCTATTAAGTGTCTCTGGAAAAAAATATAAATCAAGGTAATTGTTAATCAGAATGTGAGCAGTAATGATTGAATTAGACTGTGTACATAGAGCGGCTTGGAGCTAAACACTGTGTATTGTTTCCAAGACAAGCTGCCTTTTTTTTCCCAGGCATAGTTTGAGACCGAACCTTGAAGCTCTCCAGATGATGTGATATTCTACCCAGGATGATTCAATGATCCCCCACGTCCCCTGACGCTTTATTTTTGGAATAGCACATCTTTAGCAGGAGCAGTCACAAGACTAAAAGACAAACAACTGAACTCATGAAACACTGAGGGTGGATGAGGCTGTCAGCGAGCCTGTTTTCCTCTCTTAGAATCAAATGGAATTGAACAAAGGTTAGCTCTATGGGGCTTTATGGTAATGTGATATACGATGCTGCCATGGAATTTGCCAATGCATGTCTTAGCACTGTCTGACTCCGAGGAGGGAGTGAATGGTAATTACACTGACCTCTGCCCCTCCCTCTCTTATTCTGCCCTCTGGGTAAAAAGCCGGAGGAGGTAATAAACAATGGATAGATTTGTCTTGTTTGTATTGCAGCTGCCGCACTCTTAATGACACATGAGATTGGTCTTTATTTTGAAAATAATGCATGCCCAGATTTGCAGGTATTGCATTTTTAATTGGTTTTGTTCAAGAATATCTCAGTCAGATGTAAATGAACGGGAGCTCAACCTGAGAGTTACTGGCTGTTATTAAGAATTTAGCAGGGCCGGCTAGAAACACAGAATGAATGACTGGAAATCAAAAAGAGGAGAAACCAGACCAACCTCAGACCTGTTGATGAGGCCAGGGCAGAGGGCTGAAAAGCAGAAGGAAGAGAAGGACATTTTCAACAACATATGTTTACATTAGAGCTGGGCAACATACTGTATCAATACGATTTTGTTATCGCGATATGATTTGATGATATCTTCTTAGATTTTGGATATGTCACAAGTGTTGTCTTTTCCCTACCAGACTGTTCTACTTCGTCCAATACTTATGAAAGATCCACATCCCTACAACATTGTCCCAATATCAATATCAAGGTATTCCGTCAAAAATATTGTGATATTTGATGTTGCTGCTCAGTCCTAGCATTTATTAAGTGCTTTGAGGAGATTTCAGTATATCAAAAATATATATTGTGTATCGCGATAGAGCCTAGAAATACCTTGATTTTATGCTATGACTATATTGCCCTAATTTACATGTTTGTCCACACTTTATACTGTGGGTTGACAGTATATCACATTGCCGATAAAATGTATTTGCTTTGCTTTGCTTTTCTTACAGTAAGTAGAGTACTTGAGTAAATGTACCTAGTTACATTCCATCACTGCATGCGGATCATTCACCAGTGATTCTCAAAGTGTTTGCCATGAAAGGTTATGCAATTTTATCTTACAATAAATTAGATACAAAGTTTTTGATATTCAGTCTGCCGTCCACCAGTCTTAACCTGCATCACTGGGTGACACTGCAGAAAAGGTGGATGGATTATGTTATAGATTTGCATTGCATTGCCCTCAGCTCACATTCGCATTGAACTGTTCTGTTAATGACATGACAATGTCGTTCGAGAATACGACACATACTTTTTTGGAATTTGCTCCATGAACTTTACCAGGAAATCTTAAATACAGTTAAATTATTGCCCCTAAAAAGTAGTTTCATTCATAGGCAAAAAAAAGTAAAACACACTCAATAACCATGCATGATGTGGAGAACCTTATTGCTGGCGTTCAATATCATGGAGAAATTGGTGGATTTAATTTAAAATGGTGGCTGTCTGATATCTCAGTGGCACTCTTCAAGTCTCGAGTATCAAAGCTCAATATTATTCAGACCTCCAATCCTCCGCGTCATTTAGCTGTTTCTATTTCCACTCTCCTTTTTCTCTTGATTCCTCTGCTTCCATCCTGAGCAGAAATAGTAAATCATATAGTAAAGGCAATTCCTCTAAATTATTTAGTATAGGTGCCTTTTTATAGACACAAGGTTTACCTATGGACGTTCCCTAAAAGCTTGGTACTTAGCAGCAGTTTTCAGAGTGTACCACTACGGTGGCTCATATTGCTGTAGTGCACGATATTTCTCTCTATCATACACGATGGCGGTGCCGTTATGAAAAGGGAGGACATGTCTTGATGTCTGCCATCCCGGAATTGGCGGCGGCGTTGTTTTGTTTGTCTACTTTGTTCCGTACACCAATAAAAATACACTCAAAATGAAACCTCTGTGTAGCGATGACCTTAAACGCAATGACACTCTTTCCCATAACATTGTCCTGTCCAATAGTCCAGAACTCCCCAAGAGGCTTTACAGCAAGTCTAGGAGGAACCAAATGAGAGAGAAATCGATTACTTCCCTCTCTCCACTGTCTCTGCCCTGGCTGAATTACTGAAACAAGATGCTGCACTTAGAGGAGTCTTTGGAGAGGCGGAGGGAGAGAGAAAAGAGAGGTGGGTGAGAGAGAAACACTTTTAGGGACATGGGTGCCATTTAGACTAGGGCCATCTTCTCTCAGAAAGCCACTAAAAGCAGTGAATGATCCTCTTCCTGTCCCCGGCTGGGAGGCGGTTAGCCTCCTGTGGTTAGGTGAATGCAGGACACACACTCTGGTTTGAGGTCAAAGTCAGATCATTAAAAAGAATATTAATCTTCCGGAGTCCAAGCATGAAAATCATACGACTGCATCATTCCATCCTTTACTTGAGCTAAGCACATCGCAGTTATAGCGCAGCTAAAATAACAGGACCAGGCCGTGCGGACCCGATCTGATGTTGTTTTCAGATTTCCTAATGTCAAATGGGTGTTGTTTAACATCCACACCAGGTTTTATTGTCTGAACTATGAAGATGAAAATGAATCCCGCTCGTTTGGTAGACAGAACGTGGTGCTTAAGGGACCCAATCCCTGTAAGTGCCATTAAGTGGAAATTGCCGTTCACATATTCCAGTGGTTTGATTAATTACGCTCTCTCATGTGCTTTCATAAAGGCCCAATGAAATATGGGGAGCAAATTGCATTGTGTTCCTGTATCCTGTTATGTAAAAGCAGTTTAATTATTGACACATGTTTTGCCACCTGGCTGGGGGAAAAGGATGGTCGGACATGAATAGAAATCATACAATAGATATTATGGACGGGTAGAGCTCGCACTCGAGATGCCATGTGTTTCCCTATCTGCGACTCGAATTTATGTCCTCGCCTCGCCTCAGGTTCCCGCCTCGCTGAATCAGAGACGTGATCAGCTGGATACGTCGCACTTGTGAGGGAAAAGCGTTTTGTGAGAGCGGCTGCACTTTTAAACCTGTTTAACTTTGTGCAGGCAGGACGGCTTTTTGAAAGGTCTCTTCTAATAAATATGTAGTTAAGGAGATATTTTGTGAAGGCTACGCAGACTCTCCGGGGGATTAAAAGATCACTGCTGGCTTTGTGTGATATCTTAAGATAGCTCTTTTTGATCAGAGTACAGGCTTAGACGCTGCTTAGTTACTGACGTGCTGCTACTTTGAACTTGCGGGAAGGAGCATTAGCAAGACAACAAGCAAATTTGCGGTTTTAACATAAATGGCTTTATTCCCTTTTTTCTGCCTTTTTTCTTTGTTCCTGGGCAGTGTGTTTTTCCGAGCGCAGTGCCCTCTGCTGCCACGGAGACTGAATAGCATCAGCGTCTCGGAGCCAGCACTACTTAGGCTTCACACTCTATTCTGTATTCTACAGTGTATGTGGAGGTATTAGCTCATAAAACCCTCCTACTGTCATATGAACCCGCTGCCGTCCCTGAGCTCTATATGAACAGCAGGGCTCTGATACTTAGTCCCAAGCTGTTCCTGTTTGCCCAAAACGATCAGGCCTGGCCCCGTGCTCTCTACCTGATCTAGTTGACTGGGCTGTGTAAGTTAGGTAGGCAGTCCCTGTCTCCATCCCCCCTCCTCCCTCCCAATATGCACTTGGACCCGGGCTCAGGCTGCACCTTTTGTGTTCCACAGGGATAGGGGGGCCAGATGGAGGAATTTGATTAACCAGCAGTGGAGGACCAAATGTTCAATTGGATACAGAACCGGTTGGAAGGCGGGAGGGAGCGAGGGATGAGGCAGGGGTAGAGGGAGAAATCTAAAATGGCTGGTCATGTGCGCCGGCCAACACTTTCCAAAGGGGAGCCCAAACAGACACTGAGGTGTAGTAATGCAGAAGCCCTTTTCCAAGTACCAGCTGGGCCTTTTAGGAGCCTCTATCCCCACAGCAGACACTCGGCAGCCTCCGAGCAGCTTGACTTTACCATATGTGGAACTTTTTTATGCTCCACCTGGTTTCCCCAGGGGACCTGTGCCGCTGGGACGCCGGAGGCAGGTGAATTGCTCTTAATGCAAGGCACTGAATCACTGGGCCAACAACATGAGGGAAGTGCCTAGGGAGAGGAAATGGATCTGCAGAAAGACTGGCGCGGACTGGCGCGACCTTGGAGCTAGTGCCCGCTGCGGAGCAGAAAAACGAGGCCGCGTGACGTGTCGCTGTGCCTCCACCAGCCACACACCTCCACTTTAATAATATCCACGCTTGTATTTCTTACGTAACATTATGTATCATTTCACTAAGTGCTTTTTTAAAATGGAACTTAATCCATTTGTGAAGTGAATGCCTCTCTCAGCTTCCATTTAGAGCCGTTGCCTCTCCCATTTCCCTTTTAGCTGTTTCATTCGAAGCTGTTTCATATAAAAATCTATTGATGCAGATCTCGCAGTGTTGGTTTAGTAAATGCAGTATGACTGTGCTCTGCTACACAGTCACAATCTAATCTTAGCAAACACTAACTTACTCAGTAACATCAGCTGTTGCAGCTCCGGTTGGCGATAGATTTTTGCTGTGTACTTAGTTTGAAAGTCCAGACCTTCAGGACAGGTAGGTCAGATGAGGGAGATTTTGCCGGACAGTGGGGGTGTGGTCACTCTCCTGCCTGCACCTGTCTCACCGAGTCTGTGGCACAAAGCCAGAGGTCAGGGGTCACCACAGGGGGCTGTCAAGGTCAAAGGTTTATCACTCTCCGAGGGGTCCTGGAGCCATCACTCAGACCCTACAGCACACACGATCTGCCCAGTTGAGTTTTTTTTTTTTTTTTTCTTCCCCCACTTTTTCTAATCCTTCCAAATGGCTCGGGCAAAACTCCTGACAGCAGCAAGAGAAACAAACTGTGGGGTGTGGAGCTCTAAGCCATCAGCTGGAGATTTCACTTTGAAAAGATTCCCCTTTACTCACTGCCCTTTCCACCAATCAGAAGGCCCGCCAGAGTCCCGGCACCCAGAGCAGCTGCCCTCTGACCCTGCCAGCGGTTGTTGGTTTATTTTGTTTGGGCGTTTTGGAGTGGATGGGGCTGCTTTTGACAGGTCAGGCAGCAGGACTTGGATGAGGTCTTTAGCAAAGACAGCCAGAGAGGGAGAATTTCACAGCTCGAGAAAAGACTCAAGCTACCCCTGGCTGGTGTTGCGGTTCCAGTATTACACTCATATTGCTGGAGAGGTTGTCATATTCATTGAGACATGTGGAAAATGGCCCATTTCAGGGGGAAAAGAGGGGCCATTCATGCAAAGTCAATTCCATCAAGCCGACAGAAATTCCTCGATACCCCTGTTTATGCAGCTGTGCCCTCCGATCAAATTACACCAACCCTCCCGCAACACCCACGCCTCCTCCCACCCCTCCAGCCTGCTGCGAATGTGCCAGGAGCCTCAGATAGGTCTCCCACTCACCGGGGAGAATGGGAGAGGTAAAGAGACATGTGGGGGCACGTAACCCAGAGTTCCACCTATCTGCAGCGGTAATTGGGGCAAAGCCACGGTGCTTCCATGGGTCAGAGGAGG
Source organism: Diplodus puntazzo (assembly GCA_963678695.2). Classification (NCBI taxonomy): domain Eukaryota; kingdom Metazoa; phylum Chordata; class Actinopteri; order Spariformes; family Sparidae; genus Diplodus; species Diplodus puntazzo. The sequence goes on along the minus strand of OZ023166.1, from coordinate 10,577,003 downwards.
GGCCTGTCATGCGAGGGGCACGCAGGGGCAAGCAAAGGAGGCACGTCCCCAGAGAAGTACTAACCGTCATGCTGTAGCACCAACTCTGACAGACCGCAGGGAATGGACCCGCCGCATTGAGCCTGTCAGCTGTTCCAGCAGCGCAGAGCGATCGTGGAGCCCTCCACTGGGACTGCATTACTGAAGGCTTTTCTTCTCTGCCTCTGTTTTATTTTTTTGGGTGGGGAGGGCAGGGTTTGCGAGTCAGTGTGCGAGAGGGGGTGTTGAGGGGTATAATTGAGAGCACAGAGGGAGCTTCGTCTCTCCATCTTATGATTTGGAGGTGAAGACAAGCGCCCTCGGGGGCCCCCTGTCAGAGCTTTTGGGCGCGCTCAGTGCAGACTTCAATAAAAACACACAAAAAGAATTCCCCCACAAGGGCGCCCGGCTGAATTGCTGACGCCAATGTAAAAGATTCCGTTTTCTGTGAATCATTTAGTACGCGACCCTGAGCTCTCGCTACACAACGTGACAATAACAGGAAACCCCCCTCTGTCCTCCTAATCGTGAAAAAAAAAATGAAAATTGCAAAAAAAAAAAAAAAAAAAACCCAGAATGCTGAATTACTATTTTTTTTCTTTCACACGTACAATTTCACACATCGATCACCCTCTGCCACTCCTCCATTTTCTTCTTCCCCTCCCACCTCTCGCTCCTCTTTTCTTTTCTCCTCTCACTGTATTCCTGTCATGACAAATGTCAAACACAGTCCGTTAGGAGGCTGTTTTTTCTTTCTGGTAACCAAGAGCTTGCCAAGTCGAATGTGCGCTGGGACAAGACTGCTGCGGAAGCATCACATTGGAGCATCAGCATCAGATATTTCTGTGAAAGTAACAGAAATGTTTGAAGGTGTTGTCACAAGCTCACAGGTTCCTGCTGTTTGTGTGCACCAGAGGGAAATGGCGCCTTCTCACCCCTTTTGTCTCCACCCTCCCTATTGTTGTTTTTAAACTTATTTCTCTGTTTAGTTGTTATCACTTTTATTGTAGTTAAGAATCTCAGCATGGCTGTTTTTTTTGTGGGTTTTGACAGAGGGGGTCGGCGTGTTGTAGTCAGAGTTAAAATTAGAGGAGTTGCTTTTCTGTGTGACTTGGAGACATGTCATCTTCTGGAAGCGGCGGGGAGTCTGTCAGTCACAGCCATGGTGTGTTTTAATCATCTCTGTCCCACTTGGAGAGGCGCTGACGGTTAGAGTGAGGGTTCCCTCCCCTGGACAATACCAGTATGCTAGAATCTCATACACTCTGATGTCAGACGTAGCAACCAGTTAAGAAATATGAGACGTTTCTTCCTCAAGTTAATCCTGCAAATACAATGGGGGAATCAAGCGATGTCTGGTGAATTTGAAGACATATCACAAGTGCGTTTGAAGGTTTTTGTGATCTTTCAAAAGATGTGACAGCTGGAAGGAGATTGGCAACAAAATAGCAGGAGTTTGTCACTATAATAAAAGAGTGGAGCTGATAGAATAATCAAAACCCAAGACATCTTAGAAGCTTAATGAGCGAGGGCTCCCCCCAAGCGAGCAATAATAATAGTGTTTTGTAATTCTATAGCCCTTTTAATAATACTCTGAGGGATTTTAAATAGACATTTCTTTGTAAAGCAAAGTAGGTTAGACTGCAAATTATATTTTCCATAACGTAGCGGAGATGATGGGAAGTGTGTCTCTTACAGTACGCCGCTGAGAGAGCACATGCGCCCCAAAAGCTGGGAAGCTGTGCGGCCCCGATTCCTTTAACCCTGTGCGGATTGGCCAACGCGCTCCACCCATCCCGCTCGCTCGCCTTTAACCCCGGCCCCCATCTGTGCTCGCTCCCTGCAGACCCCTCCAGAGAAACGGCCTCTCGTTTCTGAGAGCATCCTCTGACAGTCTTAATGGACAAGTAGTCTCTCTACGAGGCCAGGAGAGCTCTCGCCGAAAAAGACCACTCTGGGCAAGTCTGGGAAAAGCGCTGTTTTTCTCTCGTCTCCGGGCCCACCTAAGGTTTCGCATTTTATGGGCGAGGGATTAAACGGAGTCGTCAGACAACAGAGGACAGGGAGGAGAGGGGAGGGGGGTTCTTTTGATGCTGGCACAAAAGCTGTAGAACTGATGAATTTGGCCATGTAATGTGTGAGAGCATCTGATATCAGGATATATATAAAAGTAAAAAGTTGCGATATATGACTCTTAATCATCCTCTCTAATTGCGGCCGGAGTGAGGAGATTAGCATTTTAGGGATGTTCATCAGAATGACGCACACGACTTAAATTGAGCTTTAAACAGAAGTACTTAGAAAAATATTCCTACAAGCCCCCAAGCAATTAGTCCAGCTGCCTGCCTTTGTCCACCTACCCATTGTGTTCTTTGTAAAAACCATTCTCTTATACCTCCACTTACTCCATCCTTGGAGACGCCATTGGAAAATCCAGGGCTCGGAGTTGAACCCACAGTTGGTTTAAGTGTAATGAAATGTATGTCATGTCTCTGGCTCGCTCCCTCTGGCTTCCCCTCACCCCTGGCCCCCTGAAAGCACTGCCTTTGACAGGAAGGCCTCTGTGGCTTCTTCTGCAGTGATCTTTAGCCCCTTCAGGTCCCATCGACTATTTCAGGACGTCCCTGCGTTTCGAAGGGTGGACTCAACCGTTCACGCGTGCTTTCAGAGCATCGAGTGAGGGGGGGAAAATAGACAGATAGATGGAGTGGAAGCCTTCGCGCAAACCAAACCAGCCCTCTGGGAAATCCTACCCTCAACGAAAAGAAAACAGATAGCCTCTTATTAATGTTTTTACGGTATGCTTATTGAAAAACACCTAGTTGGCGGGGCTTATTACACCCTACATGCTGAGGATCCAGCTTTGTGCTCTTTTAGTTTGCAGTTTTAGGTTTCGTTTTGTGTCATATCACATAATAGAAGCTATGGCAACAGAAGTCAGGTGCATTTTTTTTCTTTTTTTTTGCAGAAGGACCCAAGCTGAGCTGTTTCAGATGATGCGCATTTAAATTTGAACATATATTGACTCAGTTCCTGGCATCTGTTTATTTATCGTGCATTCAATCTTTATGCAGATGAGGGCGAACAGATCATGCATGGAACACTTTACCTTGCATCCGTATGTGTGTATGTTTATGAGGCTGTGTATGCGATTTACCTTGACAAGCGCGTATGCGTGTTTGTCCCCCCCCCCCATCTGTGCGTGGAAACGTGTGTCCGTGCATGGATATTGCGGCTTGGGCGGGAGTGTGCATGTCCACTATATTAGACAGAGCGTGTGAGGGGTGCCTCAGCATGTGTGTGCCGCTGTCTGTTCGGAGCTCTCGGCGCCAGCAGGGAGCGCCATTCCAATTTACCCATCAGCCGCGGAGGTAGGGGGTAAAAGCGCGGGGCATCGCTGTCGGAGATTTCACATTCGAGGGACGAGATTACCAGTCAGGGGACCCCTGTGTGGAGGTGATGAGGGAGGGAGACTGCAGGGGCACAGTGTGGGGGAGTCGGGACTGTTGGGGGAAGAGGGGAAGCGTCGAGAGGAGGGAGGGCAGCACGACTCAGCGCCACCCTGGAATCCGTGGGCTCTCTGTTTTCTGGGGAGCGTAGCTGCCAAGCTGCACATCTGTTTGACACCAGGCGCTGTGGTATGGCAGTCAGGGGCTGTCTGTCCTGATTCACATCTCCTCGCTCGCTAGTTTGTTGGAAGGGTCTGAACAAGCGCGTGTTATGAGGAGAAGGAAGAGGACGCAGGATTATTTGTCCGTTTTTCATTCTACCTACTGTAACCACACGCACAGGGAAGATTTGTGCATCTTAAATCATTGCATTGTAAAAGAATAGTTACCTCAGAGCAGTCTCCTGTCGGCCGTGCTCGCTCAGCCTGTGTTTGAGTGTCGGCCAAGTCAGCTACGGCTGCTCCAGAGGCCCTGAAGCCTGTTGGGGAGACGGGACATTCCAAACAGCATAACTCATTCTTTACACCCTTTCTGCTGCCATTAGTTAATTATATGCAGGTGTTTTCCTCTCTCGGTTTTTTTTTTTTTTTTTTAACTGTAGATCTAATAAAAATGTAACCATAAGTGCATAAAGCCAGATAGACGGAGGAAAAGGAAGGGGGAAACAGTGTGGAGGAAGTGGCTGAATGTGCTGTGTGAAGCAAATTATTGCCCCCATGTAGATTCATCAGTTCTCCCCGCTGGATTAAGGAAGGGCCTTTCTAATGAAGTTCGCCCCGTCAAAATGAAGGGACTAATTCTGATTTAGCTGAGGTAATGAACTTCCCCTCTCCTAGTGAGAGCAGCACCATGGGGCGAGGAGAGAGGGGTGGTTGTGCAAAGGAGGGTTGAGGGGAGGCGGGGGCAAAGGAGAGTGGCAGCAAGAGAGAGAGAGAGAGAGAGAGGGAGAGGAGGCAGGACGAAGACGAGACAGGAGAGACACATGGAGAGAGGACAGTGAGAGAGGAAACTCGGTGGAGAATGAGAAAAAAATTATGCAAAACGCCTGTCTCGTATTTGCTGAGATGTATTAAATTTCCAGTGCGGGTGCCTGTGTTATATAAAATTATGCTAATGTCTCGTGGCCCGCTGCGAATGGCGGCTTGCTGGTCCTGAGCATGCGTGGCTGGCCGCTACATGGAGCGCACTCAGTGGGACTCAGCTTTTCTATTAAGGAAAACCTCTAGACACCTGATGATGAATTCTCTCTCACCAAATGTTCCCCCTTTTTTGTGTCGAAAATATGAGCGCTTTTCTAAATGACTTTGGAGAGCCCGGCGTGGCACTCGGCGGCCTGCGTCGAGCAGGGGGGGAAGGGGGTATGAGGGGGTGGGGGGGGTCCCTCTGCAGCAGGCTAAGGGAGTCAATTAAGGCAAGCACTGATAATTATAAGCCGGCAGAACGCAGGGGCTGGCTAATTGTACAGTGTTCCATGCCGTGAGCTCAGCCAAGGGGCCTCTCCGCAACGCTCTCTTCCCCTGCTCCTTTGTGTGGACCACAGACCCCATAGAGCCACATACCTCAGCCTGACAATGCCACAGTGAGGCGAGCGGAAAAAAAAAGCCGGGCATGTGCCCGTAATTAACTTTTTACATTCAGGCCACTCACTCTTTTGAGAGCTGAAAGAGATTCCGGTTAGATTCACACCTCATTTCTTCTCTCCTCTTTGCGAGCCACGAAGTTTTTCTTTTGCCCGTTTTTTCTTTCTTTTCTTTTTTTTTTACTGTTTATTTGCTTGTTTTGTAATTTTTGCGCACTTTCAATGATCACAAGAGTCTTGGAAAGTCAGGGCGTAGTCACTTGACCTTTATTTCCTTCCAAGAAAAAAAAGCCCAGCAGTTTAGAATAGGCATGTATAGAGTAAATTAGAGCATTTCAGTGCAGAATGGTGTTTGTGTGGCTGCAGGGGGTCCAGCGCTCCCATGCAATCCATCTCAGCAGCCTGCACTGTTTGTCCCCAATGGACCTCCATACCTGCCTGCAGCTGCAGCGCCTACACATCATTCGTTAACAAGTATTCGGCTCTTGCCTTTGTTGTAGTGGATTTCTGCCTTCTCTCTCTCTCCTTTTTTTATTTTTTTATTTTCCTCCGCCTCTTTGACCTACACACTGTTCGTTTGACCGAGTTTCGGCCATTGTGGGTTTCGGCTGTAAGAATAGCAGATAATGTTGTAGAGGCCAAACTCAAAAATGAAGACTATCCTTCAAAGTGAAGAGCAGCGCCAAATCTTGCTGAAACACCAGCTTTGACTAGTTTTACTTGAGCAGGCTGCAAGGAAATACATGGAATTCAGTGCAGTTTCAAATCTACAAATACATCTGGTACACGCAAAATATAAGAAATCAAGTCTCTAAAAAATCTTATTTTCGTACTCTTTTACATCACGATCTGAGTGATTTACTTAATTTACTAGAAAAAAAAGTATTGAAAAGAAATATGCTTGTAGAATGGTTAAATGTCAAGATATTATCTATAAACTCTACAGGCTTTTTCACAGGCTTATGGATGTGAAAGAAGTACAATTTCCCCTATAATTTCCTCTTTGATATTATGTCGCTGTTTGCCATGTTGCCACTGCACGACTGAGGGATAAAGGCTTATAAACGCCCTATGTAAGCCGTGCATAGAGCACAGCAGGTTCTTCATGAATACCGGACTCCGTTAAGTAAGTTGCACATGCCTTCATTTTACGCAAACCTATCATTTACACACCCAGCCTCGGGTCTTCTTGTGTAAAGGATAATAATAATAGTGCGGCATAAAACTGAGCCTTTTGTCTCCTATATCGCTAATATTAATGCTTCACCGACGAGGCTTCATCTTCTTTATTTTCTGCCGCAGAGTAAAAAGTCTGAGTATCGCTAAACACATGCACAGGGGCTCTTGGCAAATAACTCAAGTGGAAATGTCTGCTCAGTGCGTTTATTTTAGGCAGAAGAAGTGTCCTTATGTTTTCGTCCCCCATGTTTTGTGAACTCCAAAAGGTGTTCTAGTCGGCTAAACCCTTTGTAACATTCGTTCAAGCGTTACGCATGTTTATCTCGACACAAAAACCTGTCAGTTCGCTGCTTCTACCTCTGGCCCGGTAGCCAGGGGAGCTGTGAGGCGGTTAATGTAGGCGCTGAGTGGCTGATCCTAGCATGAGCCTAGCCCTGCTCTGATTAGCACCTCCAACGAGCTGCCATGCATCAGAGCTGACATTCTCCCAGAGACGTGTTCCTCCGGAATCCGTCGCTCTCGCTGTGCGCGGGCGTCGCCGATGCTGACATGTCACAGCCAAGAATCTCGCCTCAGCCCTCCTTCTCCCTCTGGAGGTGGGAAAACAGCATCAGGCAGGCACCGAAACCCGGGACCCTGACGTGAGGACACAGAACCTTTTACATGCCCACTTCCCCACAGGCAAAACTGGAGTAAAGCGTCTCCTTTTCATGCCGTGGTAGTTTTTCCAATCTCTTTGATTTTATTAGCTAGCACTCGACCACATTTCCATCACTGTTCGTGTAATACATTAACTCGTTGATAGAATGGGGTGAATTTTCAAGGTGCCATGATTAAATCTAGTCCTTTAATTTTTTCACATTTTGCACTTGATTCGTTCTGTCCTTCTCACACTGCGGAGACAGGAAATATATATTAGTAATGTTCCCCCCGGGCGCCGGTTCTCCAATCAGCTCCGGTCCAGGGGGAGTCCATCCCTTTGCGCTCCCACCTACCACCTTCCTACCCCCATCATCAGCAGCGTTCTCCAGGCCTTAATGGGCCTGGTAGTAGTTCTGAAATGAGTTTGTTCCTTATGAGCAGTGCTTCCACCTCAAGAGAGCACACCACACGGAGGTGGAGTCAATTTGTATTCACCCATAATTCCCTGGGCCTTAATCACTCTGATTTTCCCCCCATTATCTGTTAATGGATAGTTCCCGCGGAGAGAAGAGAGAAGTAAACCCACCTACTGTTTACAGGCCTGAAGCTGTCTACTTTGCTACCATCCACAATCCCGCAGTGGATTGTATATACAGCAGCAAGTCCACTGAAAAACCAAATCCTCTCGGTTTATTAACATACAGATCCAACATCAGGTTGAAGCAGATGGTAGAACTCTCTCTAAAGGTGAAATTCCTCATAAACAAGATTGCTCCGAGCAGGTATGCCTGCCTTTATGGCGATGTTTGGGCAGTTTAGAAAACTCGCTATTACGCCGGCCTGTTAGTTCAACTGGACGCGCTTTGATTGCTGTGTTAGTCCTTTTTCCGTGGCGTTTTTTTCAAAAACAACCCATTCCAGCCCACTAAATATTCTCAATTTGTTCCCCCACTTGTTTACTCATTACTTTCAGCAAAGAAGTGCCTTGATTGATGTCCTTAATATCATTTGTTAGAGTGTGCTGCTTTGGCGACACAAGCAGCATGGGTCCCTCTCAGAGTGAGCTTCAGAGAACCATTTCACTGAACCCCGGGAGAGGAGTGTAAATCTAAGTATCAGATTTTTTTTTTTTTTTTTCTCTTCCGAAGCCAAATGCTAAAAGTGATCCTGAATTCCCCTCCAATTTGAGCGGCTCCTCGGCTGAATTGTTTAAATAGAGTAAGGGGCAGCAGCAGCGGCGGCGGCGGTGGTGGGGGAAGTGGTGTGTTGGAACGGAATAAGCTGAGGGAGAGTTTTTAATTAAGCAATGCCCTGCGTTATACTTAACTACACACTATTATCAGAAAGTTGGACTGTCTTAGTTACTTTAGTTGCAGCCTGTCGGCTGATTGGCACTCAGCGAAACGAAGACGTCCATCAAATTCACCGCCTTCAACTTACAGAATTCAATATGCCGCAGCTGGGTTACATAAAGAGTTCACTAAACTACGCGAGCCAGACCTGCGAGCCCCAGTGTCCCAAACAACCTTCAACAGCACATGAACTTCAGCCCAGGATAAAAAAAAAAAAAAGTAAACAGCGCCGCGAAATAAAGACCATTCTTTTTGAGAGTTGTTCCTCCTCTCTCCCTCTCTCCCTCTCCTGTCCTCCACATGGGAGAGATATTAGGCGTTTGTGTTTTAAGGAGCTGTGAAATACATAAACCATGAGCCACAGGAACGCAAGGCCCTGTGGATATGCAGATGGGCTTACTTTGCTGGTGTCAGGGATGCTTTAGAGGGAGCAGTCGCAGGAGCAGCTCTCATCTAAAGGATTTTCTTAGGAGTGCAGAGGGACAGGGTGGTGGCAGCGGAGAACACTCGGGAGACTCGGAAACAGAGAGTCGGAGGAGGGCGAGGGAAAGAGGGAGAGAGGAGGGGAGAGGGAGAGAGCTGACAGTCCCCCGTGGCCCTGTAACTATATCCAGAGTCTGCTCGGCGCGCAGAGAGGGGTGGGGGCTCACGCAGGGCCGTGCTGATTGGGCAGCCCAGGAGAAGGGCCGGGGGAGCGACAGGAAGTGACCTCAGCCCAATGAGGCAGCTATAGGGGCGAGCGAGCTGACTTCCTCCCTTGGCTCTCACTAAGAAACAGGCTGCCAGCTTGATTCAACCCCTGTTACAATGCTGAATACAAACCCAGCCCTGCTCAGACTGCTTTACGGGGGATAACAGAGCACAATTTACTCATTATGAATCCCTGTTTCTTCCTCAACCACTTTTCTCTCTCTTTCTTTCTGTTTCCCAGCACTCTTTCAATTCAGAGTTGTACTTAAAGACATAAAGAATGTAGCTGAACTTTATACTTAAACACATATCACTCACATGTATAGTCATCCTGAACAAATTAAACATTTTTCCATCATCGATGAATCTTATTAAAGGTCCAGTGTGTGGGATTTTAGAGAGATTTAGGGGCAGAGATGGACTGTGATGTTCATACCATGAGTGCATCGTCATCCGAAACCAAGAATCGTTGTGTTTCTGTCACCTTAGAATGAGCCTTTTATAGCCACAGAGTGTTCTCCTCTAGGGGAGTTCATCATTTCCTACAGTATCTGTCAGTACAGAGGGTGAGACGAGGGGTGTTCAGTTGGTTGATATCCAACAGTGAGTTATACTTTCTAACAAATGTTGCGTGTCTTGATGTAACTCATCAGCTCCCTCATTGTCCACAAACATCCAAATACACATGTAAATCCCAAATACATACTGTAGTTGGGATTTACATGTGTATTAATCCATTTTAATGTAGTTAAAAGTAGCAGTTTTCGTGAACTACTGAATCCTTATTAAAAGAAAACTATATATATATCTTTTTTTAAGGAAAACAAAGCACATGGGTCAGTGTGGGGAAGATAGAAATAATTCTGAGAAAGACCAACACATTGTCGTTTTATATATATTCAAGGCAGTCAGTAAAAACATGGAACAACACCAACCTTGTTCTTCAAATTTGAAGCATACTGTATTAACATCCCTTCGCCATTTTTCCCTTGGTGCACCTGCTCACAGACATAAACACACACATGCACGCACACAAGGTCAGTCGGGCAGGTGCAGAGTTATCTGCATAATGAAGCAGGCCAGGTCTCCGAAGGGACAGCGTTGTGCACTAGGGTCAAACGAGGGCTGCGCATATGGCATCAGAACAGATCTGTGAACCCTGCAGCAGGCTTGACCTTAGTGTACACCCTCACACAGACAAAGCAAACTGAATGGTGATCAAAGAGGGCACTGATCCTCTTGCACGGCTGCGTGGATGCCCTCGTGCCACCCTCCTCCCCCTGTTCTTTTGCTGATGCCTGCTGCTACACTTAGATGCACATGTAGGCTACACAATATCTCATCTGTCAAATGCACAATTGCAGAACACACCATCGACTTGTTCTCTTTTAGAATGAGTTACCTTGATCGGCCTTTATCCTCTACCAGACAGTCACGTGGGAACTTTTGGGTTTGATTTAATGCAGTAGACACCACCTTTTGTATTCCATATGCTTATGTTACTGAGAGAAGACTGTAAAAGAACGCGAGGTCCTGTGTTACAGTAAAGAGTTCAATATGCACACAATCCTATTGTTTCTTTTGGCACAGTGGGAGATGTTTCCATTCCCCCCTCTTCCTGGAAATATCAGGGGTCAGTGGGTTGCAGTTGTCAGAGTAAGTCAGGATCAATCTATGGGTGCAGAAATACTACCTCTGTTTTATACCTTCAATCAAGAGACAAGTTTACACGTTTTGTGTCATCATACGGAATTTATCAGTTGTAGCTTTTAGCACAACTTCTAAACAGATAAATAGAAAGTTGATGTTAAGCAACGAACAGATACAAAACATACAAACCTAACCTGAAACAAAAGGTCAGTTTCAGGTGAGTTTTTTAGCAATGGATAGATGATTATAAACCAAATAAAAGAAGGGAAGTTTGCTGAATTTCCAGCGCAGGAGGTCCCTCATCCGTTGCAGGTTACTATGTTAATGCACATCACCGGTTTCCAGCTGACATATTCTGCCAGATTTGCCTAAAGCGCCTTCGATTAACCCTCCACTCGGATCCTCCAGGGCTCGAGCCGGGCACAGCTGGCTAGGTGGATTGCGTATTTGTGCTTCTGGTACCCAGGGCCTATGTAGTGGGCACTGGGCTGTAGACACCTGGGGATAAACCCTAGATGAGTCCCTGGTGTATACACCCCACCCCACCCCCCCACTTTTGCAGTAGCTGGCCTAATGTCAGGTTTGGCAGGAGTTTGATAGAGCACTAGTCTGGCCCCCGTGGCAGAGTGTATAGGCCTTTTATTGACGCACTGGAGATGGGCAGTTCTCTGGAAGTCTGAGTCAGCAGATCGTTGTGCTGCAAACGACAAGTGTGCAGGTTCACAGCCTGAACGACATTTATTTAAGCCATCAGTGGCCTCGGCTGAGGTGTGTTTAGATGGACGTGGAGGGAATTCTAATGCCAAGCAGATAAACTGGGAATCTTTTATGTTCTGTGTTCAAAATGCTGACATGTGAGCACTTATAAAAATGAGACTCGACAGTGATCAGATGGTTTGGTGACATTAAAATGAGGGGTTTTGGAAACTATTTTTATGAATGATTTTTTTATTTATTTTTTTGTCCCTCTGCACTTGATTTATTTTGATTCACCTTCTGCCCTACTTTCATCTTGATTTCTTTGGAATCCGCTTTTGATTTGCAGACGCTGACAAAAAAAGAAAATGATTTTGTCGATGTATGTGAGTTAATAAAAAAAGATGACGCTCACCATGTTCAAAGTGCGAGGCCTCGTCTGAGAGATTAGGACCCCGGCTGGCCATCTAATTTCTGCCTGATGGGAGAAGATCACACGTTATATTTCTTCCTGTCTGAGTCATGAAAATCACAGAAGGGACTCTTTTGCCACAAATTTGTTTAATTCAAATTTCATGTGAAAGTTAAAAAGAGAGAAAGAAAAGAAAACGAGGCCTCTTGACATTCACGCTCTGCTTATTTTCCTTCTTACGATGTTCCTGTGTTGTTTTTTGTTGTTTCTTCTCTGCAGAGGAAGGACTGAACCATGAATGCAAGCTCTGTAGTCAGTCATTCGACTCGCCGGCGAAGCTTCAATGCCACCTGATCGAGCACAGCTTTGAGGGCATGGGAGGAACCTTCAAGTGTCCGGTCTGCTTTACAGGTGTGTACAGCGCATGTGTTTGTAGCGCATGAGAGCATTTGTGCACCATGCGTTAGCAACCAAATGGACCTGATGAAAAGATACAAAAATAAAAAAAAGTTGTTTTTATGCACATCTTAACTTTTCAAAGACCTCCACCTTCAATATGCAAAGCTTTGCATTTCCGTGCACTTTTTTTGTCTTATGTGAAAAAAGCCGAACGGGTTCTAAATGAGTTGGGAAAGGTCAAGCAAGCAGCTCGGCTAAAGCTGAGAGCAGTTTGCTGCATGTGGCTTTTTTATTTAGTCAAATTGCCTCCAAATCAAGGCTAGAGGAGTGTCACGAGGTGAGAGGGGGGGGAGGAGAAAGAGAGCAGGGGGGAAGACAGTGTGAGCTGAGAGGAGATGGGGGGATGGAGGAGTGGGGAAAGAAAAGGAGATGTGCTAATTGTGGATGGCAGTGGTGCTGATAGCTGTAATGATCTCATCTGTCTCTGTGCGTGGAGGTGGAAGGACCGGACTCCTCCTGAGAGGATAGCGCCCTCCTTCAGTGTCAACAGGGTTAACTATCTCTATAATGAAATCTGCAAAGTCGTTAACTTCAGCTCTTCACTCTTTCTCCCTTCTCAGCTCTTTACTCTTCCTCGCCATTTTTTGGGTCCTCAGCTTGTTTCCGTCTTTGTGTGCTTCCTGCAACCCCCCTTTGTCCATCCGCCCGCCCCCCAAAAAAACTCATTTGTGTCTCCTCCAGTTATTACATTAATTAACATCATTAGCTCGCATTTTAGAAATTTTTGCTCAAAGATCCGCACTTTTTTTTTACCTCTTCATCCACCTCGCTGCTCAGCTCCCTGTTCATTTTTCCTCATCCCTCCTTTCCCTCCACTCCCCTCCCTCCACTCTGCTCTACTTCTCTCATTGCTGTTTTGGCCTTATCTCTCTTTTAGCAGAAGCCTATTGATATATCCCCACCCCAAATCCCCCTCCACCCCTCACAGGGGTCTGGGCATTTAATATACAGAGCATGCCTCCTTCATCTGAGCCTTCATTTTCCACCGCCGGCTTTGACAGACAGGTCCCCCCTCTCCCTCCGCGTCCATATCGATCACGGTGCATGAGAGAGAAGGATGCTGGGAGGGGAGGAGGGAGGAGGGGGAGACAGAGTACACCCTCAGGACAGTGGTCGCAGTGCAGACAGACAGATGGGCGAAGGGCTACGGCGGTGGGGAAGGCAGGCTGTGGAGAGTGCGGATGGACTGAAAGGCCTCCCTCTGTTGGGGATGGAGGGGACAGGCAGACTGGAGTCAGAGCACTCAGAGGGAAAGGAGGAAGTGAGAGTTTGGCTGACAGCTGTCCTTGAATATATTTCTTCAAGTTGAGCCCGGCATAAAGTAAAGAAAAAACAATTCTTGTAAACCCTGACATAAACTAGCTGTACATTGTTAGGTGGTGTTAGCAGGCTTAATGTGATGGATCTCATTGTTACCTTTAAGATATGCAACGTGCTGGAAGAATTAGGAATGAAGAAAATTAAAATACTCTATTACTCCCTTAATGAAAAATTTAATTCCCACCTGTCTCCTTGAAATAATCTTTATATACCACTTTATTTGGGAAGGCCTTTAAATTTCAAGTAAAATGTAAGTAGACTTTTTTATGATTTTTGTCAAAATGATGCAAATGAGACTGAAAAATGTTCACTGATACATGATTTTGTTCATTTTCCCCAACATTTGAGAGGAAAGAATAATTGATTGAAGTTTTTCACTTGTAGCACTTTGCTTAGAAAAAGATGGGTAATTACTGAACCAGAATGGCTCTCAGTAGAGCGCATACCTCCACCGAGGACCAACAGTTTCCTTTAATTCAATCAAGCCTAACCAAATATCAAACTCTATAGCGCAGTATCACCCCAAATCTTAAATTATTCTAACTGCTTAACCATAATTTATACTCAGCAGATCTAGGATCAGCATCAAATTGTACTCACTCACAGATAGCAGCCACCTAAATACATGTGATGTTTTTTCATCAAGATCCGTCCCTTTATCTGGATCCACACCAAAAGTTAATGGGGTCTGTTTTGGGCAGAGATCCAACCTCCATCCAAGTTTCGTGGAAATCCATTCAGCAGTTTTTGTGTAATCCTGGTCACAAAGCAACAAATGAATGTATTTGAGTAAAAACACATAACCCAAGAGGGCCAGTGACTTGAGGCACAAGACATAATGTCTTTCTTTTATTCAAAATAATCTTGAAACTGTAATTCTTCCTTAACATTAAGTTGCTACAATGTGTAAACTTCATGTATATGACCTTTAAAAAGTAACAGTCAAAACAAATAATCAACGTATAAACATAATTTTAAGGAAGTTTGAAGTATTTGAATGAATTTAAGTATAACGTCTATGAATAAATCATCATGCAGAATTACTCCCCATATGCACTATACAATATATATCTTACTCGATTGTTATGTATTAACATATACACAGTGTTTTTTTATTTCATAACTTGCTCAAACTGGAGCTAAAATGAACTATTTTATATACTATTAAGCTGTTCAATCTATACCAATGCATCATATTCCAATTTTGTATGTTTTTAATTAACAGCAAAAAAAAAAGTAGGTGGTATCTCTTGGAAATGTAGCTGAGTGGAACTACAAACTTATGAAGTACTGTACTTCATAACTGCACTACATGGGAAGATTCTCAGGTGACATTTCGTCGTAGCCGGTTTTGTTCTGTCAGTGCGGTTGAGACGCTGTTGATGAATCACTCCATGCATTTTCGCAAAAAAAATTTTTTACAGATTAAAACGATCCCTATTAGAGAAATAATGAGTCTGTACATAAAAGCCAAACTTTGATCAAACTAGGTGGCGGCACTAATGGTGGCCGGGTCAATGAGTTCATTCGATTAACAAGGTTACTCTTTGTTTGAAAGATCATCCCCACTCGATGCCCGTGTTTTGGTTTGATCTACCCCCGCGTGACCTGAAACTCAGTGGGAGGGCGGGGAGTGATTGTCATTCTTTGACACACCTGATTATCCTCAATCCACATCGAAGGGAACGAGGAGAGGCCGAATCATGCCACAAAACAGACCGCCAGAAAGTGTTGAGGGGGGGTGAAAGTGAGTCGTAGACGCGAGATGAGCGGAGACAAAATAGAGGAGAAAAGGAGACAAAACTTGGAGGAAGCCGAGAAGGTTGCAACTGGCAAGTTTGGATGTGAGATGAAAGGGGGGGAAAGAGAAGGAGGAAAAGAGAGCTGTGTAGGGGAGGGAGGGTAAATGGAGAGAGGTCCATAAGCCCCTGGATGATGAGAGAGAGGCTGACTCTCCCAGGACAGATTTGACAGGTTTCAGAAGTGGGGGAGCCTGCAGCTAGAAGTGTCTGCCTGCACCCTTAGGAGCAGCAGCGAGGGCTGGTGTGGAAATTGTGATTGGGAATATGTGCTTAAGACAAACAAAACAGAAGAAAGTGTGCCTGATGAAAGTCGTACGTGTGTGCGTGTGTGTGTGTATGTTTGTGTGCGTGCGTGTACGCTTTTTTCGTCAACTTATGTCACAGCAGGAAGTGCAAACTTGAAAAACTACAGGATGCTCCGCTTTCAAATCCGCGACAGTCTGACAAATACAGTAGTTTAATTGGCTTTTTTGTTTAGCTGCTGCCCGCGTTTCTGCTGGCGCGTGTCGTTAGAATCATCCCGGCTACCCCCCCCAAAAAAACATAGGGCTTAGCTTTAACTCAATATTACCGGTTATCAGCTTGCAGCTCAGAATCAACTTGTTTGTGTTGCCTCAGACCACTTGGATCAGCCTCTGCATTGTGAACTCTTGGATTAAGCAGAAACGAACACATGTAGGCTAGACGAATAAATAAATGAAAAGGGAGAAGGGGGGGGGGAGCAAAAAAACGAAAAAAAAAAAGGATAAACTTTTTTTTCCCTCCCCTGCACAAACAGCTTAGTATTGGTGCAGTGCAGCCTGCAGAGAGCACCACCCTGCCAAAATAAAGATGAGCTGGGGCCTGTAGTAAAGGAGACGTCTGCCATGGGCGGCCCCTGAGATCTAATCAGAGGGCTTAATATCCCCCACAGCGAGGAGACCTTGGCCCCTCAGCCCCCTCAGCCCTGACACCCCTGACGCCCAACCCGGCTCAGTGCTCTGTTCAGCTCCGCTCTGCTCTGGCTCCACGGCCAACAAACTCCACAAAGTTCTCTCTCTCTCTCCCTCTCTCTCTCTCTTTCTCTCTCGCCCTCCCTTATTCTCTCTTGCTCTCAGCAGGGAGAGACACAATGGCCAGCCACTGATCCTGTTTGGATGTGGCTTTGGATTATTTCTTCCTCGTTTCTCTATGTCCTCATTTTAACCCTCTTGGAAGACATTGCCGCTGTCTCTCCTCTGAACGGGCCGGTGCCATGGCATGTCTCGCATGTGGCTTCCGCTGCCAAATAGCGATACTCTCCGTCCCCCCTCGTTTTCCCCCCTTTATTACAAGTCGCATGCTAATTTGAGGAACGATGATGAAGACAAAGAGAGTTCTTTATTTCAAAACGCCCGTGTTTCGCAATCATCTTTAGCGATCATAAATATGGCCCGGGCATTTTAAAATGTCTAACTGCTGTACATAAATTAGCTGAAAAGTTGTTGGGCTTCCATTTAAGTCTTCGGGTCCATTCATTATTTATTGTTCTTACAGGAGACCTGCCCATTAGCGCATTTTTGGCTGTCTCACACTTTCAATCATCGCACGCTTGCATATGAATGAATGAACGCGCAGCTATAAATGCATATCACTGATTAAACGTGTCTCCGACTGGAGCCGGACCAGATACACATGTAAACAGCCAGAAACAGCTACCATGACATCTCAGTAGTGTTGTGCCCTATTGTACAGTATTTGAAGGCCCCCCAAGTCTCAAATCCATTTTTATTTTTGCTGTATTGACTTTTTCCTCCTCTCGCCAAAGACATAATGAAGGCTTCCTGCAGCTGCTGTGACCTGCTTCTGTACAGTATATGCAGACAAAACACAGCAGAAGAGAAAAGCTATTGTTTATCAGCGCTTTTTCTCCCCTTAGCAGAGCATGTATCCCCCACAAAGAAAATTGTCATCTTTCTCGCAGCACAACAGAGGCACAAGTGCGCGTGATAGCCGAGGCCTTAACCCTGAGGGTAAACGTTTTGTAACCGACTGTAAAAAACGGCCATCTATCTGGGATTGTGTTTGTCGTCACGTTGCCGTGGTCGTTAGTTTCAGAAATGGACCATGGAGCTGTTGTTTGTTCATTAGCGGAGGTTTGTTCATTTCCTGGTTAACACGCCGCCATGTTCCAGAGACAGCTGTCACCCAGACATTAGCAGTCTGCAGGCATCCACCCCACCAGTGAGTCTGCTTTGAATCTAAACTTTTATTTCCCAGGTCAGGAGTGTGACATTCAATGAAGCCGAGTTCGTCTCGAGTGTGCGCGGCTCAATAATTAATAACCGCTCTCCCAGGTGAGCTCAAATTGGGACACGTTACTGTTGCAGAGGCCCCGCCACGGGGGCTGCAGCGACCCCAAAGCCATCTTCCGACAGACACCTCACCTTTTGTGGCTGTGCTTTTTCTTCCCCCCCCCCTCCCTCTCCTCCTGGCCCCACGGTGCACGCATTAGAAGAAAAGTTATTTTGAGCCGTAAGAAATTCAAATGAAGCCCCCACATGCTAACTTTTTCCAGAGCATCCAGACCTTTGAGATTAGACAGCCATCCTTAAAGCACAAGGGTCCGGGATAACAAACGGCATGTTTGAAGTGCTCCTATGAGGATGCAGACACACACACACACTAGCACACAGACACACACAAACTCAAGACACACAATTGCATCCCCCTTAGCTTTCCAGCGTGGACTATGGCTTAATTAAAGCACAAATGTATGGTATATGTTTTAAGTGCCAGCGAGTTTGTGTGTTTATATGACGGTGAATGGAGTCTGAGTCTGCATGAATAAGTAGTGCAACACCATGAATATTTATATTGTCAATATAATTAGCTATGTAGACTAATGGAGGCCATGTTTTGCACTTGAAGCCATGCCAATTTTTTCGTGGTTGTTTATTTTCCGGCTTGTTGTCCCCACAGTAGCGCTAAATAAAGAGCATCATTATTCCCAAAACATTATGCATTCACTCACTCTAGTGCCACGAATGTGACCACTCTAGTTTCACTGTTAACATCTAAATTGTTCTCTGTGCTTTTTTTTCAATTATATATCTCATAACAAGGTTTTTTTCCCCTCCTATTGTTGATAGTGCATTCATTTGTTTGTAATTAAGTAATTTTCCTTGCCATTTGACATAGTCTGTCTTAAATTTTTATTCAGGCAGATGCAATTACGCCGTTGCCTTTGTTCCCTTAATGCAGGCAGCGAGGCCCCGCTCTAATTTACACACAGTCGACAACGAGTGGCAGAGTAGAGGCGTCTTAGAGCGGAAGTTTTTTTGATTTGAATCTAACATTTATCTCCTCTGTCCCCGTGTCTCCTCTCCTCCTTGCAGTGTTTGTCCACGCCAACAAGCTCCAGCAGCACATCTTCTCAGCCCACGGCCAGGAGGATAAGATCTATGACTGCTCGCAGTGCCCACAGAAGTTCTTCTTCCAGACAGAGTTACAGGTGAGCCTCGGGCTGGCTGAGCGCAAAATTAAAAAAAAAAAAAAAAAAAAGGCCAACAGCCCGAAAGCGCGACCGCTAATCACACACGACAGCTTAACAAACACTAAACACCGCTCGCCTGCACTCCGGCTGTCCCCTCCGTCCCGGCTGGGATGAGAGACTCAGACAGAATTATTTCAGTCCGTTTCCAAAACTCATTTGTGATGTGCAGATATGATTTGATTTGCTTATTAGACCAGCCGAGCACTAAAATATCTGGAATTAGAGGATTAGTGGAATGTTCGTTTTTGAAGAGGTAATTACATACAGTGCAGAGGCAAAAACACAGTTGAGTCAATATGCCTGCATCTCCCCTCCTAATCACAGAGGAGGCCTCATGGCTAAATATGAGCTCTGTCCTCTGGGAGACCGTATCTGCCCTTCAACAAAGTTAGTAGTTGGACTTATGAACTCGCAATGTTCGAGAGATAATCCATTTTCTAGCAATCTTTCTCCCAGGTCCTTGGAGGGCCTGAAAAAATGAAAGAGACCTTATTATATTATTTCACTGCGGTGGTGTTTTCAAGCAGCTCTGTTTTGTTTGGGGGATCCTCTACCGTGCACATGGCGCACTTCTCATATCCAGATCCTTTTTTTTTTTTATCGCCTTCTGAAGCAATCACTAAAACATGAGCAGTCTATAAGCACCGCGTTCAATCCAATCAGCGAAATTGTTCTTAATTCGCCTTAAAGCACGGAGAGAAAAAAAACCCAGACTGCATCCTTCAAGTGCATCCACCTCAGAACTTGGATTAGCAGCAGTATGTATTAACGGGTAGCCAGAGGAAGCATCCAGGGCTCGGCCGCCCATTGATCGGCAACGATTTTCATATTGAGATTCAGGTTGTAAACACAGAGGCGTGTGTCTGCCAGGAGGAAGGTGAGTGTGATCATTATCTGCTGGTCATTTGAGCACGGCAAGCATGAATAAAACAATCCGCCGTCCACCAACATGCGGCTCCACCACGGAGAAGGTTATTTAACAAGCCTCGCGCTTCTCCGAACTGCCAACGTTGGAGTCTATTCATTCATGCCAAGGCCTCCTCTTTATCACATTTTCATCTCTCATTGGTGCTCTCTATACAGCGCAGGGTTGTTGCGCGTACCTGTAAACAATCTCAAATAACCTGGGGATGTTTTCCTACTTTTTTTTTTTTTTGCGTTTGACATTTTTGGGAATGAAGTGATCTTCGCCTCCCGGAGGTGTTGTTTCATGCATGATTATATTGTTTTACACCGCGTGTGAAGAGACAAAAGTAGAACATGAAAGACCTATGGCACTTTGTTGTGAAACGGGGGGTTATGAAAGCCGAGCAGGAATGAGCTTTGGGGATAAGGCGATCATTATGCTCAACCTGTGTCGCGCTCTAAAGGCGGTCCCATGCGAGCGAGTGCTCACGCCGTATCTAGTTCATATAGAATGTGCACGCATGCGGAGACATTCACAACATGCTGAGTTCATTTGCTGTGACCGACTCGAAGTTTCCATACGTTTTTCAAGGATCCAGCATTATCACCGGATGTAAGCTTACAGTTAAGCCTTCCAACAAACAGTGCAGGTTGGAGACTTGTTTTTAGTGGTTGTTTGTTTGCGGTTGCCATTTCCCATGCATCACACTTCAAAATGTCTCACTGACACAGGGCAGTCGTTTGTCAGTCTGTCTGAAGTGGAGCTGTCTTCCAGCAGCGAGAGAAGTGGAAGCGCTCTCTCTTTGCCAGGTCTTGAGTTTGGAGTTTTCTCCCCGTTTCTCCCTGACACTCTGGCCCACTCGCCGGCTGCCTGGGCTCCTCATCTCTCACAGTAGTCGGAGGGGTCAAAGGGCCAGTGCAAGCTGGGAGACGGAGCAGCGAGAGGGAGAGCTGCCACGGCAGGTAAAGGGAAGCAGGAACGATATTTTATTAATTTGCTGCTGAGATCCTGAAACAGACCAAAGGCTGTGACAGGTATCCAGTGCACCGCTCCACATCCTCCCCCACCGCCTCCCCCCGTGAACTCTACCCTGCGAGGGGCTAGCCAATTTTCGCCAGCCTGTCGAGATGGATGATGGGAGAGCATCCGTCTAATCAGCCCTCCTAGGACCCCCCGCCCGGCCGCCCCCCTCAGACTGGCCAGATTGACTGACTCCTGGGCCTGTGTGCCCCAGAATCCAGATTCCAAAGGAGAATAATCTCTCTTGCTCTCCTTCTCTCTCTTCCTCTCCCCTCTTTCTTCCACATACAAAAAAAAAATAAGCACTGAGACGCATAGACCACCATTCCCCTCGTAACTCTCCAGAGGACTCCCCTCCACCATCACACACGCTCACGCAGTCTCCACCCTGCGCATTCCTCTCCCTCACCCCATTAAAATATGGAGCAAAGTCTAGATATTTCATGAGGTGCTGATGGGGAGGGCAAGCGGGCTGGCTGTGCAGCGCTCATCCTGACCCTCAACTACTGCCCACCCCTTGAGCAACTAGGAGAGGAGGAGACTTTCCTGCATCCTCTCTCCCAAACAAGCTCCACGGTCCTGTCATTTTAAAAGCAGCTGCCCCCTTATGAGAACGAGAAAAAAAAAACCTCTCCAGGTTCTCGCGAAGGCCACACCACAATGTGAAACTTGATGATAAACTTCCCTGGCGTTGGCTTCAGATACAGTAGCTTTTCACACTTGCAGAGGGAACTGAGCCACTGACAATGCTGCTGGGCTGGATTAATTAGGCAGATTCATTAACTGATGGGTGCGCAGTATTAGCCACAGCTTAAATCTGACATTTCTCTGAGTGCAGTTCATTTGTGGAGAAACGCGCGAGTTCAGCTCCTACAGCGATGCGCCGGCAACGGCGCGCACTGGAGGGGCCCCGCAATCGGAGAGGCTCCTCTCCCAGCGATCCCGATTCCTCCACAGACGAGACAATGAGATTGAAGTTACACAACAGCTAAGATGACATTTTCGGCGTGAGATTCCCTTGCTTCTTTTTAGCTGGGCTGTCTTTTCTCCCCCCCCCCAACCCACCCCACCTCTTTTCCATCCTCCAATTTCATTATCATTCCTTGGAAGTGACACGAGATTGTAAGTCATGTGTTAAGTCGACGGAGGAGTGGAAGGAAGGACCGGGGTGCCGTACGACTGCTTTCCCTCTCTCCTCAGACGCCCGCAGGACACGTACCTTAATTGGAGTGTCTTTTAAAAGGATTCCTTCAAAGACAATCCGAAGCTCCCCGGCCTTAATGAGTGCCGAAAGTGACAAGAGCACATCTGCATCATGTTCTACTTCCACACACAAATGAGATCCTCCTCTCCCCGTGTGATAGCCATTATTGCCAAGCTGTGACCAATTCCACTGTTTTAATTAAGCATATTTATAGGCTTCACGGTCAGCAGGTGTAAACAGCCATGCATGTCATAAACGTGCGTCAGAGACAGACAGCGAGAGATGGACAGTGGGAGAGAAAAAAGGAGGGAGTCTTATAATATTATAACGCGGAAATTGCTAAAGTTTATCGTCTTAAAAACAACAATATTTCTTTCCTGCTTTCCTTTTTCGCGAAATCTTAAGAATCCTGCTCACGCAGCACAGAGACTTAATTCCCCAGAAGTTGTCTTTTCTTCCATGAATTTTAAAATATGCCCCGAAAAACGCCCCAACTGCCCCGCGTCCCAAAAGTGTCTCACAAAAAAGGCGGCGGCTCGGCGTGTTTGTCCCCAAGCGGCTCTCAAACACCCCATATCCTCTTGAATATCTTGATCTGCCAAGTGTGACAGCTCTTCACGCGTTTGAAAGTTGTATATATATTTTTCTCCCTTTTATATGACAACTTGTTTTCTTCTTCATCACCCCAGGTGCTCGAGATTCTGTCACCGTTTCAAAAAAGTTGCACTACAAAATAAAAGAACAATGAATTAGAAAAAGAAAAGGGGGGGAAAAAAAGAAAAAAAACAGCTGCTTGTGAGGCGCCATCATTAATATTTAAGCTTATTTATAATTACGTACAACACTGTACACACACTGTAAATGGGGACATAAACACCCTTAGATGACGAGTGATGTATCGCGATCGTGGTGTTCTAGTTTTGTAGGTGGATCAGAATTAGACAGCATGACAGACCTAATGATCCTGGGAGGATATTCTCTTTCTCAGTGCGGGCGTGTGTGAGTGTGTGTGTGTGTGTGTGTACATCTGTGTGCTTGCTGTATGTATTTGTCTTTGTGTCTGTCTCTCCCAGGGTCTGATATGTGCATGCAAACACGTTGTCTGGAGGGAGACATGACAAAAACTCCCAGAAGCCTTTGAGCTGTTCTTTTTTTTTTTTTTTTTTTTTCTTTTTCCTGTGTTGCACCACTGGGGAAAGTTAAATCCAAACAAAGAGGAGACGCTCGGCGCGCTGTGCTAGAATCCATCACCGGATCTCTCCCTCAAACGTGTCTCCTTTTACTTTTTCTTAGTTGACTTTTCCAACAACTTTGATAATGCCATTTTAAGCGCTTCTCGGGGAAAGAAGAAAAAAAAATCACTGCAGGTTTAATTTGCTGCCTGTAGTGATTTGATTTTCAAGTGTCTATTACGCCGTTGATGTTAACAAAATGCAGCGGAGGCCAGAATAAACAGCATTAGAACAATTATTCCCCCTCGAATTTTCCCAATGTTCGCGCACCGCAACTGCAAAGTAATTTAACTCTTCAGCGAGGAATTTTTTGAACGACACTGGTCAATTAAAAGGCAATTTTCTGATTCGCTCCTCTATTTCGGTGGGAAAAAAACACGAGAGCGCGCAGTCGTCTCTCTCGCCTTCTCGCGCGGCGAACGCGGGAAAAAATGCGGGAGAAAATTTAGTCCTCAAAAAATCTCCGTGTTTGTGAAGTGGCATATCTAGCAGCACAGGAGAGGGAGAGGGAGGGAGGCAAGGGAGGAGGGGGGAGGAGGGGGGGGACGCTCCGTAGCATCCCTAGTCAAAGTCTGTCCCTGACTGAAGTGGTTAAATGTGAGAGTAATTGTGTTTTGTTTCTGGGACTGACATGTGGAACCCCATGGACCCCATCTCCCTCCCAGTGACAGGCAGAGATCCTCCCCCCTCGCTCTGTCTAATTAGAGGATGTAGCCCAGGGCTCATGTCCCAGGAAGACCCATCCCCCTCCCAAGATGGCTCCCCTAAGAAAGCCCTTAATTGGGTTCTTTAGTCATAGTCTTCATTTTGGCTGGAAAGGCATCTGTGTGTTGCTATCACCTCAGAATACAGTTTGTATCGCTCTCTTGTGTTGTTTTTTTTTTCCTCTCCTCTGCCTCTCGCTGGCCCTCTCTGTATTGCTCTCCCTCTCTCCCCTCTCCCCGTCTCCCACTCTCTCCTCACTTAATGAGGCCCCATAATAACACAGCAGTTGTGCAGTTGTTTTGCTACCTCAGTCAAACAGCAGGATCACTGCATAGTGTGTTTCTAGTACCATTCACTTGTCTACTTAGACAGGGTAATGAGTATCATTTGGAGCTACAAAGCACCGGCCCACAAAAAGGGTGGTCCGTCATCTCTGGTTACACCTCAGAAGCATTTGCTCGGGGGTAGTTAGACATCTAATCAAAGCGTTTGAAACATTATGGATTTATTATATATTTCTTTTTAACAGCGCGAAAATGACCGGACCCAAAAAAAAAAAAAAAAACGACACACATGGAAGACATTGAAAATCCACGGCCGAGTTGCTGTTACTGTATGACCACGACTCCCCGGGCACCTCACTTCAAACAAGACAGTCTGTTACCAAGGAGACCGGGCCCGGTTGTGGCACAACAGTGTTTGGGGTCAACCCTCCCTACGGCCTGATAAGTGATGACTGTGGAGAATGCCAACTGCCGTATTATTTATTTATTTGATTGTGTTGTTCATTGGCTAAACTAGCCAGCAGTAAGCCTGGCCTGAGGTCAAAGCAGGAAAGGATTACTCCCTCAGTGGACTGGTCAACAGTAGGGAATGCACAAAGGGAGGACTGAGTCAATACTGGACCGAGTTCAACACACCATTAAACATCAAGGCAGAATGCAGCACTCTTGTCCTTCTCCACAGCAGTTTGGAGCGATAAGGAAACACGCGGTGTCAGATTTTTCTTCTTTTTTTTTTTTTTTGCCGAGACACAATGGGGGTCGGTATTGATTGAGGTCCATTGTTCATCTTCCAATCACAACGGCAACATAAATTAGCCGAAAAATTTCCTGAGTGGTTTCATGGCTTAAAGTCGCCCCGCAGTTCCGGAGCCTGGAAGAAAAGACCACAGGTTCTTTGTTTTAGCATCGTTTGATGACGTTCTCGTCTGCGTTAATTAAATTCCTGAGTGATGAGTACGGGTGCGCACAGGTCTCAGTGGTTTTGTGCACACTCCCCGTGCTCCAGATGCAGCTTTGCAGACTTTACTGTACGTCAGCCATGAGGGGTAAAAGAGAGGAACTCGGGCACAGGCTGATAAGACTTTTAATCAGAGCTTAGAGAGGGGGATGTTTACAGTTTGGACGGTTGCTTTGAATTTATTTCTTTTTATTTCTTTTTTGATTGCAGATAAACTAAATAAGACACTTTAGCCACAGGGTTAAAAATTAATGCACTTAACTCTTCTGATTAAATCGTCTCTTTATTGAGTAAATCCTTACTTTAAGTAATACTTAAAGACAATAGCAAATTAATGGTTTGTCAAAGGACATAAATAAATGTCTTCATCATTGACGTAATTGTTAACTAACTTTACTGCAAAACGTTAAATATTTTTCGCATTTTTGCACAAGTTTTCAATATTCCCGAACTGTCCTTTTCAATATTATTTTTTATTGACATATTTTAAAAAAACAACATACAAATCAATGCCCAAAAACCCAACTTAAGCATGCGCCCACACAGATACACAGACCAAAGTCTCCTTACCTGGGACATTTACAGTGTGATTGTTACTTTACATGTCATTATGACATCTGTCCTCAAGGAAGAGTCCCGTTACAATCCTATTATATTACTCAATTTAATAAGAGGAAGTAAAAATGTAAAGTATTCTTCTCAAACACTACTCAGAGTACTTGCATGCATTATCAATAGCAGGTGTTCAATTAAAGAAGTTTCTGTCCCACCAAATCTTCAGTCTAAATTACGCATAAGTCTCCAAACCTGGACCTTTGGCAGAGTTTGTTGTTTTTTTTGTCTTTGTGTCCAGGTTTTCATTGGCAGTTTGTGATTTGGAAAGTCTTACTGGCTACAAACATGCAGATGAAATATTCAGATATTACTTCAAATTGTTCTCAGTACTTACTTTTTAAATGTAAAAGTGGCACTTAAAATGCCATTATACTTAAAATGACAGTAATCTGTGTAGCTGTGATTAGCTACATGCTCCCCTGCATTTTATTGTAGTTCTTCCTGCCTTACTGTGCAGATCAATAACATTTTGGGTTTGATTTTTACACTACATTCAACCAATCGAAGAGCTTTGTCATTTAACAGTGTTATTAAAGGATTTGATATTAGTTTACAGCTGCAGTATGTTAACATAAACACATTTTTTTTTGCTTTTATTAAGTATAATTTGATGCATTAATCTTATTGTTGAATGCAATAAGTGATACATGTAATACTTACAAATCATTTGTTGGAATTGAAGCGAAAGCGCTTTGAGTTTGAAGGCTAAATAATGCAGCAAATTCTGGTCAGTTCACCTCATTTGTTTGAGAAGCCTTGAAAAAAAAAAAAAAGCCAAAGCTTAAAGGGTCGTTATTGCTCACTCAGCTCTGTAAGCGCTCGATGAGGGCTGGGTTTAATGCTACGTGCGGGATAACACCGGGTAGAGGAGCGGACACAGTGTGCATAGTGTAACATGTGCTCTGCAGGTATTAACGCCGCGCTAATCAAACATAGTTAGCGTTGTGATTAAGCTTTACATCTCCTCTCTGTGATGTTGGACAATGTGAAGATTGTCTTTAATACAGCGAGATCAGATGAAAGAGAGGACGTGTCGGCTGGTCTGCTGGCCTTCCTTTTTGCCGAGCTGATGTAAGAGATGCACCTCCGTTGCCTCACTGGAGACCGGGTGCTATCGATGGAGACCAGAGCAATGGGGAACGACATAAAGAATGATTAGTTAATAAATCAACTCCCCGGCCTCCTTGCACTTTCCTACTCTCCGCTGCTCTTCCCCAATCGTTCTTTTCTCCCCCCTCCTCATCCTCTCCCTCTCTGCAGCCCGCGTTAAATTCCTAAGACATGTTGCACCTGTTTGCATGGGTACACAAGACCCCCGCCGGATGTTCCCCCTCCTCCTCCACCACCCCTGAGGGCGTTGCAGTAGGGTGATGTAATCAGATGAAAGTGGTGGTTTTAACGGTGGCACAGAGCCGGTGAGAGAACAGGAGAGGAGGAAGAGGCTCGCTCCGAGCCAATGCAGCCGAGTCTTCATAAGGGAGAAGCGGGTGCGCATTATTGATCAGAGCAAAATTTAATTTAGTGGAGAATTGACTGCTATGGTTTACCTGAACACTGCTGGTAACCGGGCCCTGCAGCAGGCCTGTGTGGCCAGCAGGTGGTTGAAAGGATCGAGTAGGAGATTAAGGGTTGGATAGAAGGGAAGGAAATGGATGATAAGGGGAATGGCAGAGTTTCAGGGGGAATAGGATGGCATTGAAGGACGGAGTCAGGATGAGAGCTAAAAGGCTTAATGGAGGGCATCTAATCCTAAATTGCAGTGATTCTGGTGTGACACCATTAGTGACATCCTCCTCGCCGGGGCAGTGGACATTCTGGGTCATTTTCCCACACAAGATGTGAATTTCACATCTAATTTGACATTTGTGGTTGGGTACTGTAGGTATTTAACTTACACAGCGCTGGTGCAGAGGTACTTGAAGAACTCGACAAGGATGGAGATTGGAAAGTGAATTTCCACCCTCCCTCCCTTCCTCTCCCACCTCCCATAGTCATACACAGAACAGTTTATAGCTACTCTGCGGAGTTCGGTATCCACAGAGATAAAGGTATCAGTTTCATTTTCTTTTAACGTTTTTTTTTCACCCCCCCTTCTTTTTCCTCTATTTCCCTTTAGTCTGCATGGCTGCCACAGCCGCTGAAGTCGTTTAACACCGTCCTTGAGAAAGCCCTCAGTGAGAAAACTCCTGGCATGTTTAAGAAAAAGGTAGAATGCAGTGTGTGTCAGACAGAGCTGGGACATGCAGTGGGGGGAGCCATTCCCCAGAGGGGTTATTTTCCCCTCTAATAGCTGTTACGAGCCCTACATTATATCCAAGGAGCTACGTTCCTTTGGGGTCCACAGACACACACACACACACACACACCTAGACGCACTGGCACACTCACACAAAGGCATGCACACTCAGTCGAGCACAAATTTTCTCTCTCTGTTTCTCTCTCTTCCACACACACACACACACACACACACACGGGCACACACACTCAGTCCTAGCCGCTTTGCTCTCCTCGTGTCAATATCCTGCCATTTGAAGTCACGTACTGCAGGGGCTTCTGGGAGTCGCCGAGGAGCCAGGCTGACGGGTAATGGGCCGCATTCATTAATAAGGTTGCCGTGCTCCTGTCCCTCCTCAGCAACGCCAAGGATGTCTTCACCGGGGGGTAGGAGGAGAACGGGGGTGGGGGGGGTTGGTGGAGTGTGAGGCGTGGGGGAGGAGGTGAGGTGGGGCGAGACAGAGAGAAAGAGAGAGAGAGAGCGTCCCGTGGGGAGTCTCCTCCCAGACTCACTTAAAGGAGCTTTATTTCAGCAAGAGAGGAGAGAGGGAAGCAGAGGAGCTGTCCGGGGCCGCCTCTTTAAAAAAGGGAGAGCAGGGCCCAGGCGAGCCACGCTAACCCTTACAGGGGTCACACTCCTGCTCCCCGTCAAACAGCTTATTACCCCACCTGTCGGGGAGTAATCGCCCTAGCTGAAAGGAAAGCTGTCGAGGTCTTTAAACGCTTTATATGGCGGCGGCCCGAAAGGGTAAAGAGGGAAGGAATGAATGCAAGGGGGGCTAATAGTCGTCTCCTAGCACTGCCCGAGGGATTCTGCACCAACAGGACTGAAGGTGACTGCTTTGGTAAACCCTCTCACTGAGGTTGCAGTAATCATTTCAGATCTCTCTCTCTCTTTCCGTAGCCGAGCCAGTAAACACGTCATCTCACATACTCGTGCACTTAATCCCGCTCGGCAAAATGCACATACGTGTGCACCGGGGTGTGTGTGAGTGTGTGTGTCTGTGCATGCATGCGTGCTGATGACTCTGTGACAGGTGTGTCTAGTCCATGCCAGTTTAGAGAGTCCAAGGCCGTGTTTTAAACAGAGCGCAGCAAGTGGGGCATGTAGTTTGCATTAAAGGGATTAGCAGTCACTTCAAAAGATGACCTGGATTCAGCCCACCAGGGACACCAGTTACACACCCCCTGGTCCACACTCCCTTTAAAGAACCTGGCACAGCTGCCCCACTACAACCACTCTCAACGGTCTGTGTGCGTGCCTGCATAAATTTGGGAGATACAGCAAAACAGGGCGATATTGTCAGCTTGTTATCCTGTCATGGTAAATTGTGCACCGTTACATATCCACAGCAGGGTGGAGGATCAAATCATCAGTGGCCTCACCTGCACCTATTTTTCAACCTGCACTGTACGTTTGCAGCGCATTCGATACACCGAGGCGCTGGATAAACAAGACTCTCAGGATGATATTCCATCAGGTGTGTCAGTGGCTTGTTATGGATTTGTTTCCATGGACACAGCCTTTGATCGGGAGGCAGGATTTCTGAGGAATGGGATGTTATCTGTCAGTGGTCCGATGCCTTTGTGTTAGACTAAGACTTAACTACGCTTAATCCCAAAGCCAACCGCTATTGATCCACAAACAGATTTGCGTTGTGTGTAAGTTAATTTGGTCCGGGTAATGACGGGCTAATAAAGAGGATATTCAAACGTCGAGATAATCTCAAGCCGTGCTTGTCAATCACAACATTTCAAGGTGTGGAACATTAGCGTCCTTGCTGTGGAAGATGAAGATGTTCCAATGTCCTTTTAATGAAAGGGAAGGAAAATGAAAGATCCATTTGTTGTATGTGATCATAATGTTTCCCCTGTCTCTTTTTGTGTCCTTGCAGAACCACACGTTGACTCAGCACAGCAGCTAACATGGCAAAGATCAGTGCCGCGGCCGAGAACAAGGATCGCATGACGCGAAGAACAATGTCTGACCGCCAATTACTGCCGGTGCAGTTTCCCACTGACTGTCTTGCACTGAACTTTCGATTCAGTTACACCACATGGAATCATGCCACAGCAAGAAAAAAGAAAAAGCAAAGCAAAGAAAAATAAAAGAAAGAGGGGGAAAGAACATGAAACGAACCCTCTCCATTCTTTACTAACCATTATTTCAAAAATAAAGAAAAAGCCAACTTGTTTGTACATAGAATTCTTCATGTGTTGCTTA
Source organism: Diplodus puntazzo (assembly GCA_963678695.2). Lineage (NCBI taxonomy): Eukaryota > Metazoa > Chordata > Actinopteri > Spariformes > Sparidae > Diplodus > Diplodus puntazzo. Next base: position 10,546,818 of record OZ023166.1, on the reverse strand, counting down.
ACTACAGCTATATTGCAATCTTATACAGTATTTGCCAATGTACAGTTCAAAATGTTTGTCCAAAAAAAGGAGAAGGGGGTAAAAAAAAAAAAAGGGGTCAATAACATTGTCGAACAAGACCAGATGGGACTCGACCAGTTGTGTAAAGGGGAAACAGGGTGCACACGGAGAGCATAGGAAGCTGTAGGAACCGGCAAGTGTTGTCAGGAGGACTCTTTTCATCAGCGCCACTCGTGCATCCTGACATGGTCAATCATTACGGGGGGTAGGAAAGCTTGATTCACCAGCATAGGCTGAGATCTTGTCTGCGTGTCCGTCGTAACATGGCTGCCAGAGGGCCAGCTGAGAACGGCGGTGCGACTAATCTGCACTGCCTGCGCCGGAGTTCAGACGAGAGAAAAGAGCAGAAAAAAAAAATAATCAACAACAACAACAGAGAGAACAGAAAAACAGGACAGGATGCTGATATATGCAAACGCAGTGACACAGATTTGGAAAAGGCTAGTTCCTCTGGTTGGCTCGTGAACAGAGGCGTGAAGCTCCCATGTGGATCTCAGAGCATGGGGAAATCTCCAGCCCACTGACTCAACCTGTACATTTCTGTTGTTAATGTTTACTGCTCGTTGAAGCCTGGAGATTACTGGAATTTTTTTTTCTTTTTTTTTTGTTTTATATTTTGTTATCTCTACATATTTTTTCGCAGTGGGGGAGTTAATCCTTTCGGATTTGGGGTCATGAAGACAGAACACAGTTTCAGTCTGTTTTAGGGATATGCCGTAGTTACTAAAACTCCGTCCCTGGCTCTCCTGGAGAGTGCCCGAGTACTCCTCTTGTTGCTTCGCAGTGTCCCATTGCTGTCTGCTCAAGCTGGAAAGCCACTGTGGCATCATACGAAACTTTAAAACCATTCTGTTCTGTAAATGTTTTGCATTCAATGAACCTGAGATGCACTTTTGTATAAAACTTTAATGTTTTGACCTTTTGATTGAGAATTGTTCGTACACAGTTTACAGGAAATCACCATCTCCTGCAGCAAAAGGACGGTTATCTCTGATGATATTAAAATGTATTGTACAAAATATGGAGTTCTGTATTTGGCAGACCTCGTTTTTTTGTGTTGCACATGTGATGGAAATATTAAAAACTGTATGAGGAAATGGCTTCATTGTCCCTTCATTATCTACTTAAAATACTTGTGTCAGTGCTAGCACAATTAGCCCATCAGACGAGACCTATGACAGCATAAACACGATCCTCGTCAAAAGCTTACACTGCTTCCCCCCTGTATCAAATTGCATCCTATTTTCCCCGCTCCCTCGTGGCTCTCGCTAGCAAACATCTGAGCATCTTAAGGGAGGTCTGTGTTATTAATGACTCCATTACCCATCACCCTGTGCGGTCCCATTCTACACACCCTCGCGCTAGGTCTATTTAGGGAGCCTCCAGCGCTCCGGGAGACCGAGGCGAAGATTCTCCCGCCTTTGCCGTATGGGACAAAACCCCGCAACAACATCTGTCTGTCCCAGCAAATGATTCATCAATGGTGACACGCGAGCGGCATAACATTTGTTGAAGCTTTCAGATTTGTTTTGAGAAGGATCAGCGCTGCAGCACATAGCCTTGTAACTAGGTTACACTGTGAGTAACAAATGAGTGTAAACTGACGCTTCGTTTGAGACACGCAGCAGATACTATCTTTCATTAAAATACTGTGTGCATAACATAAAACCCAACTGCAGAATAACTGCTGACAACATGCAAACAACAGATATGTCAAGACTTTGCGTTGCGCTCATGTTGCAGAGTTTCTTCTTCTTTAATTGTTTGGTTTATCTGACAGTGATGAAACATGTCGGCATTGTTACGTCTAGATAGAAATGCAACCGATGCAATCCGTATACTGTATATACGTCTACTGTTTGCAGCACTTTTCAGGAACATAAAACACATAATACAACACACTAATACAGGCATTAACAAACAACATTAAAACAGACATCAGACGAAATGAGCAGCCCCTACAAACATCGACTGTACCCCGATTTAGGTTCTATTTTTTATTGTATGTTGTGACAACGCTGTGCTCATGGTCTGGTTAGGTTTAGGCAAACACAATACTTGGTTAGGGTTAGGAAAACATCATGCTTTGGCTTCCCTGGTTGTGTCACCACCAACTGAGCAACCCATTCAGCAGAACACGTGTTAGCTAGGTACATTTCTGCAAAACCACAGATTTAAAACTTAATGTTTCTCTACGTTGCTACTTTACATTTATTTAGGTTCAATTTCAGACCCTGCGCTTATGGTCTGCTGAGGTTTAGGCACGAAAAAATCCACTTCAGGCTCCCTCGTTAAAAGCTCATATGCATATAGTCTTAACATTAGGTGACATGTAGAAATGCACACATTTAACGTGTCAGTGGTTTGCAGAAATGTAAAATGCCAACATTTTATTTTGGCAACTGGGCAGATGAGATAAAACAGACTTAACCATACCCTTTCTGCGTGATTCAATATAAATATGAATACAAAGAGAAGCACAACAGTAGTCCTATATATACTGCTTTGATCCATTATGTCTAAGTGTATAATATAGATGATACAGATGATGATCACATACAGCATCTCATAGAACATCTGCGCAGTCGGGGGTTACTGAGGTTTCTGTTATTGGATTTTCTTATTCAAATCAAATGTGCATGTTGTCTCAGTCATCCGTTAGCTTGTATTACATTACTACGACAACAGTCAGATGAGGGATGGACAAGATTTCCACAATAGAGACACGGCCCCTCATCCAAGTCAGAGATGGTACGGCCCAACATTAACTGTCATACTGAATGCAAGCTGGGCATCCATTAAACAACTTTGCTAGCATCTCCCCGTGCCAGGCACTTTTAATAAGCTTCAAGGGCATTTGAACGGGTCCAGAACTTTGCTTTGCCAAAGATGGACTGGCCCACATCATCCATTACATTAAATTGGGTGGCGGCCTCCAGCTCATATTTATGATTTAATTAAATTCACTTGTGAGGCGTATCAGAAGCAATGCGGCCTCCCTTTTAACGCCAGCCTAAGCAGCGAAAACACACACACACACACACACACACATATGCAGCTACACACACTAATGCATACACAGGCGCTGCGTTTTCTGACACTCGCCCAAGTGTGAGACTTTGTGGGCGCTTTGGCAGGAGCATTCTCGAGGGTTCATTTAAAGCAATATAATTACACAGCCCCCAAGTATTCTTCCATCAGAAAGCAGCAGAATGGATGGCTTGTTCAGAGATAACTTAGCCCGGCCGATCCTCAGCGGCGTCGTCGCCTGAACACAACCTCCATGCAAGTGGCACTCGATGCTGCTAAGAGCCTGGCCAGTCCTTAGTGGAACTGAGCAGTCGGGCCAGATGTTTGGGAGTAGCTGAAATGCCATTGTTCTTGCCCATGATGAGTGTGAAATGGCATTTTGTTTTGTTTTTTTTTTTCATTTGACAGGCTAATACTCATAGTCCCTCCGGAGGGAAAAGAGGCAAGCTGTGTTAAGACTTTATTAAAGAATTATGAGATCCTACTGAATCTGTGCAGCGCATGTCGCAATCCGGGAAGCCGAAAATGTGCAGCTTTATCCGACGCGAACAACCTGCACAAATGTAAGTATGCATTCAGCGGTTGTCCCCTGTGTTCCCGTGTCCTTGCTATAACTCTTCTTTGGTGCAAAATTTAGTTTGGTGAAAACTCCACATTGTTAGGCTGTGCATTCCTCCCACTGAAGGAGACCTCGGAGACCTCTTATGGCATTCAATATGTGCGCCCAAGCGTGAGATCCAGATCCATTTGGCCGGGAGATCCGCTGGGAGTGTCTGGGGTAACCCAATCTCTCACACCGGCACTCTCCACATCCACAGAGCCATCTTTTCACTTCAGAACTGTGTCAGCAAAATGGACGCCTCAGCCCCGCCACTGTGTTTATGGAGGGAGCACGAGGGGCATTTGCTGTTGTCTTTTATGTGTGTGCCGTGTTATTTTGTGCGCAGCCTGTTTCTGTGTCTTTAGAATATAATTGCAGGAATGAGAATAACAGTTACAAAAAGAAAAAAGACAGTTGTGGAATCCCAAACTGTCCTCCTAAGAGTAAGGTTACTTCTGCAAATGCATCCGACAGTTCTCAGATAATAATTAGAGAAGGGGCCTGGTGCTGTGAACATCACCTTCAGAGAATACTCACCCTTCAAAGAAAATGTAAACAAATTGTATTTTGAAATAAAAGAGCCATGCGCCATTGTTTTTTGAAGGGAAGATGCATTTTTCATCCCTCCATCCCTTGCATGGTCTCAGGGGACTCGAGCACATCCCCGCCGGCACACATCAGGCATGAGGCAGGGTACACCCTGGAAAGAGTCGCCAGTCTATCACCGAGCTAACACACATGTAGACAAACAAACACACTCTTCACACTCTTCCCTCCTCTGTAGCCCCTCCTAATGATCCCCCCTGTCTCCTGAACTGGGAGAGCTGAAGGTGAGTATCCCCCTCCAGTCATCTCCCTCTGTCTCACCCAGACAAACACTTGAAATAGACAAGGCACCAGATTCTTTTTTATTTTTGGGGGTGAATGAGATGGGGGTGGATTTTCAAAAATGTATTAAACGCAAAGCAATAAAATATAGACCAGGTGGGGTCAAACCCGCTGCAACTCTCCAGGCTCTGCAGCCAGTGTGGCCGGTGTGATGATATGAGGACAAGGAGAGAGTCTTAACAAGAGGAGGAGAGGAGAGGGAAGGAAAGTATCAATAATGCAGAGTACACCGTATACAGCTGACAGTAAAAATGGAAAACACACAGCCTGAAAGAGAGAGGAGGGCACACCGAATTTTCAGGGCTTGAGTCCCCTGTATCTAAGTGACAGAACGTGAATCCATCGGTTAAATGATCAGAGTTCATCGTGGCGGCTGAAGCCAGTTCAATCGCTCCAGTGCTGTGGGTGCAGCGCAAATGTGCGGAAAAGTTAACACAGATTTTTCCGGTAGCGTTCAGTGTCTTTAGCCATGTTTTATAACGAGTAGGGAGCTCTGTATGTGTACATGTGTGATGATGTGATGTGAAACCCTCTTTGCTCGCTGACATCTGCCATGTGTTTATTTAATGAACCCGTGGCAGATCAACTCTGATGAAGGAAAATGTGGAGAAGGAGGGCCACCAAAAGAGCATGCCTTTCTTTTTTTGGGTTTTATTTTTGTTAATGTTTAATCTATTTATTTTTTTCCGGGATGTCACTTAAACACACACCGTCAATTTCACATTCATTTTTTCCTCATTGGTGATGAACTAAAAGATGCTCCATAATGGAGACCCCTGGGAGTGCAAGGTCTTCATTCTCCTACTGTCTCCCATCTCTTAATTCTACCAATCTTTTTTTTTTCTTCAAATTTTAAGAGCTCATGCTCCTCTGCCGCCCCTCCTCTCCTCCTTTGCATCTCTTGTATTGTAAACAGCTCACAAAAGCATGACAAGGTCTCTGCTCATGTTCCCCCTGCCTCCCTCTCTGTTCTCCCAGCTATTTGTTATTGTCTCCTCGCTATCGTGTGTGTTTGTCTCTATCACGCGTTCTTTATTCTGTTTTTTCCTCTGCGTCAGAAAAGCAAAAGTTAATTAAATATGGAACGAGATGGAGCAGCATCTCTTTAAACCATCATGTCATTAAAATGGCATCCCTGGGAGATCAGCTTAAAAGGAGTCGGAGAACAATGTCTTCTCCGTCAGATATTTATGGGCCTGGTTATGTAAACATGCTCCCTTTATTCTCTATGTATATTTCATGTAATTATCACTTTTTGTAGCGCTCCCCCCCTGAGATTCGTAGAGGCAAGAAGTTACTGGGGGAATGTCATTAGAAGAGACTATTGTTACAGCACTGCTATGATACTGCATCAGGAAAAAAGGCAACATTCCCGTCCTGGTGAAACCTTTTATCTATATTTGACTTCATCATATAAAAATCATCAGCGTCTTACAACAGATTTTCTGCAGCTCACACTGAAAACTCGTGGCCCCTGTCTCTGCAGCTGCCCATCTTTATTGAAAACCCTGACGAAAGCATTCAACAGTATTTCCCTCCCACCAGGAGATTCACATTGATGATTATTTACAGGTTTGCAACAATCCCACTCAGGCCCATCCATGTATCCATCTGTTAGGGAAAGATCTGGAGTGAACTGGATTCCTTCAGCACCGGAGGCCAGCGACCGATGCTTGAAGGCCTGGGTGCCAGCTGAAGGAAGACGCTAATTAAGAGGGCTGGGGAGCCGGTGGGGTGCCTTATGAAACAGGGGCACCTGGGTTTCACAAGAGGGGGCCGGGTATCCATCGCATCGCATCTGTGTTGCACAGAGGAAAGACTGAAGTCCTGCTCCGGCACTCCGCCGCTGCGCCACGTAGCACTCCTTCACTGGAGCGTAGTGTCAAAAAAAAAAAAGCCCTCCTCCCCCAGTGCGTGCCCTCTCATTGCTTGTTTGCCATCACAGAGGGAGATGTTATTGCATGGCATGATGAAATTGTATATGTCAAGGTGCATTTCATTCAAATGTGCAACAAAAAAAAGAAAGAAATAGCTGCATACGAACACAAACGCACATTATATTAATGTACACACACTCGCACTCACGCAGGATCCGGGCTCCCACATGCATAACTTAATGTCCCTCTCCTTTCTTTTGTTACGGGAGTCTTCTTTGCTGCGGGGTCAAAATGTCTCCAAGTAATCTAACTAGCTCCGACTTAAGGGACAATATAAGGTCTGCCACGAGCTCTGTCATTACTGTTTCACCCACCACAGGCGGATACGGCTCTCGACCACCACTGAACCTGCCATATTGCTATCCAACCTGACCCCGCAGATGCAGTAAACCTAAGTGAACCACAGTTTCAGAAAGTCGACAGCAATAACCACTGCAGAATTGCTTTTAATCAACGTCTGAAATGAGGGTGACTTGAAGCGTCGCCCCATGCTGATTAAATGTAATTGTTTAATTGCCAAGTGCTGGGAACCCATCCTAAGAGGATTCCAATGGAATTATTTAATCTCTAGTCAGGAAGTACACTGCAGGAAAAAGGCAGAGGGAAGAACGGAAGAGCGGAAAAGGCAAAAAAAAAAAAAAAAAATCAAGCAGAAATAGTCTGTTATTTTTTTCGTTTGGAGTACGTCCCTCATGAAATATTAACTGCGGTTTACATTTAGTTAGCTGAGAAAGTGAACAGCCTGCGCAGAGACGCAAATGTGCTAAGTGATGCTACAACTTCAGGAGAGGTCACGGTTCTGACCTGTATCTGCAGACTAAAGTGGTTTGGTCTCGTCTGTCGGCTCACTTGTACATTCCAGCTTAACTTCAGGCTATTAGTGTAGCATATTGGTCATAGGCTTGTTCTAAATCCCACCGTCCTCTGCGTTATCCCTCAAGCCAAGTTACAGTGGCTTCATTCCACATCCGTCCCCGTTATTATTTATCTATGGCGCGGAGCAGAGGTGCTACACAGTTTGAAAACAGGATATTTCAGCATTAAGTCATCCTAACAAAGTGCTAAAGGGGAGAGAGTTTAACTATTCAGCGACTCTCATGGGGGAGTTATATGGGCCCTCTCCCCCTGCAGATCACTGACTGACTCTGTGCTAATGGCGCTCTATAAACTTAAGGGGCACAGGTGTACTCCATTTGGGGTCACAGCTTTTAGATACATTGCTTGAGGTCACAGACATCCAAACCTCCCATAAACACAATCACTTATACACACTGGATAGGATTAAAAAAGGGACACACACACACACCTTTGTGCATGAGCGTATAATTAAAATCCCTCATCTGTATTTTTTCATGGTACGACCAATTTACGCTGGCATGATCCCCAGAACAGCCTCAGTCCGGTTTTGGCACACATGCCATGACATTTTAATATATCAACAAAATCAATAGCAGTAGTCCCCCCTCGTATAACTGCACACAGTGCAAGCGCTCCTCGCAGTGAGACGGCTCTCGCTGTCACATTCAGATACACAGGGAGTAAACCCAGGCTCGCCATTCTGCTGATAAATGCAGTTCTGTCACCCCCAGGGAAATGTGCCTGCATCCCTCTGGTCAGACGTGTGCTTCTGTTCCCCCTCCACCACACCACGGGCGGAGAGGGAGCGGAGGCGGGGTGAGGGGGGGTTAGCACAGGCCTGTTCCCTGCAGCTGTGCCCTTATTCCCAGCACCTGACCAGAGGCCCAGATGTGCACACGGGCAACAGCAACAATTTGAGCAATGTAAGTCCCCTGTGGGACCCAGGCACCTGCAAAGGTAACCCCGCTATCCAACATGATGGCGTAATTACAGGTCTAATAAGTCTACATCTGGAAAGAACTCATTTTAATCGATCAAATCAAACCCTCCCAGACCGGGGGAACAATACAAAAATGGTATTGCACGCTCAGCATTTCATCTGCACATCAAACAAAAGCCACTCTGCTCTTGGCACTGACCCAATTAGCCATCAGGTAGCAACTACATCACACGCTGCTGCCACTTAAAATGCATCAGACAGCTCAATCTATGTAATTATATATTGTGCATAAAGATCCTCAGCAGGTAACAGAGATGTGTTTATTTACGGAAAAAACCTGAATTTCATTCACTTAAAATAACCAGATAGATGATTGTTTTTATTTTTTCAGTTACAATACGGTAACTTTCTGATGAGCCAGGAGGACATTTGAGCTCCTACACTAACAGCTTACACAAGCAGTTGCCAAAAAATACATAGAGCAAAACAGCATAGAATACATTTGTTACTTTAACTGTCCAAGTTTTTGCAATAACAATGAACCAATGTGGGGGTCAAAGGTCTCACTGTGAGAGCACCATGCAGTTTTATACACCAGTGATCATCAGGTTAGATTGCTCTGTCACCATCTGAATCAATCAGGGTCCTCGTGCGGAAAAAAATGCACACGTTTAAACACAAATGATGAAGTCAAACATTTAATGGAAAACTGTGGCCAATCTCTCACACTGTCTCCCCTCCATGATGAACTGGAGCTTAATGCTCAGGCGCTGCACAGACATGAATCTGTGAAGGTTAATGGTGACATCTAGTGGAGCAGAAGTAAACATACACCCGCTGATCACAGAAATATTATATTTTGGCATTGGTTGTAAACAGATCACTTCTCTGTCTCCTAGGTGAGGAAGAAGAAGAAGAAGAAGGGTGATTGTGGTAGTGCTGTCGGGTGCCTTAGTGGCAATAATCACTCGCATGTAATAACAGCCGAGAAATAAAAATGTTTACTGTTGTGTTACAGTAAACAAGCCATTTGCTTTTTGTGTCACTAAATGCGCTCACTGTGTGGAGATATTATTGTTTAGCTTCCTCCCCTTTTGTAGCCTTTATTCTTATTCATTCCTTTATTTTACTTCCACTAAAGAGGTTAAAATTCTGCCCGTGTACGTTTGTTGGTTGTCTGGTTTGTCAACAGGATTACACAAAAGCTATAGCAGCAAGAACCGATCCCATTATCTTTGGTGTGGATCCGGATACAAGGACTGATCCATATTTTTTTTTTAACATTGTGCCGTAAGGTGTTTTCATTAATGGATGGATTTTTGATGAAAAGGGTTAGATGGCTGGTATTTCTGAGTAAGTACAATTTGATGTGGACCCAAATAAAAATCTGGATTTAAAAGGGGACTGTTGGGCCTTGGCGGAGGTACACTCTTTACTGAGTGCCATTCTAGTCAATTTATCTGCCATGTCTGGTTGTTGTCTTTTGAAAAGCACTTTGGTCAAGGAATTCGTGTTTTCACCAATGTCTGTTTCTCTGTTGGTTGGTTTGTCAGCAGGATTGCAAATTACAAAAACTACTTTACAGATTTCCACGAAACTTGGGTGGAGGATGGATCTCATGCCAAATTAGACAACATTAACTTCTGGTCCGCATCCAGATAAAGGGACAGATCCAGGATCCCCACAAATGGGGACTGACTTTAGGGTTGGCGCTCTACTGGCTGCCATTTTATCAGTCATTATTATAATTTTCATGTATGTGAACCACAACTGATTTATTGTAGAAGAATTTCCCCCAAAAAAACGAGAGAAAAAAAAAATGTTCAGCTCGATTATCACACATCATTTTTCACACATTTATGCTTAATGGCACTTCTTGTTTTTTATCACTGTGCTTCTGTATCATCAGGAGCAGGCTGAACTCTCTAACAGCAGAGGGTGACAGTGATCTGTTTTACTTCGGCTGCAGCTGGGAAGTCACAGTGGGGGCAGTACTTTGTCTTTTTATGAACGTTATTACGCGTACCGTAAAGAACAAGACGTGAACAGCAGCATGAACAGTGAATTGCCTTCTATCCTGTTTGGTATATACATTCAATTCCAATACAAAATGTGGTTGTGTGTCATTATCTACCGCCTGTCTATTACATAACTTACGAAAGTGAACAATGCGTGTGACAAAGAATGAGGCCGTGAGTCGAGGGAATGCGTTTCCTGACCCCTTGTCTAAAGATACTTACAGCACATGAGCCACAGCTGGCAGGTCTCATTATTTCATCATCTGCATCGCATTTCACTCTTTTCTGCCACCGTTTTTCTTTCCCACACAACAACCAACACAACAATGGTAAACTTGTCCAGTTCTTATAGCACTCTGTTTTTATTAATCTTCATAATATCTTCGTTGGTATATTCAGATTTCTGCTTGCTTCAGACGTGAACACAGTGAAGTGATTAACAGTGCAATACGTTAGACTTCACAGAACCAATCTTATACACCCACACTGCAACACTGGAAAGCACAATTGAAAACAACTAATTATGGTCAAACGGTGGTGCACGCAGTTTCATCTTGTGAAACTGTGGAACTTCATGGGCTACAAATGAATATTTCCATCCACTGTTTTGGCACACTGTTCGCCCTCCCCATTCCATTCGCTCCTCACTGGCCAGCACGGAGCACAGATGACGGGGGAGTCGTATGTCGCCGCGGGCAGAGAATCTTGCTGAAGGCCCGGCGGAAGCTACTGTGGCAAAGTGGGTACAGGAATGGGTTAATAGCAGAGTTGAGCCACAGGAGCCAGAAGGTGACCTCGTACCAGTGATGCTGGATGCACCGCCCTCTGCAGGCAGCACGGATGATCATCAGTAGGGTGTACGGTGCCCAGCAGATGGCAAACACACACACTATGATGGCCAGGGACTTAGCAATTTTCTTATCCCTGGACAGACGGCTAGGCTGGGCAGACCTGCTGGTTGAGGGATCCAGTTTGCCCAGACTGGGAGAGGAGGTCTGGGAGTGGATGGAGCCTCTTACAGCCAGTTTCATCCCTAACCCCCAGTTGTGGGACAGGGGGATGCCTTCCCCCTGGGCAGAGGCAGGCTCGCTCAGCTGAAGGTGGAGCTGGGCCTCCCTGTTGTGGCGCCTCCTCCTGCGTATGCTGAGGTAAATGCTGAGGTTGAAGAAAGCCACCGAGATGAAAGGAGAGAAAAACTCCAGCATGGAGGCACTCAGCAGGAAGTACCAAGAGTAATAGAACTCCGCGAAGCACTCATCCTTTGGCACGCGGCTCCTGCCCACCACCAGCTCCCAGAATATGATCGCCGGGCCATACAGGACAAAGGCCAGCACCCAGACAGCAATCATCTTGATTATGGCTTGATGAGTCATGCTCTGTCTGGCACGGTAACTTACCTGCAATAAATATAAGCATAAATCAGAAAGTGCACTTCGAGTAATGCTGCCGCTCATTTTTATGTGCAATTGCTGAATCCCACCGTTAATGTAGAATCTGTTAGAGGGCAAAAAAACAATTTATCCTCCTACAGTACAGCCATTAAAGGGTAGACAATGTTCATTTAACACTGGCGGTGGTGGTAGAGGTTTCATCCTAGCGCTTTTAAAAAGCAACGCTGATCTCCTTGACCTGATCACAGCGCAGCATTGGAATGAATAAAGAGGCTAGCCTTCAACCAGAAGCTATAGCTTTAAACCACCATGTTCATGATGAATTAATCTTTTCACTGAACTTTGTTGGGCACAAATAAAAAAATGAAACATAGGGTTACACCTGTTTTTCACTGAAAAATGCCAAGGATAATATATAATAAATGGCTGCTACTTGCTTAGATTAGACAAAAAAATCATATTGCAGTCTAAATCATCCTTTTCAAATAAAAAATGAACTTCCCGAGATACTGTCTGAGTTCAAATAGAAAAATAAACACACCAAATGTTGACATTTTTATCAAATTCTGCTAAACAAATTAATTCTTAGACAAAGCACATGTAATACTGGTACCCCCAATGAGCCGGACTGAAAATTGAGGTTCTCCTGAATCAAATTATCTACGGCAACAGATGCTGACTGCTAAAATAGGGTAAATAAACACAGGTTATATCTACAAAATCACCCAATTAAACCCTTCAAACTGAAGGACACTGATGAGCCCCCAGCTGAGATCTGTGCCATCTGTATCTTCTCACAGACACATAGTCATATGTTAGTGTAATCACAGAAGATTTAGGAGAAACGCAACATATGAACTATTGTTTTCCATAACTGTGACATGTCACAGAAAAGTGTCTGAATGGAGCACCTCTTGTGACGGCTCTCAATTAGCATCACACCCCACGTCCCTGTCCACAGTCTTGTTCGGCGGGCAGCGCACTTTACGCCCTCTCCAGCTGCTCTGAAGATGTGCCCCTGCTCTGAATGACAAAAAATTAACTGCAGTTCATCTTCAAAGGACATGAAAAATGGCTCCACTTGTGTTTGTATAAATTAATTGGCGTACAGTACTTCTTGGCCCCTCTTCACGTAGAGATGCACCACTCAACGGAGGAGGGAATCAGGTGTGCTCATGAATCCAATCTGAAATTTTGCATTATCTTTTTAAATTGTTAGACCCCCTCCTGAGGGGCTTCTGGGTTTCATCGTAGCTCGTTCCTGTCATCGTAAGTGACACACGACACAGGACCTTCTCTCTTTGACGCTGTGCAGTAAGCTGTTAATGCGCTGACAGGTCATCTAACTGCCAAATGTATGCACCTAATCTGACTCCGTCTTTTCTTCTAAAAGACAAACTTTGTCCTGTGGCTGCTGACAGTCCTTTGTCTTTTCGATGTTCAGAGAGAAATGCTTTTAGGAAAATGCTGCTTTGGCTGCCAGTGGCCTGTTTCTGCTATGATTGATCTCTCCAGGTTGGAAGGACCACAGCACAGAGAAGGATCGCTATGATCAAAGCTAGCTAATTAAAGAAGAGGCTCTCTCTCTCTCTGGTGTTATTTGTATTCATTGCTCTGATGTTAAGTGTTTGCTTGTGAAAGGAAACAGAACACTCTCTTTGTCTGCTATGCCAAGCCTCGTCCCACCTTTCAGTTAGCACACCAGTGTATAGGACACAGTCAGTCGGCTAATGCACAGACAAGCCTCAACAAAAGGTTCAATGAGCCCCAGAGCAGCAGAGGTTTGGAAATATATGTTAACTACTAGGCGGTAGTAGAGTTACTATTACTGCCAAGACAGGCAGAAAATAGAAAACCGACATCACTGGCGCTGAATTTCAGAAAAATAAAGCAGCATGGAGCTAAATCATTTTTAACTGCTGAAGCAGAAATTAAAGTATTAAGTTTAGTTGTCTCACATTGGATTTGTGACAGTCGCGTGTTGTTTTCAGAGTATTTTCTGAAGCCCAGTCCCTCCCAAAGTCGAGGCGTGATTTTTTTTTTATCTTCGTCATGGGGGAAGGCTATAATTAGGGGTGGCACTGGGCCTGGATGGGTCAGGAATGATTAACCTCTGCAGATGGGCACATTTGGGAGAATGTGGTTGCACTGCCCCTACCAATGACCTGGGAGACTCACCGGCCCCCGGAATTAAGCCACAGACCACAAGCGGTGGACGATTGTGTGGCTGCGAATGAACTTTTAACACCACATTCTAAAAGCGTCATGAAAAACTGAAAGACGTGAAAATGATCCGCAGAAACATATTCTTGCTTCATTAGACTGAGACAGCGTTTCTGATTCCTTCTGTTCTGTGTGCCACAATCCTACTTTGACTTTAAGGCACGAGATGTTCCACTCACCGCTCTGGTGACCGACAGGAAGCGGTCGTAGCTGATGAGGACGATGTTGAAGACAGACGCAGAGCAGAGCAGGTAGTCCATGACCAGCCACAGCTTACACAGCCCTCGGCCCAGAGTCCACCTGCCTGTGAGGATGTAAGGGATGTAGACTGGGATGCAGAAAGCCCCTGCAGGAACAGGTGTAAGAAAACTGATCAGAAAGCAAAACATATACAGACTTTGTCCTGAATTAGCTTATTGAATCAATCTTTAAACGGCCTCCTGACTTATTGTTCGCACTGGTTGCACTGGTGCGCCTAACTTCTACAGTTAGTTGCACCAGCACATAATTTAGGATAATCCGATTAAACATTTCTTGGCACATTATATAAATGATTGTGAACAGGAAAAAGGTGGAAATAGATGTTTTTCTCCATTTAAAACACACACAATAAGGAACTGCAATAACCTTAATCGTTTAACAAATAAACCTCAGGCGCACCGGTGCAGCCAAAGAAAATCTGTACTTGCATTTGACAGATTTATGGGTGCATGTGCGACCAAAGTAGTTGCTCCCTGGAGCCCTGTTCAATAATAAACCTCCATTAACACTCGCTGAACTGAATATTGATATTTATTCTCACTTTATTGCCCCAAAGGTTCATAAAGTTCAGTGTTAGTTCTTTTGGTTTTACGGGTTAACGACTCTGGATTGGTTGAGCACCGACATGTGCCCTTCTGGCAGTAGAAATGAGCTCAGCAAGATCTTTCACTTAATGTACATAACTAATTCTAATCCAAAATGTCACATACGCCCCTCCGGTCCCACCCCTTGGTTCATTACACACTATAATGATGTGTAAGATAAGCAGATATAACTATATTACTAACAGAGGTGTGTGTATAAACAGAAAATCAATGACAATATAGTAAAACACAGCTGGAACAATAACTGTACTATGAAATATTAAATAATAGGAATATGTCAACATAGGAGAGGAAAATGCAGCATGTTAATGAACTCTCACAGGTCTACTTGAACTATATTATAGTAGTATATTAAATGTTTATACATTGCTTAAAAATGCTAAATGGGGGAGATTTAAGCTTTTTTACTTTAAAGGAAGGAAGCTGACCAGTTGTGGTGAGTGAGGGTGAAAGAGCAGATCATGGAAAGATTGTGTTTACAAAGAAATAAAAATTTAAGTGAAAATGTATTATTTATTTTTATTTAACCTGCTGAACAACTGCACTTAGTTGCACTCATCTACAGTACAGGGACACTGATACAGAGACACATGGAATAATAGCCTTTATGACAGCAATAAGACATTCTTCTGTGTCTATCTAAAAAAAAAGAAAGAAAGAAAGAAAGAAAGAAAGAAAGAAAGAAAGAAAGAAAGAAAGAAAGAAAAGGACTGAGGTTCTTACCCACAAGAAAATCCGATATTGCCAAATTCAGGAAGTAGTAATTGCACTGTCTCCTCAAACTCTTGTCCACTTTAAAAGCCAGGATGACCAGCGCGTTGCCCAAAACTATCACAACCACCAAAGTCACCATCATCACCATCAGGACGACAAACATGGGTCCCGAGAAGACGAAGCTGCCCTGCACCCGAGTTGAGGCATTGCCAAAATAGTACCGGCTGGAGTTGGAGCCACTTTCCTCCTCCGACATGGTCCCGGTGCGTCGTCAAATCCTCAACAGACCAGCGCTGACTGTAGTGAGCCAGCAGCAACAGGTGCCAGGCGAGAAGACGCTGCATCCAGCAACCCCCATGTATCCTGTCAGAAGCGGCGTTTATTATTTCCTGCCGCGCCTGAGCACAATGCCGCTGAAGGTCCACCAGAGAGCGCAAGACGCTCTCCACAAAGCGCCGCCTCGGACAATTACGCGTTTGACAGCAGCGGCTGTCGGTTGAGATTTGCTCTGTCTGAGCTTTCCAAGCAGTGAAAGAACAGTCTGTGATCACATACTCTGAATACTGAATAATGCAGAGTATGGTTTCAGACACAGCGAGCTTCAAAGAGTAGAAACACCTACCCACAAAAAAGTTACTGTGATTGTTATCCCAGCAGCACCAATGCAAGGACAGCACACCTGATGATTGCCTACACTGAAATGTCAACTAAGATTGGTACTTGTTAATCATTTGGCTGACTTCAAGCAGTGTTTTCTTCTGACGTCAATGTATTTCTTTTATTTTTGTTATTTCCATGCTGTGAACCCACTCTCCGGGCTCCAGCATGTTTTTTTCCCCGCTGAAATCCATTCTCACAAAACTCATATTTGATGCATGAGCCCCACACCACACAAGCAGCCTACCAATTTGGCCCTAAATAAACAGGCTGCGGGTGTGTAGTGAATACAAGACGAGGCACGCTGCAAGGCATGGCACAACCACACAGTAAGGACCCTTCTCTCACCTCATCCCCTCAAGGTATTAAGGGTAAAGCCACCAATTTCTCACATCAGAGGGTGTTTGCTGGTTTTTGGGGAGCACTGGTTGGGTATGTGAAAAAAAGTTGTATAAAACCTTTCTGTGACTCCGTAGCATGAATGTATAGTGAGAGAGGGATACTGAGTCAGAGACGGAGCCCCGTTTATTCCTACAACAGCTGCTCAGTGGCACAAAAGTTAGACTTCCCGGGATGTTGAACCCGATGATGGTCCCCATTCAATCCAAGGAGAATTATATGCCAGCACATATGCCAAAAATACGTGCAGTTGTCCTTCTCCTGCCATTGGGAGCATTGTTTTTTTCCACTGCAATACCGTGTGTGGCCACAGGGAAAAATTGGACGCAACATTGATTGGCGGCCTAGCTTGCCGGACTACGATACATTCATGAAAGTTCCTCGGATCGGATGAGCACACTCGTGTGATGTTTTTCACTCCCCAGTCCCTAGTCACTACACAGGGAGTCCAACAAAGTGGACTAAATAGGGAGCTCATCGGCAGAAAAAAAAACACACTTTCAGGCGCCCTTAATTACGTCACTGCTGTTGTGCAGTTGAAACGTGAAATGGCGGCCATCAGCTCCTGATCCGTGACCTCCATGCTTTCATCTGCAGCACAATGCATGATGGTAAATATTGCTTGTTTTTTTTGTCACTTTTCGTGAAGCATTGTGGGATGCTTTGAGTGCACTATATAGGGTATAATAATTCCCACTAGACATTCGGTAAGCATTACAAAATAGCGTAGTCACTATGTAGTGCGCTATAAGGGAGTAGTGAGTGGTTTCGGACACAGCCTTTGTCTCCCTGCTACAATTCACCTGTTTCAAATGATTAGCTCATTAGCTGAAGCCTGACAGGGACCCGTTTATTTGAATCGGGTGTGTTCAGGCACATCTAAAACATGCAGGGCAGGGAGGCACCAGGACCGGGATTGAAAAACATTGCACGAGAGAATTCCGGCTAACTTAAAGTTTAACTTGTATAGACATACAATGTTTTTTTCTGGATTTCGAAAAATATGTATCTGTAGTTTTCTGGCTGCTTCTCTAACAAAGTCTGCTTACTGGAAAAAGTATTTTTTGGGCCCTGGTGCTTCACGTGAGGTTTAAATTCAACGTTTGGCCACTTCTTGAAAATTGGCTTTAAACCTGGCGTCGTCCTGGGGACTCAGTCGATGGCCACAAAGATTCATTGAAGAAAATGACCCTTAAGTTTTAAACGCACAACAAAAAAACTAACTTTCCTTATTATATCTGTTTGTTTCATCAGAGTTAACCCTCTGGACATTCAAGGATTTCACGAAGTAACAGTTTTTCTGATTTATATAACGGGTTATCCTAAATTAAATCTCACATTTCTGTTAGCATTTTTTTTCCCTGCCTCCCACCCTGCCAGCAGCCGGTGCCTTTTATCTGACTGACGTGCAAAAAAAAGCCAGCAACAGAATGATGGACAAAACAGGAGTGAGTGGGAGGCTCACAAACTGGAGGTATCTCTCTGAAGCTCTCATCAGCACTCCTTTTGAGTTTTCACCAGCAATTAGATATTGAGCATCCTCACCTGTGGCACCTCAAAATCCTGTATATAGGAGTTATTTCATGCATATTTCATGTACCTGCATGGCTACTTATTCGTGTATATCTATCTATCTATCTATCTATCTATCTATCTATCTATCTATCTATCTATCTATCTATCTATAGATAGATATAGATATATATGTATATGTATATTTAAGCTCCCTCTGGCACACAGTGGAACAAGCTGAAGGTCTGATTTGCATTCTGATACTATCCTGTTGGTCCCCCTGCTGTGGTCCAAAAGAAATGAGAAACACTACAGAACAGTAGAAGTGACTGAAGGAGCCGAGCCTGAATTACTGTTATTTTCTCACAAATGGAACCACCGCCACTACCTTTCAGAGTTAGCCACATCACAGTTGTAAGACAGGAGTAAGTGCAGGCACAGACACGGGGAAAGCGTAGGAGTTTAAATGAAGCGCCATTCAGCCTCCTTGATGTGTGTGGATCACAATGAGCGCAATTAAAATGAAATGTCCGTCCAAATCAGCTCTTTAGAAATTTGACCGTGACTGCTTTTGCAGCCTCTCTTAATTGGGTGGTGTCATCATACGCTGTCATTTTCAAAGCTCATCGGTCAGTCTTGACAAAGGGGAAATGGCCAAGTGCTTTATCATATCACAAAAGATGAATATTCAGTCATCATCTACTCACCCACAAAAATATTAGTAGAGCCTCACAGCAAAAACGGCGTTGCAGTATTAAACAAATGAAGTAAATGGGGATTTTTTTTGTAAAACGTAGCTCATCAGGCGTAATCCAAGTCCCCTGCAGCCCCGAGATCCCGCACTGACCAGAAAGGAAGTTATTAACACTCTTTTTTTACTGCCAGGATCTTCACAGCTGCTATGCTACAATTCTTAGCATGCACTTCATCTGACTTTAGTGCACAAACTAGTGTGTTGAGGGTGTAAATCTTGGGGCAGATTCAGGAGATTTGAATTACAGGGATCGAGCTGTATTTAGCCAATCTTTCGTCTTTAACTTGGTTGTTTTTATGTTTCAAAGCAAGTCCCCATCTTATTCACTGGTTTAGGAAGAATGCTGCAACACTATATAACTGTGAAGCTCCAGAAGAGTTTTATGGGCGACAAAACTTCCCCCTGCATCACGGTGAGAAGATTATGACTGAATTTTCATTTTTGGTTAGTATCCCTTAAAGGCTAAACTCGAGGGTTCAGGTAATTTCCAACTGCCTGTGCAAAAAGAAAAAAAAGGCTTGTGATAGTAATTTGTCCTTCAGAGATGTCAGTTGTTTAAATGTGCCACAAAAGCAGGGAGATGTCATGGAAACCTTCATCACGCCGTCATGGAAACTAACAGCACTGTTTACAAGATTTACACCAGTGCTGCACCATTGAAGCGCATTTATTTTTGAAAGGAAGTGTTGTTTTTCTTTTTCTATTCTTCCGCCATCACTAGGGGGCACTTACATGACTCATATGAAATGTAAGAATCATGCAGGTGCCTCACCTTACATTAATATTACATCATCACTGACAAAAGGGCATTTTATAGGTGTTCTTGATGACATACAGAGAACTATGGGGAACATCACCTCCGCAGCCCCTGTGTTCATGACTGTGTTCATGATTCATTTAAATATAATATATATAATTATATGCTTTGCCCATGTAGAATATGTTAAGCTATGGCAAACATATTAAACAAATATGAAAGTGTGTCAGGGAAGCAATTAAACTGGCAGGTGCTTTGTCGCCGGATTTGGAGGTAGAAGTGCAGTGACTCATCTGAAAATGGAGGGCACTCAGAAACAAAGCAGTGCCACAGAGGGTACACAGAGGCTCTAGTGTTGCCGATTATACAGCGCCCTGCTGTGGCTCTCATTACTCGAGTACTCAAGTGTTTGCGTTTGGCTGCTGGGCTGGAGTACTGATGCTATCACACTGTAACAGTGTGCCTATGATCCGCATTAATCACAGCTACAGTTAAACAATAAACATGTACAGTGCACGTGCCAGTTCGCCCTTGAAACCCCACGAGAGGCTTTGCTCCAAAACCGTATTAATTGTTTATATCTGTTGTTTATAAACTACTGATGGGGTTTTTTAGACACTAAACAAAACTGAAGCTAAACACAAGGATGCAAACATTCAGTCCTGATATTCATAATTGTGAATAAAAACACACTTGAACTAAAAGCCTTTCGTTAAATTTGATCTCTGTCCTTGAGAGAGAGGGAGAAAGTGAAATTACAGACCTTTCCGCTGACTACACTACACTACACTACACTAGCTGACTGAACTTGATTTGGATATTTTTTTCTTTGTGAGTTCGGGCTGCCCTTGAAATGTGACTTCTGATTGAATTGAATATTGTGAGGCAGCTGTGGCCGTGGTTTAAGTGTGACGACAAGCAAGAGAAGCGCGTCACCGCCCTTTGTAAGTGGCTGCCCGATCTGAGCTCCGCATGCAACGGTGCGCCCACAGTTTCGGGCAGTTAGGTACTTGGACAAGCACCAACAGAACTTCATTAAAGCAGGAAGCTTGTCATGTTAGTTTATGATTATGATTACACATGCAAATGATTATTTGGGACAGCTTCCAAGGACAATTTGTCCAAATAGTATGACCATACACGATAATGCAAATAAATAAACTTCATAACATTTCTGGTTTTACATAAATTCAGCATTTTTTATTACAGGGTTTGTAAGTGGTGTTGTCGCACCTAGCCCTCTAAGATGGAGGAAGCGTTCATGCATGTGCCTCTCAGATTCGTCCGGAACTCAAATGAGGAAGTGACAATGTGAATCTTTGGGTTAGAGTCGTTGCTAGCATCACTTATATCAGAACTGGAGAGAATGTCAGAGCAGAGTGGCATTGAAGTCTTTTCTCGATGGAAAAGATGTTTTCCAAATTTTCTAACAACCGGCTCCACCAAGAGTTTGATTTACCAACAGGCTCCACTGGTGGTGCTCTCCTACTGTTCTGATCTGATTGATTAGCTCTTGATAGACGGTGATGGACAGATGGCTCGTCAAATAACCTGCCAAGTATTTTTTTTCTTTAAAGGAGTTTCAGGCAGCGCCATTCCAGATGGTTCTGTAAAACAAACCATCTGGGGTATGGGTTACAGTCATCAAGCCTCTTAAATTTTAAAAATGTAATGTCACAAATGTATCAGTAACACCTATAAGGTCTCATGGATGGAATTATAACTTGTTCCCATCTCTGGCCATTTTGCTATTCAGCGATACTCTCATGTTCAACAAACAAAAGTATGAACCAAGCATTATTTTGGATTACCTATGTAATGAGTCCTGATCTCACTGTGCCTTGTGCCTCAATTTGTCGTGACTTGGCTCCGTTCAGATCTGACTAATGCTGGCAGCTACGTGTGCTCTGATGCGAACGTAGCATAAGTAAACAGGCGGTTACAAAGATGAACCGATGCTGAAGTGAGGAGCATGATTACTTGTCCTAACGAAACTGGATCTAATCATTATGATTCTTCTGAATGTTATACCATGTTATCCAGTTGCAATCTGAAGGTGATAGGAAATAACACAAAATAACAATGCAGTCAGGATGATAGAGGAAACATTTTGTGGAAGGAAAAAAAAAAGCACGCTCCAACTGTTGCACATGCAGGGCTGCATCAATATGCTGGCTTTGGACTAATTGCCATTTGAGCACAACAGAAATGTCCCCTGGTAGTCTCAGTCTCCACTTTACATCAGAGTCGTCACAGTTTACACAATAAATGCTGATCATTAATGAGAGAACTGAACTCGTAGTTGGAAGGCTTCACAGCCTCACAGTCTGCTTGGCAGAGCTGCTTTTGCGAGATGAAGGGCGCTGGCATTTACCTTATGCTCCAGATCCACCAACAGAAGCTCATTGAAATGCCGTGGGTGTGCCTCATCGTGACTCTATTTTGACTTGTTAAATTTTTCATCTCATTTACAAAAGCTCCAAGCTGCTTAATCCGTCTATCACTGCACGCGCCCTCTTATCAAAATGGAGCCATTGAGTCGTCACATTGCAAACATCACTGAGCGGGAATCATTCCTGTAAGAATGATGGTCACATTGAAAGGAAACCCTACATGTTTAAAATGAATGGAAAGAATGCGTCATGTTTCAGCTAACAGAAAAATGAATGGCAGCCAACTGATCCGAATTATCTGAAAAGTTAAGGCAACTGTATTAACGCAGTCAGTCGTCGTTGCAAAGGGACAGAATGGCAAATATAATGCAGCATGAAATGTAAATATTATGTAAATACTATGCAAATATTATCTTTAATATTAATTAATTATCTTGTTCTTTTCCACTATGGTGCATGCAGCACTGTCAGCTTGCTCTACTCAGAGGCTTTGGCGAGACGTTCTGCTTCCACATACTTTTTAATACATTCCACTGATTGTTATGCAAATTAGAAAATTAAGAATGCTTTAAGATGATGTTGTTTACTTTAATTTTCTCGCTAAGGATGAGACAGACAAAAAAAAAAGGTAATTTATCCTAAAATAGTGTCATATCTATTATGTAGTATCGAGGCGGTATTAAAGCAATTATTCTAGAATAATATTCCTCCTATGAATATAAATGCACTTGGATCTTAACACCTATCAGTGTTATTGACAATACCCCAGTGAAAATAATAGCTAAACCTGACAATCCGCTGGGGATCGTTCAAAAAGGAGAGACAATGCACCTGGGAGCATTTTAGACTAACAATGCGTGTGTCTGGAGATGAGTCATATTTGAAGTGAAAGTTCCTTCATCAAACATTGTAAACTTTGCGATAAATGTGGCACCTGGGCTCATTTCCATATAAAAGACTATAACGTAGAGAAATGAAGATAAAAAATAACTAATTACTTGCACCATTTAATTCCTAAAACAACTTCAGCATCAGTGGTGCAATTTAAGTACAGTGCTATAAGGTAGTCCTTAAAGGCCCAGTACAGCTTATTTTGCCTGATTGTACTTCGCTTGGCAATTAACCAACTGAGCTTGATTGATATGTGTCTGATCCTCCAATTAGTGATACGGTCACTCATGCACCTCTTCGCTTCACGTGGAATTCAACTTTGGTGAACTTTGATGTGTATGTCGCTTTGGCTGTCGATGGTCATATGCCTGAATTTGTGCATGTATGGCCTTACCCCTATAGATTCATTAAAGCCCCATACACAGTCATGTTGCACCCACACAGGTGTTTTCACTTAATATACCTGATAAAAATGCTCTCCCCGCCACCGCGTGGGTGTTCACAAGCTGCGCTGAAATGTCAACTGAGGCGTATTATTCTTATATATAGTTTTAATGGCGCTACTTAACTCCCAGCAGAGCTCCAGCCGACATCAACCTGCCAACAGGACAAAGTAATTACAAACACCCATGTGCCTGTGCAAGGTGTAAAAACAACAATAACCACCAGTGACTGTGTTTAAATGCACCAAATATTCAGTTTTTTGCATTTATTCCGAAAAAAGACAATATTCCTTCTAAGTTGTTTATACATGGCTAATGAAAGTTAATATCACACTAATATCCCGGTTTCCTGTCTGATTCAGGTGGCCATTTATCAAATCAATATATGGAAAAGTGGAGTGGCTGAGCTGCTTCTGCCATTTTGTTTCTTTGAGTCGACATATGATTTTTTTTACACGTTTTCCAGCAGTGGTGAACTTCTTTGTCTCTGGCATCACAGCCTCCCCTTTCTTTAAGTTCATCAACCACCTTCTTGAAAAGGTTAGCATTGTGACATTTGCTCATATCCAAAAACTTGTGGATACCCACGAAATGTGGGCTTTTCTATTGGGCTTGCATCTCTACCCCTGCCTTTCACACTGTTGGTTAGTTACTTTGTGAACAATGCATCCATGAAAACACAGTTGACAGACAAGATTTAGGACATCAAGGCAGTCTGAATCGGCTAATATGGTCATATCGCATTTCTTAATCGGAATATTCTACATTTGGAATAGGAATGGAATGGCACCCTGTAGGACACATACCTGCACCAAGGCCCAAAAGTCTCCTTTAATCCAAGTTCAATCGAACTCAGTAGCGCTGTAAATACCAGCCACTTTCATCAACCTCCAGGCATTATTCCCTGAATCAATGACAATGTTCATATTCTCGTAATGTTAAAGAAAAGTGAGAGAAAGATTCCTTGAGCTGTCCCTTTAATCGGATCTGCACCATCAAAAGACCATCCAAGTTTCATGGTAATACGTTTTTATGTGATCCTGCTTACAAACAAATGGAAAACATAACCTCCTTGATGGATGTAATAAAAGTGTGCATAAAAACTTGTTGAACAGTGACCTCGTAAAGTTTATACCCTAAGTGGATTTATATCTGGATAATGGCATCGAAGTGATGAGCCTTTGCATTTACTGCTTGTATAAGCGTTCCCATCATCTTGACTCTATACACACTTTGATCAAATCTCCTGTGTTTGGGGCTGGAGGACAAATATGATGTTCTTGGTCAAAGGAGGAGATGCCACTGATGGTTATATTTCATTTTTAAGTCACTTTTTCGAGTGAAGACCTGCTAGTTGGTGCTGTTACTCCTTAGCTTTTGCCACGCTTGAGAAACAAAGTTGGGTGACTTTTACTGGATTCATTTTGCTTTTAGGAGTGTGGACCACAGTCACACCTGGCTGACATCCATTGTGCTCTGGCCATTTGCATATTAATGTATGATGTAAATGGGGTCAGTATTAACCGTCATTCTGAATGTGCAATGGCAGCACAATCATATACAGTGTTAATATCAGAAACGCTGCAGTAGATGTGTCGTCTCGTCTTTTTTTGATTCATGAAAATAATTCAGTTGACAGAAAAACTCCTGGTGCGAAGGAAAAAAATCCATGTAATGTCTGAATCCACAGGTAAGCTGACCACATGTCGGACTGTGTTATTAGCCAAACCATCCACTGAGCTCATGCTGTACATCAAGGAATACGCCAGAGTCCTATCAGATTCATTTCTTTTACGGAGCAGTCAAATGAGCCTCCTCTATTCAGACGGCTCTATGCGGAGGGAATACATGCTGTACTTCTTTCCCCTACCTTTCCCTCGCTCACTGTCTCTCTCCCTGCCTGTCCCTAAAATGTCCCTGCTGGGGATTCTATCTCCTGGTTTCCTTTTGAAGCAGTGGCCTCTCTTTGCCTCCATTATCTTGTAATTTGTGAGGGATTACGCTCTGGAGCACACACAGTCCACCCCGTTGCTTAAGAACTGTGACAGCTTACAATAATTGCCATGCTAATTAGCAGGAACTAGCCCAGTGCGCTTTTTTCCCTCGCCAGACCTGATTTGATGAATATGCTTTGATTAATGTCTGTGTTTCAATAACTTCCGAACCAGTGTAATTTAATATATCACCGATGATGATGGCTGGTAAGTATGTGTTGACAAACAAAATGTAGAGGCTATTGTCTTTGAAGGACAAAGCGAAATACCTGCTCTCAATCCTGCCACTGAGGATTCTATGTAGGTGTTGGATTCATGCAATGAGCAGCGCTGTAAGTGCAATAAGATCAATAAATAAATAATCATCCCTGGAGCGAGGAGAAAATTATGATCACTTGGCCACTTTTAACCTGTGATGCATTTCACAGTTGATGAAAAAGCCTTAGATCTCCATATAGAATATGTAGCAAATAACAACCATTACACTGGTTGAAAATTAGAAGGAAGCTGCCAAGTGGCTTTTTTCCTCCCCCAGCATGGGCCGGTTCACATCGCCTTCCCTGTGTAAACAGGTGAGAGGGCTAAGATTGAGCACATTTAGTCTCTAATAGTCTGCAACATCATTTCAGCTCAACAGACATACTATTATGAAAGGCTAATGATGTCTGGAGCTGACAAACGGGTGGCAAATATCGCTGCTTTCATCAATGATTGCTGAGCACAGTACAATAAAATCTTCATTTTTAATAGAGCAGTGTGTCTTTGTTTGCAATAATTGTGGTCATTTGTAGTACTTGTTATCCCGCGATCATGAATGCTGTAGTTAATCTGAAGGATGCATCTGCAAATATTGGCCCAGCTCAGATGGCCTTCTATGCTTTGTCTCATTTTTCCTTGAAAACTCACAAACGCAGCGTTGATACACAGATTTGTTTTGCAGCTGAAAACTGCTGCTGTTATGAGAATGTCTTGTCGTGAGTATCCTGTCCAACATTATCCTGATAATCATCAAATTATTCTTAAAACTTAAAAATGCTCTAAAACACACTAGGGTCACTGTAACCTCATATTTTATTAAGAAACTGATATTTCTATTGAATGACAGGTTGAATTTACAATTTGTTTTTCAGTTTGGAATCTTGTTTTTGCACGCGATCAATTTAACTTGTTTTATGGGGGATACAATGTGCAATGTGCATGTCAGTTGTGAGGATATTATACGATATTATTACGATTATCTTGAGTCAAAATATCCCACAATCAACTTATTGTTAGTGTTTTTTATCAAGATCCGTGATAAAATACTGATAATATCGCCACATCAGTGGTAAAAGCTGCCTGAAATGAACATTTTCTGCCTATATGACATGCTAATCAGATGATTCTTAGCCACATGCAACAGGAACTAAGTTGTTTTTCTTATTTTGCACAGTAAATGAGTACTTTCTGAAAGGTATTATATGTCTGCATCTGCCAGAAGGCCATCTTTATAAGTGCAGACATAATAATATGCTAATTCCATTATGGGAACATTGATGTTCTCTGCAACAAAGTGGAAAACATGCACATATTTTGGTATTGGCATCAGCAATCAAACAGAATGAGCTGGAAAATATCAGCATATCTGTTATCCAGTATCGTGCATCACTGCTGTTGCTGGTTTCTTCCACATCCTATTCTACCGGGTGCTCATCTCATTTATTGTACACAATGCGACTCTACTTTGTATTAGCCTTGGCTGTGATGAAGGCTCTTGGTCAACACGGGCTCTCAAAAAGACATCTCTCTTCTCACAGGTGACTAAGTAACTCATCTTTGAAGTCCTCCCTGACAGATTCATTACAACCATAACCTCCCATCATCCTCTCTGCCAGATATGCACACACCTCAGGGGACATAATTGCTTGAAGGGCCTTCAAAGACGCTCACAGAGAACTGACCTTCAATGCCTCAAAAATGTCTGCAGCTTGTTTTTTTTCTACGTAGAATCGCCCAAAATGTGTGTGATGGATGACCTTTAAAGCAGAGGTAAGGTACAGTTAGGGGGGAAAGTTAAAATATGGCATTGATGTGTGCAGGTTTTTACGAGTCTTGTCCGAACTGTGTTACTGTCTCTCTGTCAGGAGAAGACCTCGAAAATGAAAAACAGCTCTAACTTGTGCATACATCACCTGCTGCAGTAAATACTTCCATCTAGTGTACATAAGGAGAATTGGGCTCTGGTGAGTAATTACATTCATTAACACAATAAATTCAAGACCAACTAAATATTGTGTTGTATATATAATGACATGCCATGAGAGGATTTTAATTTCTGGAGGTAAAAAGTGGCCCAGAATGAAAATAATATTAATATAACAGAATAAAAAGTGAACCTACCCAGTTGCTAGCTGTAGCTTTGCTTTCTTTTTTCTTTCAGACAAGGTTTTGTATTTTTCTTTAAAATATGAATAGATATGCTGCTTAATACAAACAGTCTCATTGCCTGTTGTCCGTTTGATCAGTATGAACAAATCCAAGGTTACGAGAATGAAACATTTAAGCTTTTTCAAGTCAGAGATACAAACAGAATAATGACTGTAGGAGGAAAAAAATGTTTCAAGTCAGTTGCAATAAACTAAAATAACATTTGCTTTGGATGATGATCGGTCATCGCATGTTGGGGTCAGCACTGTCATATTACATAGGGAGGCAAAGCCATCGACCAATGTGGGACCTTATTTCAGAAAAGATATGTACAGTAATCAATGAGGAGAGAAGAATAACATTTTGATCAAGTTTAAATTTTGCCATGAATTACATATCTGATGTTTGTCAATTTAAAAGATAGTTTTCCGAATCAAGAAAGTCACAGTTCTGTTAAAATACGTAAGTGTAAGGACAACGCAGCTAATAGTCGCGTTGGTGACGTTGTTTCGTTGACAAAAACCCGTAACTTAAACATCGTAGAGCCGGTCCTGTATAATAACAGCCTCACAGAACTGGCAAACTCTCCTCTGGCATAACTGCAGCTGTCAATATTGCAAGATTTATTCTGACTTTCATCTTTTTACATCCTTGTCTATGCCGAGTTTGGCGGGCCAAGTTGCCGTTGGTAACGCGTGTTGAGGGAGACGATGTATTTTCCGGAGTAGTAAAACAAGATGATATTTTACCTTATTTATGACAAACAACGTCTTGAAAAAATCTCTTTTAAAGTGACAATCATCATATATGTAATTCATATTAAATATATGCCCGCTTGTTTGTTTTTTTGTGGATTTGGGGGCACATCATTATTTTGAGAGGTGGCCAAGAATCCTGTAGCTAGCTCCGTCCCTGCTGCTGTCACCTGTTAGCTGCCTGGTCACATGATGGACACCACCAGCTGTCAGCTGCACATGATCACACTTTGGCCGTGAGTGTGTGTGTGTGTCTCTCAACTCCAACTAAACCAGACGGAGGTCTGTGAAAGTTGGGGGAAGTAGGAGTTAAAAGTCCTTTTACCTGTAGGCCTGTAAGTCTGAAGTTGTTGTGTCATTCTGTTAACGTTAGCTAGCAAGCTAATTAACCTAGCTAGTTAGTTCTTGTATACAAGTAAATAAGCCCCATATTTAGTGGAAACGTTGTGCTGGTGTTCTCCGTCCACACTGACGGTAAAATAAAGTAGACAGGCTCGCTAAATAACCGACTAACATGCCATGTTGACAAGTCAAGAGCTTCTAAACTTTGTGTTCCACTTTAAAGTCTTAACTTGCCAACTTTACGTGTAACAATCAGCATTTCTCTACGCAAAATGTCCGACAGCGTTTTTAACCGTTAATACTGGGCCAAAGGCAGTGAAGTGGTGATGGAGGAGGACACACTTGAGGACCAGCTTCTTTTCCACGCCAAAGGAGGAAGTTTTTCTCATGTTCAGAGCCTCCTTCAGTCGAGGGTCGACCAGAGCAGCTCTCTGAATGTCAACTGCAGATGTAAGTCAATAGAAGATGCTAGCATGGCCCCTGTTAGCTAGCACAGCAGTGTTCATGTTGCTTTCTGCCTCTGTAGCCAGGTCTAAAGCCAGCTCAGGATGGACACCCCTGCACCTGGCCTGTTACTTTGGACACAGGGATGTCGTGGAGGAATTGCTCAAGGTAAGATCTCATTGTTACCTCTTTTTTTATTATGTCCAGTGCATGTTTTGTGAAGCCAGTGAAAGTTACTCAATGGGGAACATTTGCAGGCAGGTGCTGATGCAAATCTGCAGAACAGCATGGGTGACACACCTCTACACAAAGCAGCCTACACTGGGCGAAAGGTAAGACATTGTGACAACAGAGTCAACATAATGAGAGATCCTGTTTGCATTGATGTCCCTTTCTCTTGGCTGCCCTCGTGTCATTTGGAATTACTGTCACAGTCTTCCTTTTCCCCCTCTTGAAGTTGTTTGAGTGATGACAAGCGACTGTGTCCTTTTTCCTTTCTCTTAACTTTGGACCCTTAAGGAAATTGTTCTGTTGCTGCTGCGGTATGATGCCTGTTCCAGCATAATCAATGGAACAGCTCAAATCCCCAAAGATGTCACAGAAGATGATGAAATCATTACAATGCTGGAGGGTATGAAATGATTGGAGTTTTTTTTTTTTCTTCCCGCTCATTACTGAAGATCAGTGTCCTTTGTTCTCAAACAGTGTTTGGTCTGTGCAGCTGCAGAGAGAAGAGCGATAAGGCGGCGGGAGGAGAAGCTTTTGGAAGCAGCCAGAGAGGGGGACATCTCCGCTCTGTCAAAGATGGTCAGCGTCCAGGCTTTCTAAGAACTTCTGCAGAATATATAACACTTTGACAGCATCTTTCTTTGCCTTTCATGGGCTCTGCTGTCTGAGGTTCTTTGAAAGCACAAACAGCAGGATTACATCAATATTTGCACAGATTCTAGTTAAAAAAAAAACCCAACATGTTATAGCAGCTGAGGCAAAAAATGTGAATGCGATAAGGTAATCATATTGATTCGCCAGATGGTAAATTCCAGTGTAACAGCAGCGCAAACTTATATGGAGATACACGGAGAAACGCAATTTAGAATAAAAAGTTGAATGCGCATAAAACAAGTGAAGATTTAATAGAAACCAGAATCACAGACAGCTGCAAAAAAAGAAATGTCACTAATGATTCAGGATTATAATTGACTATTTTTCTGCGTATTGTGTTAGTGGATTCTGTAGATATTTAGATATAGCTACGTTTCTATTGAAGTGTAAAAGAGGTCAAATGTCACTGTTCTGCTTCATTAAGATGTTTGTCTTCTGATCTATAGCTCCGTGAAAAAGAGGCTCCAGATATTCACTGCAGGGACTCGGTGGGAAATACGCCATTACACTGTGCAGCCTACAGAGGGCAGAGGCAGTGCATAATAAAGCTGCTCAAGTGTGGAGCCAGCCCCAGTGTTAAAAACTGCAATGGTATGTCTCTTACTTTCAACATCATCTCTAGTTATTCTGACTAATGTATTATTAGAATGGTTTAACACAATTTCCTCTCAGAATTTTTTTTTATTTTTTTTTTTGTCAGTGCTACAGTAAAATGTATCTTGTTTCCTGAGTATTTCATGATGATTTATTACATGACTGGCTGTATTTCAGACCAGACCGCATTAGACTTGGCCCAGAATGAAGAACTGAGACTGATTCTAGCAGCCTATCAAGTCAAGGTAAGGGCAGAAGTATAGCATCTAAATTAGTCAACCTACTGATTTTGAGTCTTTTCCTTTTGCTTGAAGGAAAAATCAGTAAGGTACATTAATTAGGGTACCGTAGTGCTTGTGTCTACCTTTTTGCATGTTATATATATATATATAAAAAAAAAAAAGATGGAATGCATGTATCCTGAGTCAGTGTCGTTCAATTAGTCTGTTTCGGATCTACACCACATGGTGATATTTAAATTTGTCATCTGATTCGTGGCTCTCAAAGGATGATTTCTAATCACTTTAGCGATCCTCTGGCATCACCTGCCACCACCAGAATCTAGCCAGGAAAAATAGTATTGAACAGACTGCTGAGAAATGTACTGTTCGCCAGAAGATTCCTATTTCCGACACACCATGAGTGAATAACATCTTTTTGTATTTTAAGTCAATATCTGGTGTGTATAGCACTTTTAATCACAGATTAGATGTGTGCACATTCTCTTATAAAGAAGTTGCCTTTGCCATCCTGCACCTGCCCTAGACATAGGTGCCAAAAGACCTTTTCTGCAGGTGCTCTTTTCATACATTTCTATACATTTTCACTGGAGGTCTGGGGACTGTGGAGAAGAAGCCTTGCAAGTCAGCAGTCCATGCTCTTGCTTGGATGTCTGATTAGCCTGGCACAGCTTCGGTTCAGAGTATAGCATAGTCATGGTGGAAATAAAAAAAAAAAAGGGGCAGGCGCTAAGCTGTTAAGTAAATTAAAGAATGTTATTCACCTCTGAAATGAGGCAGGGTTTTACTGAAAAAACAATCTGAGCTTCAGGTTTTCCTCTCTCGCCAAAGACCCTTTAAGGCTGTTGATCAGATTCTGTCTGTACACAAGTCTGAGAACTATTATTTATTCCCACAAAGGATGCGAGCAGTGGGGTGCAGAAGATTGAAGGCCCTCTTTGGAAGGTACCCAGATGTTGAAGTGTATTCTTTTCAACACTTAATACGTTGGAAAGTGTTTTTGTTCAGACTCCACGCTGCATGATATAGACTTGCCTTTTTTTCTCTTACTCAACACACAGTATCATCATTATTACATAGAAAAGGTTTCTTCAAACCATTTAATCCTTTTTGTTCCTTGTTTTTGTATTTATGTCTTTAAGTATTATCTGTGAGTTGTACAATTGTATTTTGTCCTCTCTATCTACACAGGATATATTCATGAATTTCTGTGATTTCAAGTTGCTATGTAATTTATTTGTGATTTCATGTTTTTTTCTGGCAGAGTTCACGCTTTCTCGGATGGAGGTCCCACTGGGTGGTAATTGAGGATGGAACTCTCTCCTGGTACCACAGACAGTGAGATAACTTTTATAATGTATGTAGTATTTTATGTCAGGTAGTTAAACACGGTGGCGTTACTTATTTTATGTATTGTGTAGGTTTGCGTGAGTTTATACGAAACAAAATCTCTCAAACAGGGACATCTAACTAGACTGCCAGCTTTCTGTCGTTTCTTTTGTTTTTAACCAAACAGGTAATTTAGTTTTCCGGACATAATGTTAATGTGATGTTAGTGAGTTTTCTACCCCAAAGTTAATGTAAACAAACAATGCGATTGATTCTATGTTGTGTGCATCCATAGTTTATTTTAAACTCTGTGTGCTGTTGTTTGCATGGTCGATTTTTCGTTCTTGATGCTGATCATCCCTGATCTGTTGAGTGTAAAAAGCCACATGTAATCAGATGATGCCTTGTTACCTGCAGTGGTTGAAATGAAATGAAAGTTCCTCAGTGCATTCACTCAGTGCCTGCAGTGAATACTGGAAGTTTAAATAGTAACTTCATCTGAACTGTAAGTGGATTACTTCTGTATTTTATTTTAAACGATGCGTGTGTGGAGTCTGATGCCATGTCACAATGCCTTTGCCTGTGTGCTCTCTCATCTGTTCCTTTTTTCTAGGGCCGACGCACTGACTGGTGTCAGAAAACAGGGCTCCAAGTCTCTTACACAAGCCTACTGCATGGTAGGAAATACGTGGTAGAGGCTCATGTAATTAACCTTCATGATTACGTTGGGATGCTCAGTCCTAAATGTTTAAATGTCAATCACATTGTAGTTGTACATGATGATGTTTGACATCAAGTGCAGTAAGCATGACTGTGGGTAATTTAATTTGTGCCATTCTAGGTCAAACCGTGGGATCATTGCTTCTTCATGCTCAGGTGCTTTGATGACACTGTTCATTATTTTAAGGTGTCCTCAAAGACAGATTCAGTGGCAACAAGAAAAGTGAGATGAGATTCACCTTCTATGCTGTTGCTATTTCCCCACCGCCTGATTAATTTGCTTAAGTGAGCTTTCAGTAACACTGTAAATCTTAATGATATTTGTCCCCTTAGAGATGGTTGGATGCTTTTGAGGCACATTCATCCTATAGCACTCGCCACTGCACCCAAGAAAAGATAATTGACGATGCAGATGATGACGCCGCAGTGAGGAATCTGTCACACGCCCTTCAGGTAAAATTAACTGCAGACCTTTTTTGATAATGTGTATTATTAGGTGAAGGAAGAGAAGAAGTGCTGTTGAAGGAGGATGGTTTCTGAGGTTTAAGTGTCTATTTTGTCCTGTGCTCTTGCAGGCAGCCAACACTCTCCAGCAGAGATTGGAGAGTGAAGTGTCAATATTTCTGTCGATGGTGAAGAATGAGGAGAATTCTGGTAGGAGTCCTGGAATTGGTCACATCTATTGAGCTAATTTCGTGTCTTTCTTTTGTTGTTGTTTTGACTTTGGCTAGTTTTATACTGGTGCGGAAAATAGTTATAAATATTTAGTTAATGCACAGAAAATTAAATGCTCTGATCATGGTGTACCAGCCGACAGTGCTCTTCCAGTAGTCCCAAGAAAACGATGAGGGGTTGAATAGAATGGAAAATATTACATTTAAAATCATTTAAATTAGTAAATGTAAGTAGGAGACTTGGTCGCAAAAGTGTCTGTTCAGCTTTTCTGTGTTTCATTACAGTACATTGCAAATCCTTAGGTTGTGGATTGTTGGCCATACAAAACCACAAACCTCAACATGGGTTCTGGGAAACTGAGTTGAGCATTCGTTCATTTACATGTTTATTTCTGATATTTTGTTGACAGAATGATTAATAATAGTCAACAGAGTAGTCATTGCTAAAAAGAACTGTTAGCTGCAGCCAAGTTTATGCATCTGCACTATAAAAAATATATTTATTTTATTAATTTTTCCAAAGCGTTGGCTGGCCCTCTGTTACTGAAAGCCAAAGAGACCAGTGAGCTCTCCAGTGAAACCTGTGCTTCTCTCCATCTGTGCCTTGAACTGCTGTCAAAACAGGAGGAGGTAGGAAAGCATCTTCATTGTCTTAATTTAGCCTGTATGAGCATTTGCACGGGGTTTGGCAAACTAACAAACACCAAGCAACACAGTTGACTTTGGAATTGATCCATCACCATACCATTCCTCGCACATAATGAAATGCAACCAGGGCCATTAAAACTTTACAAAGATGTATCTAATAAACTGTATAATGTTTGTTTTGGTTATGAAACAGTGTTAGCACAATGCAGGACACATGCATTGTGCAATCTTGCACTTCATTTTGCTTTTTGCCTTTTTTTTTTTTCAATTAGCTGCAGCCCACTAAGCATGTATGAATCTTCATCTCATTGATGCCCATACCCTCACCCATGTGCTGCGCTCCTATTGGCTGTCTGAATTATCTTGAATGATTACCAAATCCTCAAGCTCCTCCTCTTTACGTTAGCCCCACTCATACCAATCAGGTTTGAAGTTTGTGCATGTGAATGTCCCTGTCCCAGTGGCTGTGCCTTGTCCTTGTGGGAGCAATTGAACTATGTGCTAATCACTGGCACGTCTGTAGGAAGGACACAGGCAAGATCCGCTTTTATGCTTAGGTCTGCACTCAGCTTGTGGATCAGTGTAGACACACACACACACACACACACACACACACACACACACACACACACAGACACCCTTGGAGTTGGATCCACACACTCCCGCTCTAGGGAAAGCCTGTGCATTGAGCGAGGCAACTGAAGCGCGTGCATATTCACAGGCTCAGCTGGAGATACATGCATTCGCCCTCACACAGTGAAAATACACGCTCGCAGGCACACTTCCACATGCCAGAGCATCCGAACACAGAGGGAAGAGGAGACAGAGACGACACTCTCATCCGGTATCTGCTCAGGTATAAAACAAACACTTCTGTCTTGTATCTCGTCGTTTTTTATAATCAGCTAAATGACCTGACTGTGTTGAAATGTACGGTTCCCTGATGACTTACTGTAACATGTTTGGAGTTTAGCACAGATGAGATTTAGTATCTTTTTAGTATGTTTTAGATATTAAAGCTGGTCTGAAGCATTATCTTGGGCAGAAAGCTGTTCATCAATATGCAGAGATCATTCCTGGGATTTAATGAACTGGATTTAGCATGTGAAAGTGAGCGTGTTTTGAAGTGATGCGGAACACTACACTGCTCAATGCATTTTTTTTAATGAGATCAATTTTTAATGTAATGAATTCAGTCAATGTAAGAGCACAATGAGGGATAGATTAAATTGCATTGTGGATTATTTGATATGG
The DNA here is from genome assembly GCA_963678695.2 of Diplodus puntazzo. NCBI lineage: Eukaryota > Metazoa > Chordata > Actinopteri > Spariformes > Sparidae > Diplodus > Diplodus puntazzo. The sequence continues at coordinate 10,511,205 of OZ023166.1, read as the reverse complement.
TGATATGTAAATGTTTTGTGTTTAAACATTTTTATGCATTAGTACTTTTGTGATTCACAAAATTAAGATCTGAGGGACCATTTCACACTTGATTGTCTCACCACCAATTTCTTTGAAATTGACTCAGCACAATGGCACACTAAGATGCAGAGACTTTCTACTAATTGCTGGTTATATTATGGTCTGTACTGCAGCTCTTATATTGTAGAACCATTAGCAAAGAAGAAATTAAGAATATATATATATATATAGAGAGAGAGAGAGAGAGACACCACTGAGAAGTCTTTTGTCGCCATGTGTGTAGTTTTGTATAACTAGGTAAAGATAACTGAATTAATTCCGCATCAGTAGAGTAAACTCTTCTTTGCAAGTCAGCTGGATATAATTTTGCACAACAATGGCCAAATGCAGCATGTTCATGTGAACTGGCTCCAGCTGCTGCCCTGTCACAAGAAATAACCCAGCATTGCTCTAACAAGGAGGCTAAGAACATTCATAGCAGCGCAGAAAGCATTTAAGTCGTCATGACAATGGACACTGAATACATGTCTAACAACCAGATGGTATTAAAGGAAGAAAATGGCTTAACAAGCATGTTGAAACATGCGTTACATGCATGGGTCTCATGCTGATCTGGCGCTACTACGTGTTCTAACTGGATTATATTTCCTACCCTGCTGAGATTGGCTGTATTAGGCAGTATTAACTCTAATCCCATATACCCATTGTCCCACCGCAGATGTCTCTATTTGCTGCCATGTTCATATTTGTTTCCTGCAGTACATAAAATACAGTAGTCACGTGTGGTTGTAATTTTTATTTGACAAATGGGCAGATGTGAAATAGTCTTGAAGCAGTTACAGTGTTGCCCTTCAGCAAGAGTGTTGTGACCCATTTCAGCGTCTACTGCAGAACTAAAGTATGCTAATGAGAGTGCCACATTTATACAGTACATGCAGGGCACAGTGTGACTGGTTTGTGACTACACACAGCATCTAAAGTGGAGACATTTGTGCTGCTCACTTTGCTTCTTGACTAAAACGTTGTCGTGAAGACTGAGCTGCGGATAGACAGTCCTGCACAGAAACTCTCCTGGGGGTTGTGACAGTAACACACACAGATTTATAAGCCCAACCTAGGCAGCAGGCTTCCACACCTGTCAAGAAAACAAATGGAGGCTTATAGCATGAAACCATTAACGGGTGACATGCAGATAAGCAGGTCTGTCAGTTTGTATTGCTCTGAAGGCAAGAGAAATGGCAGCATGGTAGCCTTTAGTTTTTTTGTCTGTAACACACTGGACACAAAAACTAACATGACTAACATCTGGCTTTTGTCTTTAGGGGAAAAAATACAAATCGGCATCCATTCTCAGGTCAAATGGCTCTACAATATTTGCAAGTATTTATTGGCTCAAGCTCTAATCGGTTATGATGGAAACATGACACCCAGATGGACCCGCTCATTATCGCTCCTTTTTCCTGCGCAACGCTATGAAGCACTTTAAAGTCAAAGGGCCTCTGTGGAGCTTCTGTGTTACGCTGGAAGCCAGACGTCAGTTTACAATAGCAGAGTCCATTTCTAATCTAATGTTAGTTACTGGTGCTCTCCGTTAGTGGAGAAGTGAATGGAACTGAGAAGGCACTCGAGCCTGCATAATGTCACCCTTTGGACTGTCACAGAAAATCAGATCCAAGTCCCTTACAAAAAGTTCACATTCCAACTTGTAAAGTTGCCAACCCGTCAAATACTGATGCGTCAGGGTGGCGGCTGACCTGACCTACAATCCCAAACCGTCAATATTTGACTAGTTTTGAAACTCAAAGCGAAAATATTAAACGAGTTGGGAATGAGACTCAAAAATCAACTCTCTTACAAATTAGACGTTTAAACAACTTCGGGAAATCATCAATAGGCTAATTTTTCTCGTCACGTTACAATTCGCTCACATATGGCCAATAAAAAAGTGCTTCGTACATATAAATTGCTACAAATTGTTAGGACTTTGACACATTTTCTCTCAACGTCCAAGCAGCACTTAAACATAATTCAGTCTGCATTTATAGTTGAAAGAAAGTCTGAAGTAAAAGTAGCCACTGTAGCATTGTTAACTGTTCGACTGTTCCCATGAAAGGTAAAAAAAAAAGGAAAAATCAAACAGAAAGACAAACTCGTCTCATGGCAATGGGAAAGTAGTCAATCGTTTTACCTGTGTTTCAAAAAACCTGCATCTTCTCACCAATTTTGGCATTAAAATGATATCAGAAAGCAGACTGTCCTTCAAACCCTTGGAGACTGGAGGGAACACAAAGTACCATTTGACCTTTTATCTGAAACATCACCACATGGGTAACTGACCGGACGACTGTCACCTCACACCCAGGAGAGACTACACTGGGCACAGCTAAATGTGCTTAGCTCTCTGCACTGACTTCCTTCTTTATCAGGAGATATGTATAAAAGGAGAAAGTGTCAACCATATCTCTTTGAAATCTGACCTTTCAGCCAAGGGTGTGTATGGATAGAGAGGTACCTGCAAGCATTTCTGTGTAATTGGTTTCTGGGTCTCTTTGCTGCACCGGCTCTCACGTCACACTCGAATGGAATCATTTTTTAGCTCCCAGCCATCATATTCATGTACAGTTTGATTCAGTTTGTTACAGTTACAGAGCGCTATAAAGACCTATAATAAATTTACCTCTGCGATTAGCTTCCCCCTCAGCAGAGAAAACAACATTTAGAACAAAGTGAAAGCGCTACCCTGTGGGGTGTTGGCCAAGGAGAAGCTTCCCTCCCAGGCTTCGGCAACAGCCATTGCACACAGCCTCAGCAGGGCTTAAAATAGCGCTGTTTGTGCTCAGGCGAGAGGATGCAGTGAGAGCAAAAGAGCTAGGATAGTTACACAACAAAGTGTTCTGTCCCTGGGTGGGCTCTTAAGCCAAGTGCCTGGGACAGACACAGCGAGCTCATTTACTTCACACCATACATTTAAAAAGAGGCTTTCAAGGACGATCCCCCCCTTTCTTTTTTTGAGCCACACTCATGATGCACTGAGTGGTTCTCATTTGTCAGTGTGTAATTAGAAACATGTCAGAAGTGCTATTCTTGCCAAATTCGCAGGTAGCAACAGAATTTAAAACAGTAGGATAGCAATGAATTTCCAACCACTAGATGTAGTTTTAGTTGTGTTTTCCTTAGCATTAACCTGCTAATTAATTTCTCAGAAACGTCTTTTTCTGCCCAGAATCTGTACATCTCGAGTGATACTGTATTTATATATCTACACATAACAAAGATTAAAATACAAGATCCCAAGTGTGATGACACCAAGAAGTGAAGAAGAAGAAGTGTGAAGTTTATCCTTCACTGTAGGTGCTAGACAGCTGCCAAACCTTGTGTGAACGAAGCTGTTAGTTGGCTTCTGTCACAGTTCTTCCGTGTGTGTACAGTACATTGTCTTATTTCAAGTGTACAGAGGTCTATGTAAAGTGATCATGGATAGCTTTAGTGTGGTTGTGGGTTTCTGGTTACGTCAGATGTGTGTTTTTGTGTTTTGTGGCGAGGTCATGAAAGCATCAGTCGAATAAACTTGATATAGCTTGAAAGGTTCTGATGAAAGGCGTTTCATTTCTCTCTGCAGAGTTGGGATCTGCATTTGGTTGCAAATGAGTCATCCTCACCTTTCTGTGTTGTGTGTATAATGAAGGTTTGCTGAGTCAAGCCTTGGGCACAGTAGAAATCACATTATACATATTATGTATTTAAATCATTTTATTCACACAATATTACTGGTATTAGAGGTGTGCCAATCAGATGTTAATGGATTGGAAACAACCAACATTCTTTAACAAATGTCTCTATTGACAGCTTTTGAAGTTTGCTGATCAGGAAAAGGAAAACTGCAAATAGGTTAATATTTCATTCAATATTTTCACTGCCTCATCCAACCTGTGTGGTTGGAATCTGAAGCAGTTTATGTTCCATCTTGGAAAGAGCCGCAAAAAACTGTTTGGTAAAGAGCAGGCGGATGAACCTTCTCTCTGAAACCGTCCATCACACGCCAGCTTCAACCGTTCAGAAGGGAGCTCTACCAACTGTGGCGTCGCTAAATAGAAACTCCTTTATATATAATCCAGATTGCATTCCAGTTGGGGTGATAAGCGAAAGGTAAATAGAATGCAATCTTTTGCAAATGAGCTGTGTTTACAGAACAACAGTTTCATGAAGTGTGGTAATATCCTTTATATAATCATGTGATTCACAAAGCAGTGAAACTCGGCCAATTCTCACCGAGCCTTTCAAGGATGCCCCAATTATGATACTATCGCCTGTTACCAATTAGCCTCCAGTTTGCTCATTTACCTGTGGAATATTCCAAACAGGTGTTTGAGGATTAAACAACCCTCCCTCTCTTTTGTTCCCGCTGTCCCAAGTTGTTTGCTGACATCACATTCAGAATCAGCATATATATATACTGAAAAATCAATGAATTTGATGAGGTAAACTATTAAATATATTGTCTTTGCACTGTTAGACTGAGTATATGTCAAAAAGGATTAGCAAATCATCACATTCTGTTTTAAATCATATTCTGTTGTATAACCTGCTTAGAGCACATCAGCAGATGCGATGGCAGGTGTTTCTTTATGCGCTGCTGTGCACACAGCACATAATTCTTCAGGCAGTATAAGAGATGAGGATGAACTTTTCGTCTTTAATAGAAGACATTGGCCCTACTTTGCAGCCTCAGATTTACTGTACAGTGTTATTTACAAGCTCCTGTTTCTCTCACGCTGGCTGCCTTCCTCAAGGTGACTCTGGTAGTTACTCTAAACGTGGAGGCTCTGCTCCATTTTTATGATCAGTGCATTTTCTTCACTTTGTAGATGCTTTCTTGCTCTGTTTTTGATACATAGAAATGGACTGACTTGATAGATATCCTTTTCAAAATACACTGTTGTTATAGCCATTATCTTATTCTATATCATTATTGGTAGCATCTGTGGATTTTTCTGACGTTGCCTGTCTTCAGTTTAGATAGTAATGGACGCACAAACAGTAGCGATTGACAATAGGAAACACTGATCTGGTCTGTCCCACAGTGGCCTAGCTCAGGTTGCTCTGAAGGGACACACAATCCTGGGCCACAGAGCTCTCGGAGACCGGGGTGTTTGGTTCCGACGGGGGGAAACCAGATCTGTAGGCAGGGTTAGAACAATGACCATCAGAACCACAAAGACGCACACAATGTGGCAGTGACAGGAACAGATCAATACTTTCATATCAATCAAACCATCAGTCCGTCACTTATTTTCCAGTAATGCTGTCTACGTTATACGCAGGTAGGGTCAAAAATAAATGAGCTTATCTGCTTCATTCACTGATCTCGTCTCTGTTTTATGTGACTGGTGGTCCTGTGTGTGCAGGGTTGGAGTCTGAAGTTGGAGCAGGAGGAGGAGAAGAGCAAAGCTCTGACAGAGGCTCTGCAGACATTGGCGACTGAGCACCACGAACTCCAGCAGTCCCTGTGTAAGAGAAGGAGGTCTAGTCTCAGTACCCTCACTGGAGATGACTTCTATGATGCTGTGTCAGGTCAGCACCCCCTAAGGTGGACAGTCAGTGAAGTAATCAAGAAGTCTTTATCTTACTGGGGTGATCAGACCATAATTACAGTTCTTCATATAGTGTCTGTGCCAGATCATAAATTGGGTGAATTAAGTCTTAAGCGGCATCTGAAGCAGTTTATTCTTGAGTAATTTTCTGCCTCTTACTTACTACTAACGGTCCCCATACTGACCTAATGCCTTGTTCACAGAGTAGTGCTTGTTTCACCCACTGCAAAGTATTCCTTTAAGGTATCGTGTAGAGGTTTTGTCGTCTCAAGGAATACTTCCACATGTAGGTCCCGTTTTGCTCATAACGTGACGTGCGTGTGTGTAGATGCAGTCAACAGTCTGGAGCTTATCGCAAATATATCGGTGTCCGCATATATATTGTCTGACATGCAATGACATGAAGACTTTTTCTTACTAACTATGATGCAGAAAAAGATGCTTGGCTAATTTATAATTACTAAATTCCCAATGGGTTTACTGTTTCGATGCTTTGATGTCATTTTGGACAATAAAGTTTATTACTAAAATCTTAGATATTGAACTGGTGATATATCCATAACAGCATTTTTTATTCTTACATATTCCTGCTGAATTGATTTATTGCAGTAAAGCACAAAGAAGCCCAGCAATGTGCCAACAAAGGTAGGGAAGAAGAAAAATGCTTGGTAGCTTGCAAACATGGATGTAAAAAAATCGCAAATTTTAAACAAATGGACACAACACAACCATTTTTGTCAGGCCTGAATGTACGAATGTGAACAGTTCTCACTTTACTTACAGAAGAATAATAAGCGTAGCTTTGCTGTGTGTGTGTGTGTGTGTGTGTGTGTGTGTGTGTGTGTATGTGTGTGTGTGTGATTGTGTGTGTGTGTGATTGTGTGTGTGTGTGTGATTGTGTGTGATTGTACTAGATGCCACTCAGTCGATTGGCACTCTGTCTGTCTCTGACATTGCCCACACAGCAATGCCACTGTCCTCCTCTCTTATCCCCAAGGGTAATGAGATGGTGATTAGCCTGACACTCTTACTGCTGTAGTTGTTCAAGTACAGTCATTATTAGAGGTCCAACGTGTGCCTTCAGTGTTTTTTGTGTTTTCCATGTTCATCGTAGTAGAAGGTGAGGTGAAGGGTATTCAGCTAGTTGCAATCTGCAACCTCAGACAGTTTTTACAGCACTGTTGTTTACTATATACAGTAGTGTTTATAGTGTGTAGTACACTTCCTTCTACAAAATGTTATATAATATAATTCTTAAATATTTATATAGCACATTTGTTCAAAGCACTTTATAATGATTCTGCTGCTCATTCACCCACACAGTCACACACCGATGGCAGTGAGATACCACGCAGGGGGCTGGCCTGACCAACTGTAGCAATTTGGGGTTCAATGTCTTGCCCAAGGATAATTGGATATATAGACAACAGGAGGTCAGGGATTGAACCGCCAACCCTGTGATCAGTGCATGCTCTGCCTCCTGAGCCATAGCCGCCCACTGTGGACTGATCTTTCTCTGGAATTATTGCATTATTCATAGATAGCTCTGAGTTATCTACTAGCCAGACACACACTGCCCTTAGACTCCAAAGAATTACACACTGAGCTGAGAGTGTAAAACCAAGTCACGTGTTTCTGTTTATAGAGATGATCTTAATGAAGCTGTGTTGTATCTTGAACACAGTGCATAGGGTACAACCATGCAGCTGTCTGAATATTTTATTTCTGTTTACATGTACTTATTATAAGCACTCAGACCAGCATATCCAAACACTAGACTATTCTCCCCTTCCTTTGTATATGTGACAGTACTGGATAGTGGGAGGAGTAACATTCAGCAAGCACAGAGCAAACAATGTTGTAGGAAATGAAGCCTCTGCGTGGCCTCTCATTGGAACACAATCCTCAGGTGGGGTTTGGCTGGCAGCAGGGAGGAGGGGGGGGCGACTGGAGAGGAACTGAAGCACTCAAGTGCTTTATTTGCGGACAGTGTACTGTTCAAGCTGCAGCTTTTCTGAGCCGGGCCACTTAAACGTGTATGTATGTATGTATGCATGTGTGAGTGTTCTTGACCTGGCACACTTGGCATGACCTGGCGTCTGCCCCCTGTCGTCATCCCACAGAGCCGGAGTCTGAGCTCTCTGTGAGTGGCTTCCTGTCTGTGGCCAGCTACTCCTGTGAAGAGGACGAGGGGAGAGACACCCCCCTTCTCAGCAGCCTCCGCCATCCCAGCGCACTCAGGGGGCCTACCGGAATGTCAGGGGAGGGTGACCATGGCAACCAACCAGCCCAGTACAATGGAGTCAAGAAGCACAGGTGGGACACGCTCCAGTTATGATGTCATGCTTGTTTACTGGCTTAAATGATGGGAAAGAGACGAGTGGAAATGTAATGTCGGCCGTGCTGAGTGCTCTCCAGACAACCTGTCCACTGTTTGTTATATGCAAAGCTTTGCTTAAGATGTTTATAACAACTATTGGAATATAATTTTACATTGCTGAGCAACTTAAAAATTATACATGTGACTTTGTAGTATGTGTGTCTGACGACAGTTTGCAGGCGTTAATCGGCAAGACGATAGGTCAGTGAATGGCAGAGTCTGTGTAATGAGATACCACCTTTCCACTCCGGTCTGTTTTTGTCGTCAGGTGTTTTTGTTTGAGCACCCAATCCACAGAGAATAGTCTGTTTTGTTTTTCCTGTCGAATCTAAATCTCCAAGCGAACAAGTAGCCCTCGGTGCTCAGTGGTGGTGGTGGTGGGGAGTTTCGTGATTTGACGATCTTTCATTTCTGCGGATGCTGATTCTGGCTTGGCCTCTCTTCCTTAATCCAACAAGTGATCCATGAATAATTTAGTATGTGCTGGCTCAGAGTAGGAGTTGGAGGAAAGAGGACTGACTGGCCGGCTAGTTCTGTCTGTGTGCGTGTGTGCTTTGTGCATTAAAGATGTATGAGGTGTCTGTTTATTTGGAATTACTCCTGTCATTCAAAGTCTGTCCCCGGTTGCCCATAGACAGGCCTAAGTCTAGTTGTTGAACATTTCTGTCAATGTTTACCTTTCTATGATGACACCAAACCACAAAATAACGTGTTGTTGACACAAGTGTGTACAGCAGTGCCATGTTTTATTCTGTGTATGTTTGAAGAGCTCAACAATGGACAGTATTTGCTTCGAGACGTATATACTAAGCATATTCACGTGTATGGAAAATCCGATCTGATTTCCATTTTATTCATTTTTTTTTTCTTTTTTTAGAAAGCCTGAAACATGAGAATGACATGAGGAACATCATTTTTGTGTTCCAATGACCAAAGATCTCCAGACGTACAAGTTTAGTTTTGTTTGAACATAGAAAACCCTGTTTTTCAAAATTCGGGAAAAGAAATCCATGTAAAAATACATTTTTGGGGCCGAGTCTGAAGGAACACAAACTAGGCCACAAGTACAGTGTGCCATGCATCACTGCTCTGCTCATCCTACAGATGTAGCAAACCCCCCACCCCCTACCTCTTTGTTTATTTAGCTGAAGTAATGGCTTTTATTTGTGTGGTTGCCTCAGCTCTCAACAAGGACACCATCTGCCTCCAGCCGGCATACCTGTAAAACAGTCCACGCTACAGTTATCTAGGCTGGAAGATAAACTGAGTCACATGACAGAGCAGATGAAGTCATAAAGCAAAGGCAGAGGAAGTTTTGGTGTGAGTGTAATTATTTGGTAAAAGTGAGTGTTTTTGTGCCTGGTTTCATATGCAAAAAGATCGATTTAAGACCTCTTATAACCACTAAACCAACACACACATGCAGTTGTACATCCATTCATGAGTATTGCATGAGGCTTGATCAAAGCAGCTGAAAGCTCATTAGCTTACAGGTGTCAGATGACTTTGTTCCCAAATGGTGGTTCAAGCTATGTTGTCTTAGCAGCGTGCAGCAGACAAAACACTGTGTGGTTTACCCAATACTTGGATGAGGTATTGGATTTTTGCTCAGTTCCATATTAGAACAGTAAATAATTTTGAGTGTGGAGGAGATGAGATCACATGCCCTCAGGCTTCAGTGTCTGCCTGCTATAAATTGCACCCCCGACACAAAATAAACAATCGAAGGATTCTCGTCGCTGGAAATTGCTGTATTTTCTCATAGATGGATATTATGGCACTGATAGAAATAGCTGATGGTATTTCTCCCTCACTGGCCAACAGATCATGTTTACCGACTCCCATGTTCTCCAGGAATGATGTCAGCATCTGGAGTATCCTGAAAAAATGCATCGGCATGGTGAGAACAGACAGATTTATTTATTTGTTGTGCTGACTTCAGATATAAATGTAGGTAATTGTGGATAATTAGTTTTCGTACTTCATCCTTAACTTACGGTGGCTTTAGGAGTATAATAGTCATTAGTATCAGTGTCTTTGAGTCCTAAGGGATCTCAGTCCTCACTCAGGCTCTGCCTGGATTTAATTACATTTAATAATGTCTATTAATGTTTTTTCCCCCGATTAAATGTGGCTAATGATTCATACATCAGCACTTCAGTGTACAGACAGATAGATATACAGACTCACATGGGGTATGCATGAAGAGTGCAGTCATGTGGTTGTTTATCACACAATTGTTTATTCTTTAACTGTAAACTACAGCCTGTAGACTTATAGCGTACCTCAGATATCAGCTCTGTTGAATTGGATTAGATTTTAGAGTTGCATCTAATTACATCGAAACTCAGAGTAGAAATGCACACATTCCTTTGCCTATGTTTCTGTGTCCTCACGGTTTTCTTTGATCTCCTCAAACATCTTTTTCAGGAGTTGTCAAAGATTGCCATGCCTGTGATATTTAATGAGCCTCTGAGTTTCCTGCAGCGGTTGACAGAGTACATGGAGCACACCCACCTCATCCACCAGGCCAATGCCACCACAGACTCTGTCGAGAGGATGAAGGTAGCACAATGCCAACCTTTTCTTTCTTAAATGATAACAGACACCCAATATTTTCCATCATTAAAAAATATACAATATGTTACCTGTAATTTTGTTATCATAAGTCGCTGCTCTGTAGTGTGTTGCAGCATTTGCTGTGTCGGCTGTAGCATCGCAGTGGGAGAGGACTGGGAAACCCTTCAACCCGCTACTCGGGGAAACCTATGAGCTCATCAGGTAAGACAGTGGGCTGATCAGTACCTTAAATGCACACATGTCTTCAATGAGCACACAAAACTTTTCACTTTTACTAATGACGTATAATGTCTCTGTTGTCCATTAGAGAAGATTTGGGCTTCAGGTGGATATCAGAGCAAGTAAGCCATCACCCTCCAGTTAGTGCCTTTCAAGCTGAAGGCCTCAAGGACGATTTTGTCTTCCACGGCTCCATCTACCCCAAACTCAAGTTTTGGGGAAAGAGCATAGAAGCTGAGCCCAAGGGACTCATCACACTGGAGCTGCCCAAGTGAGTGTACAGTCTTCAGACTGCTTTGTAAATCTGATTTGATCCCTTTTTAGGGGTTTGCATCATCATTTTTAACTTGTGTACCTTTTGCTTCTTTGTCTATGCAGATATAACGAAGCCTACACCTGGACAAATCCCACCTGCTGTGTCCACAATATAATTGTTGGCCAGCTTTGGATTGAGCAGTACGGCAACGTGGAAGTGATCAACCACAAGTAATTAGAAATCTCCCTTTTCTTCGTGCTGTCCTGTTTGTCTGGAAATGCGTGTTTGCCTGCTGCACTCACGTGCATGAATATCTTTCCTTTTGTGCTTTGCAGTGCAGTGTTGATCTACTTTCAGATTCAGCTTATTGATCATGGGAGTAGAACTGGGACAGTTGCCGTTAGAATAGGAGAGCAGGATAATTAATGTTTGAAAGCCTCATCTTGCCGAAGGAGAATAGTGAAAGAGAATTCGTTAACAGTCTGTCATCCTGTGGTAGGACTGGAGAGAGATGCAGCATGACGTTCAAGCCCTGTGGCCTCTTTGGAAAAGAGCTCCATAAAGTGGAGGGATATATTCTAGATAAAAGGTATCTTTTCTCTTTAATTAGCAGTGATTTCATTATTAATCAGATGTTTATGTACATTTATAATAATTACTACATTGTTAATTATCTTACGTAACATAACAAGATGTTTATATCCAAGGAGCTTTACCCATTAAAATTGTCGGAGCAGTAATGCTCAGTAATGATGTAACTGAACCTGTTTTATTAATATGTGTGTCTCTGGTTGCAGCAAAAAGAAGCTTTGTGCAATATACGGTAAATGGACTGAATGCTTATACACAGTAGACTGTGCTTCCTTTGATGCCCACAAAAAGACTGACAGGAAGAATTCAGACGATAAAAGGGGAAATAAACAGGTATTTAGTTTTATTGCTTTTAAAATCATGCATGTTCTCTTCCCATTTGGTTCAAATTAAAGGGACAGTTCACCCAAAAATACCTATTTTTTTCTCTTACCTGTAGCGCATTTATTTATCTAGAGTGTTTTGGTGTGCGTTGCAGATTTTTGGCGACAGCGGCAACTTTTTTGAGCAGTTTCATGTAGGAACTATGTTCTTTCGGCATCACCACACAGAGAAAAGCGTGCACCCGCTCATGGATGCGAGGCCTCTTATTGTGACAGCGTGGGGTGTGAATATTAATGCCATCCATGAGTAGATGCTCGCTTCCTTCTGGGCGGTGATACGCTTGGCAGGTGTAGTTTAAGGTCTGTGGATTTTCTTGAGTGTCTGGGTCATGATTTCGAGAAAGTGACATTGCTGTTGAGTTTTTCCCATATAGTTTTTGGCTCTTTGGGCACCAAGTGCCATCTAGTTCCATTAGATTCAAGGGAAGGCAGAGTTCCCTACCGCTCGTTTCTCCAAAACTCTGCAATTCACACCAAAAACATTTTGTTGGATAAATGTCACCACAGGTAAGAGGAAAAATATGTATTTTTGGTTTTGGGGGTGAAATGTCCCTAAAACTTGTGTGTGTATGTGTGTGTCTTAGAGCAGTGTGGATGAGGAGCCAGAAGAGATGCCTCCGCCTGATGCTGAGACAGTCCAGGTCATCCCGGGCAGCGAGCTCATTTGGAAGATAACGCCTCGACCAGACAACTCAGCCAAGGTACGAGGAGACAGGAGAGGTTGGAGGAAGAAGAATGTGTAAATCTGATAAACAAAAGTCTGTTATAAGGGCGATAGATAGATAGATAGATAGATAGATAGATAGATAGATAGATAGATAGATAGATAGATAGATAGATAGATAGATAGATAGTTTGTCAATTTGTCGTCTATAACAGCACATATTTTATGGTTGTTTCTTCTCTGTGTGGCAGTTCTATGCATTCTCCACATTCGCAATGCACCTCAATGAGCTGGAGAAGAGCATGGAGGGAGTTATTCCTCTAACAGATAGTCGCCTCAGACCTGACATTCGCGCCATGGAGAATGGGGATATAGGTACAGTTTATGACATAGTGTTTTGTTTTGTTTTTGCCACACCAGCTTAAAAACCATCTGTGGTGGTATCCAAGTTTTCTATATTCGTGCCCTCCTTTTATAGATTTGGCAAGTGCAGAGAAGAAGAGACTTGAGGAAAAACAGAGAATGGCCCGGAAAAACCGCACCAAATCAACAGATGACTGGAAAACAAGGTCAGTCACAGGGTAATAGGATGTAATGACGTAGCCTTAATGATGTTTTTTTTTTACTAATTGCCTCCCTTATTGTCTTGTTTTGCCAACTATGCCGCCCCCTTTATTATACTTGAGAAGGAATGCTGCACTTGGCTCAAGGTTTGGTTCAGAGCTTTGCTTTATTGCTGTTGTTTTCTTTGGTGTGAAGTGCTGCACTACACCACACCGCCCTCCTCAGGACAAAATGCAAAACTGCAACTGTCTGTTTGTCAAGATTCTGGCAGTCATGACGATGCTGATGTTTGATACTGGATAATTGGTTTTGAACAAGGAAGAATTGTGTTATGCTGTCTGTGTATGTTTTGACTCGTCTGTGGTTCCCATAAGACATAAGACACTTTATTTTTCATTGTATTCATACATTTTTGGTAGCTCTCAGAGACCAGCAGAGAGAGTGAAGATAAAAAAGATAAGAGTAACAAGAATAAATAGAGCTCTAATCATACTAAATGATTCTTCTTGCTGTTCAAACTCTGCAGGTGGTTCCAGCAAGGACCCAACCCTCACAACAAAGCTCAGGACTGGCTCTACTTGAAAGGCTACTGGGACAGGAACTACACTCACCTGCCCGACATCTACTAATAAGTAGAAATGCACTCAGATCCATCGATCCATCCAATTGGATATCTACTTTTACCACCTTTTGGACTTTATCTGCTGTTCTGAGGTTTGTCCTACAACCAGTGATCTTAAAACACTGAACGGACCCAGAGGTATATATTCTTAAATAGATGTGTAAGAACGGAAAGCACAAAAACTCTTTTTGCTTATTTATTATGGTCCTTGACTTAAGTATGGTATAGGCATGTATTGAAAAAACTAGAATGTATTTTAGGAATATTTATATAAATATATATGTTAGATAGATGGAGTGTTTAAACAGCAACCTTGGTTTTGTTTCTGGTAGTTTGTCCGTAATTCCTGCTGGTGATAAAACATTTTACTCATCGGCTTCAGTGCAGCGAGGCCACTGCAAACCGCTACAATGGAGCGCATGATGCATCCTGAGCATACTGATTAGAGGTTTATTTAACTCTTATTCTATTACTCATTCTATAATTCATTGCAGAGTATTAAAAAGGGAACAGTTAGGGAATACATGCCTTTGTTTTCACTTTAAGTACAATGAGTGTTGCAGATAATTAGTTGACTGGATGTGTTCAAAATCTGCTGATAATCTGTGTCTTGCCATTTCTCTTCAGAGCTGATGATGGTGAGTAAATTGATACCACATCAGTTGAGAATCACGGAAACTACCACAGAAAATAAGACTTAGGTTTCATGATAAAATGAATGTTTAAATCATCATTAAACCCTCAACTATGTACTGTATAGAAGTGTATAGAGACTAACAGAGTTGCACATGAGTCTACCTGACTGTAGATACTGTAGCACTTTTTACTCTACTGAAGCAGGGACACTGGCTCTGCACTTATAGATGTGTGTGTGTGTGTGTGTGCGTGTGTAGAAAAGTCTTGCCATAGTTAAAGTATAATTATATTCCTAGTGCTGTTGATCTAATTGAAATCTAACACCTCACAATAAATGCATGTGCGTCACTATAACTATGCAAGCCTTACCTCCTTCACACTCAAGCACTGAGTATACCTTTTCTCATGTCGTGGATAGCTGCTGTAAGTTTTTTTTGTTTTTTTTCTGTTATCACTCTTTTGGGTATCAATACAGAATTTCTATTGTTGCTAAATAAAAGCTTAATATTAGTTGAACTATTTTGGTTTTGTGCAATCATCTGTCTTTTGAATTATGGCACATATTTTAACTGTATGCCATCCACCACACTGCCTTGTCTACCACAGGCCATGTCCTACTTATCATTCCCCGAGCGACCTATCATAAAATTTGTCTTGGCCTTTCTGTTTTAGTGATTCACCTCCAAAATTATGCACTGTTCTTTCTCAAATTCATCCGCGGATCCCCCGGGGATCTGCAAAATCCTGATTGAAATTCCTGGCAGAGATTCAACCGGCCTGTATCAACAATTATTGCTTTTATGTTTTGCCACTTTAAAATACACAGTCACAAGTTTATTGAGGGCACCTGGTCAAAAATGAATGCAGCCTAAACCTTGCCTTTGAACTCTGTCAGAGGTGTTGATTAAGTGTTGTTGTGATGCAGTTGAACTGTATTGCAGTGAGTGAAAGGTGATTCTAATATTTTTTCCATGCCATTATTATTGAGGGAGGACAAATGTGATTGATATTTCCTGTGGCTCATGTGTGAGTACAGTGTGTTTAAGTTGTTGGAATGACAGAGTTAACATCAGTCATGCTTTTTGGCAGTTATTTTAAGACCATTAGTATGACTTTTTAGTGACCATCAATAAATGATACATTTATAGCCATTTAAAATTTTGATAAGTTATTTTACCATTATCAAAAAAGTGCTTTATCAACCAGAAGTTGTAAAAGTTTATGAACATCGGTGGCAAGTTTACAAGAAGTTTCTTAATAAATGGTTTATAAAGCATTTCACTGTTTTTGTTTACAGTGAAATAGCTTGTCTAGTTTAATTAACTATAAATTAACCATTTGTTTCACAATGCATGATATGTATTAGAGATGTTAATGATTAATCATTATTTGCCATTAAAATTGAACTCATTACAAATGCATTAACCGACAAAGACAGGCACAAATACATCAAGAAAAGTTGTTTGTTGTATAAGCGGCACAGAAAGAAGTTCTACAGAGGCTGATAAATACATTTTAGTTGCCTCAATTTGTGTCGGATTTTATTGGGTTTAGTTGCTGATTACAATGAAGTCATTATTTTGTGTAATTTAGTTTAGTATCATTCAAAAGACTTGTTTACATCTGTTCTTTATACATAATACAAAATATTTTGTATATTATTAATGATAAACCGATAATCCATTGTTAAGACATCAATTAAACAAAGTGGTTAAAATGTGCATCCCTCATAAGTACTAATCATGTGCACATTGGTGTCCGACTCCAATATAATAATCTTAAGTCAAGTGGATTAAACAATATTCATTTTATTATCTTAAAACAAACAATATAAAGGAGAATCAGTTTACAGTCAATAGTGGCACATCTTGATGTTGGCACATCTATTAAAACTCGTGTGCGAGACATATTTACACTGATAAAAACAATTCTGCTTAAAAAAGGGGTAACACTAACAAAAACAATTAATTAGCAAAGTCTTTACAGCACAAATCTCAAAGTCAACAACCAAATCAGAGGTGGTAAGAACATGAGCTTATCTAAATCAGTGGCTGTGTCATTCATATTAATTGCTTTGTCAGTTTATGTGATATGTGCCATTACTCTACTTGACCCGTCTCCATATCAGAGGAAAAACTGTTCCTCTGTGGAAGCAATATGACTGATGCTTTTTTTTTTTTAAATTTATTTATTCATAGATTTCCATCTCATTAAAATGCCATAACCATGTAAACAATAAAGCAAAATGTGTTTAATTTATCATGATAGATTAGGGATAGAAAGTAAAACCCTCTTGTAACTGTTCTCCCGTAAAACATTTCAATATACAGTATACTGCACACATTTTAAAATGATAAATTGGCTCAGAATATGAAAATAAATTAAAACAAATAAAACAGTGCAACAGAAGTGCCCAGAGTGGTGTTGTGGCTGCCTTATAGAAATGTTTTCCACTTCTTTCTGAGGTGCAGATAACAAAGTCAAGGCTGGACTTCAGCCCTCATCGAGGCGAGAGCCGAATGAATCCGAACATGGAGCCTGTTCTCAAAGTCATAGCCTGCGTAGTCCTCCTGCATAATCCATGAAAGAAGAGTTAATAAAATAAAGTTTTATTTTGTTTGCACTCTGCCCTCCAACAAGCTATGCAGTCAGCGCACTCGGACCGATCAATGCCCTCGTTGCCCAATCGTGCAGCAGCACACCCATTAGAGAAACAGAGAGCCTGCTGCCCGGCTCCTCCTGTGCTGCTGTCAGACGCTGCTGCATCTGCTCAGGCATGCAGAGTCAGCCGTCACAGCAACAGCAGAGAGCCAGAGATCTGTGCTCCCGTCAATGTCAGCTGTGCATCCACTAACAAAGTCAATAGCACTGCGCCAGACGTCTCCGAGGCAAATTCAGGTGGGTGAGGCAGCACCCGGCACACCTCAGGCAATGCAGACACCATTCACTGTACTTTACTAACACAACCATCTGGAACCGCCCTCACCACATATGGAACAGGGTGTAGCCAGGCAATTAATTTTTAACAAAATCCAAAAAATGTGTTCAGTGTTCATGAGGCGAGAGCTGCTCGTCTGTGTCATGACCTCTTGCTGAAGTCAGACACCGTAGCGAAACCAACAGAGCACACGTACAGGGCACGTACAGGAGCCTGGCATAGCTTCAGTCAGCCGCTCTTATTGTTTTAAGGAGTACGTGAATGTCACCTATGCTTGTTACTGCGAATGAGCGTTTCCCCTTGTTAATCTGGCGTTTTCTATTGGGATCCGAGCCTCTCTTTAGGTATGGGGCCAGTTTTTTTTCAGAGCGTACAAACCCAGTCCACATCCATGATTTCTCCAGCTGGAGAGAAACCATCAATCCCCCCCCGTTCTCCAGTTCAGTGACCAGCCAACCCACAGTGAACTGCACCCAGTTGACTGACTGAGGAGAATCAAGCAGCTGGCTACCCGCTCCATTATTGGGTATGCTCTAACCTGATCAGGCAGTGAGTGTATTGATCCGTCAGAGTGTGCACATCCCAACATCTACTATAAGACCATGATCAAACACTTTTACTAAAAGCAGAAATAAGACAAGATACATTTAATAAGTGTAAAACCAATATATAAAGCATGCTACCAATTACTTGTAGTTTATACAGTAAATCAGCAAAGAAAACAAGTACAAGTCATTTGAAAGCACTAAAGGATAAGTTCACCCAAAAATCAAAATTCTGTCATTTTCTACTCACCCTTGTGCTGATGGAAAGTTGGGTGAAGTTTTGTAGTCCACAAATCATTTCTGGAGCTTCACAGCAAAACAGAGCTGCGGCATTCTCCCACGCAACTGAAGTAGATGGGGGGCTTGTTTGTTTAAAAACGTGTAAAAATGGGGCACCGTTTAGCTCAGTGGGTAGAGCGGGCGTCCACGTACAGAGGCTTTGTCCTCGCTGCAGCGACCCCGGGTTCCAGTCCTGGCCCGGGGCCGTTTGCTGCGTCTCTCTCTCTCTCTCTCTCTCTCTCTCTCTCTCTCAACCTGTTTCCTGTCACGTCTTCAGCTGTTCTGTCAATAACAGCCAAAAGCCCCCCCAAAAAATAACTTTTCCATTTTGATTTAGGATTTCGGGGCATCTGGAGTGTTTGACTACGCCGGATGAGCTGTATGGAGCCATTTTATGTTGTTTTCTTTCAACTACTTCCCCATCTACTTCAGTCGTTTAGGAAGATGCTGTTTTGCTGTGCAGCTCCAGAGATGTTCCTGTACGAGTACGAAACTTCACCTGACTTTCTATCAGCATGTAGTTGGGTAGATAATGACTGAATTGTCATGTTTGGGTGAACTTAGGTGAAGATGTATATCAAATAAAGAAACCTACTGTACCTTGGCCTGAAGCATTAGCATGCGGCCCTTCCCTACAGACTGTAAAAACAGGCAGAATAAAATATTTATTAGACAGTGTGACTTCTCCACCACCTCACACAACAGTCTCTCTCCCTCTATCACACACACACACATAAATACACACAAAAAAAACAACAACTTGCCTCTGGGGAGTTCAGCAGCACACAACCCAGCTCATAGCAGGAGTAGGGCTGCACATAAGAGTTGCTCAGGCGACCCACCTCATCCCTCGCAGCCAGATGGAAATACTGCCAAATAGCGAGGGATGACACACCAGATAAAGTCAGTCAAGCTCTTATCACCACAGTATTGACTCTTGTGTGATGAGTACATTGTTTCAGCAGTGTATTTTTGTGACTCATATTTCCAAGCTTTATACATTCCAATTGGACACGGGAGTACCTGAATGGCATCTTTGGTATTATGAAGACATTTGTTAATGGCACCAAGGAGCAGGTTCTTCAGGCCTGCGCATGACGCGTCGTCAATCCCCTGCAGGACTAGAAGGAAAGAAAGAGAAAGTTGAAGCTTTGCCCAATAACACCGCTAAACAACACACAGAAGAGTAGTTTGGTTGTATAAACATTTCAGATTCGAGTACCTTGTGTCATTGTCTGCAGCTTAGCGGCGGAGCAGTTGGCCAGAGCTTTCCACAGATAAAGAATCTCGATCACAGACAGGATGCAGAGTTCTTTGGATAGACTGGTGGTCCTCAGCTTCTCAGCCTGATAAAAAAAAAAAAGTGTGCATACACACTTAACTCATTATATTTTGCACCAAAACCTTGCATGAGAAAATCAGCTGTTGTACAAACACTCACCCTCTTCATGGAGAACAACTCTATCTGATTATTCTTGCGTTTGAAAAGTCTTTGAACATCCTTGAACACAGACACAGCTCCCTCCAGGTCACCTGTGGCTCCTTGGCACACTACATGACAAGACATACTATGGATTAGGAGCCGATACAAAAACACACGAGAAATGCCTTCGAAGCCTTACAAATTCGTGTGGTCATCACCTCCGGTTAAATAGGCGTAGTAGCACTGGGACCAGCGAGATTCCGTCTTCAGTCGCTCAAATGCTTTGTAGGCTTCTCTGTAGTTCAGTTCGATCATGCTGCACCAACCTAAAACGTCCCAAAATTACGAAAATGTATGATGCAGACGAGCACTGAGCAATGCCGTTTGAATTGTGTGAGGTAAATTAGTACCTATTTCATATAAACACACGTGCTGAATCTCCCTCTGGTCAGAGGCCAGATCTAAGGCATCTCGGAAGGACGTCAAGGCACTACTGATCTGGCACTAGAGAGGGCAACTTTGTGGTGTGAGTTACAGGCTGAGACAATATTAAACTCTCCTAAGTCAGGAGAATAAGCTACATAGATAATAAGATCTAGCCTTGACATGCATTTACCTCAAGGCGTTGAACTCTGCCTTTGAAAAACCTGAAGAGGGAGGAGTTTGGATAGGTAGCCTCCCTTTGCTGGAGAATGGATTTGGCTTCCGTCAGGCCTGTCTGTGTGTCTGTGCCGTCCAGTGCGAAGAAGGGCTGCACTACTGTGTGGTACCACAAGAGGGCCAAGCTGTAAGGGAAGCACTACAGTGAGGACAATGTACAGCAAAAAAGGAAGTCTTCTTCTAACTGTTAAGATGGCATCATCTGCTGCAAAAAAGGAACAGTTTGCAATGACTTTTAACTTCATTGCTGGTGTGTATTTGGCTGATTTTGGTTAATTTTTTAAATTCCATATACCTAAAAAAAATAATAATAATAATAATAAACAGATGGATAATGAATTTCCTGGTAATCAAGGATCAGTAATTTGTACTTATGACATCATTTATTGTGGCCACCAAAAAAAAAGACGTCTCAAAAAGAAATCCATTACTTTCCCCTAATGTTTACAAATTAATTAGAAGAAGAATACAGATACACACACGTACTCACTCACATACTCACGTAGCTAAAGGGGCCTTCATGTCCTTACTTTCACTGGCGTACGTGAGCGCTGACAGGCCTTGAAGCCTGTCGCCAGGGAAGCCCAGCAGGTTGACGATCTTCAGCAGGTGCGGCGGCACCATCGAGATACAGAGGTGGAAGAGGCCGTAGCCGAAGCTGACAGAACCTTTCAGCCGATCCAGAGCCTCCTGGCTGACGCCGTCCAGTCTCTGAGACGGGCTCGGCCCGGGCGAAGAGGAGCGGCTGTGGTGGGAGAGGTCGGAGGACGAGGACAGAGATTGAGACGCCGTCGCTTGCTGTTCCGACGCCCTTCTTCTGCTGCCCTCCTGCAGGTGTGTGATGTCGCTGTAGCACTTGTTGTACATCTTCCAGGCTTTGCGCAGGATCCAGCCTCCTTTGATGTAGGCTGTCAGGTGATTGAAGTTGACGTTGAAGTGAAAGTGAAATTCACACTGATTAATGAGCAATCTTCATATTTAACAAACAACTACTAAAAGCTTCCCTTACATGACAGCTCCTGTTTGATGAAAGACAGCACTGCAAGGTAAACCTGGCAGTCCGCAATAATGATCTGCCTCTGGAGTCGGTCCACTGCAGCCACCCCCGACCTCTGAGAGTCCATCTGCCCACACAAACAACTCACACTTACAGACTGGTGCGAAAACATGTTGGCAGCCTAACAAACTGGACATTATGGTCCAACATAAAACGCTCCTTTACAGGCTGATGCATTTGTTCTATATACTGTATACACCTCATTCAATTATCATCAATGAAATTATGTGTTAAAGAAGTTACTCACACTCCTCTTGATCTTGTTTTTGATGGTTTCAATGACCCCAGTGTTTTCACTCTCACACAGTCTCTCTGTAGCTTTGAGGTCCTCGAAGGCCATCTGCATTTTCTCTTCTTCAAACGTCATCATGGCATTCTGCAACAAGACAGATAGATAGTTGAAAACTACTACAGCTACTCCAAATTAAATGCCAAGATGTGATCTATAAGCAGAAAGTCTAATCCTGGATTAAACCCTGGACAGAAAAACAGGAAAACTGTGCTGATCTGTATTCATACTTTTCAGTGTTCATACAAACACACAATGTGTAGGAGTGTTTTATTTGAGATCAGTCAGCCACGACCTTCTTTTTTTAAACTGCTAAAAACGACATGAAGCCACAAAAAAAAAAAGGGTCAGTTTGGCCACAACAAAATGTTTACAGCTAGAACTGTTAAAGCAGGGGACAAATGTGCTGTGAGGTCAAAAATGGCTGGCAGAAACAAGTAAGTAAATTCAATTTTTGTGATTTAAAAACTCAATTATACATTCATTACTTAACAGAATAACAGAAAGTGCTGTATTGTAGGCAACTGGACTTGTTTCAGTATCTTGTTTCGCCTCTCATCCAAGAGGCTTTCTCAGTTCTAACTAACTGGAGGGGAGTTTGCAGGCCTTTAAACCCTGTGTGGGAGTGTCCTTACAGAGTCATTAGGGCCAGTTGTGGGTCGTGAACTTAACCGGCCTACATGTGGGTTGCTAGGTGAACGCGTGTTAAGCCGTCTGGTGAGGGAACTCAGAACTGTATTGTACATGGATTGCAGTCACAAAACGAAGTGGACATGGTTAAATGGCAAAGTCACTTAACTTTTAGCATTCAACTTATCATTTCTATTCTTATTTCAATAATCAAGTTATAATAGACCTGAATTATTTTTTAATGAGACACTGTAAAAGTCTGTATGTATTCCGTTTGCACACTCTAGGCTCCAACTACTGTTGCACTAAGTGATACATTACGAAGGGAAAGAATCATCCATCAAGATGAGGCATTTCTGATATTTGCGTTTGCTTTATTTCTTTCTTAATTTTTAGGATTTTAATGAGAGTTGCTGAGGTCTGGGTCTCAGGTAGCACAAGCCAACTCAAACAGCTTTTTTTTTTTAACCCCTTTTAACAAAATAAGATGTACAATACAGAGCAGTACATAGAGGAACAGAACTGTGTTACTCTGCTGCAAAAAAACAGAATAAATGATGCAACATTCAGTGGGAGTGAAGTGAACAAACGGACTACACTTACGGTGAAAACAACAAGATGCACAAACAGGTACAAAATAAGACTTGAAACAAAGTACAAACACATTTAGTCCAATATGCAGGACAACTACAAGAGTGTAGAAGTATATTTGTAAAATAATGGTAAATAATGTTAATGAAAATGGTGAAAGCTCTCATCACAATCTGGTTAGATTTTAACCCTTTGCCTGTACGCCATTCTTCATTTGCTCCCTTTGCCATTGATGGGTCAATGTAACAAGTTCTGAGTTTTGAGATTAACAGAATAACATTGAAGATCGCCGCAAGTAGATCAGCTTAAAAAAGAAACGGTTCGTTGAATGACATTTTTAGATCTGAACAGCAACAGGAGGTGATGACATCCACTGACACCATGTAGCAGTCAGAAGGAGATAGCTAAGTTGTTGCTAAAAAAAAAAGTTATATTTGTCCTAAAAAATGTGTATGTCACCTGCTGACAGGGAGCTTGTGATATGGTAAAAAGCTCAGGAACAGCCAAGTCACTGATTCCGAGTTAGGATTGTTTTTACAACTGCTGAACTTGCTTTGAATTGTTTGTTCCCAGCAGGGAAATTCCTTAAACCTATATGATGCAACAGACTTGGTTTTTCAAAGGGACATTTACAATAATTGTTGTCAGCACTTGTGTGTATGAGTGAAACTGCAGAGTGCTGCGAAAACAGGTTGCCTCTGGACTCACCAGAAAACTGACAAAACTGGCACCGAAACTCATCAGAGGACTGTGGTTCCTGAAACAGAAGATAAAAAAAAAAAAGAGGTGACATGTCAGACTGAGAGACCTGCTGAGTGAACAGGCGACATATCTAGAGAGTATTAAAGCAGCTCATGGGTGGAGTGAAGTGACAAAAATGTGTTAAGCCTGTTTCATGCAGCACACACTGGATTGATTCACTGTGGAGACATGGACAAGGTGAGGCACAAGATGACGGCCGGAACAAAAGAAGCTACTCGAGTCAAAAGGAATGTGGTCGTTTTAATGTGTCCACACTCCCTAATACACTGCAGTGTGTAAGAAAATGGGACACATGTCAATTACATGCTTAAAACAAGATTCACCAAATTAACCGCTAACTGCTGTTATACCTTAGACATTTAAACGTTTACGCAATGTGGATTTTTTTTGTGGCACCATCTTGTTGTGCTGAAAGGACTTTCCAGTATTTGTTGGGCTGGGGAGTCAGTGTTTCTTCTTCTTTCATTCTCAATGAAGTTCCTCCATATAGCCTCTTTAAGAACAAGCCCCAAGCTCGTCGTCGGCTGCTGTGTACGCGTCTTTCACTTCCCTCCATCTTTGTTTCTGAGGCAATCAAAGCAGGAGGACGCCAAGTGTTCAATGCAATTAGTGGAAGAGGTGACATTTAAGTTTTCACCGGGGGACAGGGACACATGGGGGTGGGTTGCCCTTCTGTGGCATCTGCACTCTAGTTGAAAGCGAACCCTATGTAGAGGTAACCAGCCCTTATAATAAGATCACAGCGTGGACCGCACAGAAACCCTGCAGCCAGCGAGTTGACTGTGGTCGGAGCAGAGGTTCACAGCCCTTTTTCACTTGCGAGCCATCATAGCTTGCTTATAATGAGGTCAACCACACCGTGTATCTATTTACCCTAAATGTATCTGAACAGAACTTTCAAGCTAAAACAAATATCCAGTAACACATATGCAAAAAAACATGGAATTACATTTGAAAAATATTAAAGAGCATGGTGTAAATAATTAATTTAGTTTTTCCTATCCTATTGATTGACTGGCAGCCGCTCACCATAGGGGTCCCACACCCCTCCCCCCCAGGATGGGAATGAATAGACTGGAGGATGATTTGCAGGTTTGATCTTTACATTATGGCAGTACAACACATCCAACACATACAGCTGACATATTTCTGCTTTGAAAAACACTGTTGCACATTTCCATTGATGGTGGCCTCCTTTATCACTACATCAAAGTCATTTGACTGTTTGTCTGAGCGTCACAAGTCTCGTCCTGGGTGTGGATATTTGCTCTGGGTATTCAAACACGATTCGCCCCGCTTGTGACCTGATCATATGGTGCTGCCGTGCACAGCGTGACAGGGATGTTGAGGTTTTGTTTCACAAAACTAGAAAGCACCGAGGGGAACTAATGTCTTCATGGCGTCTACTCCTGCTGGGCGACCACTGTAGTTTGGAGACATTTGCCGCGCTTGTCATCACGTTTGACAGCCCCCTTGGAGAGGTTGTGTCAATTTTACATCAGCTAAACGTCCAAACAGACGCACAAACATTGCTTATTGTGGCTAAAATCGATCGGACAGTGATGTACCTGTATGTCCTGAAGAGCTCGTCGCTCTCCTTGAATCCATTGTTGAGGAGCATGTTGATTCCCTTCAGTGCCAGCTCTGCGTCGTTGATGCGCTCCGTCTTCTCATCCTCCACGCTGCTCAGCCCCGGGGTTGGTTCTGTCGGGTCCGCCATTCTGATACCCGATACCGGAGGAGGAGGGAGGGAGGGGGAGCTGCGGTGAGTGTCGTTAGTTTACTTACAGGCAGAAGAGTCTCAGCCGGTGGCGCGGGTTGTTTTTGGAGCAAACACAGTCATGTTCTCATCGTTACACGAGGAGACTAGTGAGCGGACAGGTAGAGAAACTGACGCTAACACCATGAGTGTTTATGCTAACGTTAGTCGTTCATCCGGCGGTTCCGTATTCTGCCGCCTGACCGCTGGCTCGAGTGCTCCTGCGCAGACAGGAAATGTGCTGCCTTCAAGTGCTGTCGGAATTGACGTTTTTCTGTGCAAGCCGACTTCCGCTAGCTCAGGATAGATAGATAATAAATAAATAAATAAATAAATAAATAAATAAATAGATAGATAGATAGATAGATAGATAGATAGATAGATAGATAGATAGATAGATAGATAATAAATAAATAAATAAATAAATAAATAAATAGATAGATAGATAGATAGATAGATAGATAGATAGATAGATAGATAGATAGATAGATAGATAATAAATAAATAAATAAATAAATAAATAAATAAATAAATAAATAAATAAAAGAACATTTAATGAGGTAAAAATTCATAGTTGTGGGATAAAAAATTCTAAATTATTATTAGTTTGAAAAAAAAAAATCATGATCAAGAAATAAAAAGGCCAGAATCATGAGATAAGAAGTAATAAACAGATCTTTCTTTTTTTTTTTCCAAGTCATTATTGACAGATAGAAGTGACAATGAGATAAAAAGTCAGAAATATGAGATAAAAGTAATAAACACATATTTTTTCTATATTATGATATGAAAGTAATAATGAGACAAAAAGTATTAAATTACAAAAAAATCATAATCACAAAATAAAAATTCCAGAATCCAGATAAAAAAAAGTCAAAGTTATTGCATTAGGGGAAAAAAAAATAATAATCATGACATAAAAAAAAATGGAATTGAGATAAAAAGTCAGAAATATGAGATAAAAAGTTATGATGAGATTTATTTATCACGAGATAAAAGTGACTATGAGACAAAAAGTCACAATTATTTGATGAAAAATCGAAATTATGAGATAAAAAATCTTAAGTATGAGATGAAGGTAACAAATAGATTATTGAAAAAGTCATTGTTACGAGATAAAAGTGTTAATGAGGAAAAAA
Source organism: Diplodus puntazzo (assembly GCA_963678695.2). Taxonomy (NCBI): domain Eukaryota; kingdom Metazoa; phylum Chordata; class Actinopteri; order Spariformes; family Sparidae; genus Diplodus; species Diplodus puntazzo. The sequence continues at coordinate 10,484,626 of OZ023166.1, read as the reverse complement.
GAATTATTAAACAAATCATAATCACAAAATCTGAAAAGCAGGAATCATGAGAAAAGAATAAAACGAGATTTTAAAAAGTTGAAATTATGAGAAAATGAATCTTAATTGTGAAATAAATACTTAATAACTACAATTATCAATACTGGCTCATAATTATGACTTACCAAAGGAATATATCTTTTTATCATGGCAGAGTCTGCTGCACGCTTTCCTTCATATTTCATCTTTATTTCGATAGCTTTTACCAAATCTATTTCTTAACAGCTATCTACATTTGTGACATCAATTATTATCCATTGTACTTCTGTACAGCAATCCGAATGTCTCTCAGTAGCCTACCTGAATGGCATGAATTTGGTGCAGCACCTGTCTGCACGACTTCTGCAACTTTCACTCATGACTTCTCAAGGTCCGTGAAGGCATCATCAGAGTGGGCGTGGTTGTTTCTGACAGAACGAAGAGGGCTGCAGCCAGGAGACAGCTGACCAAGAGGGGACCAAAGGAATCCAGCAAGTTTATATTACTCCTTCACAGTAGAATCCAAATTACCCCTAAGAGATGTTTAACTTGATAAAAATAGCTCTCAAACAGGTAATTAGCAGAAAAAAATATTGAACAGTTGGGTTTTTTGTTGTTGTTATGCATCCTATCTCCCTGCATGATGGTTTAAATCTTGACTATTATGGTGGATTAATTCTAATTTCCCTTCTCCCATCCTAAATTCTTAATTGATGTTCCATCTTATAACAGTCATATTTAAATGTAGTCGTTCCAAAAAATATTACAGTCCGTTTGGAAAAAGCCAGAAACAATTATCAGAATATGACGTTGTAACTACCTTGATCTTATCCTTGTGATAATATTATGAATCTCTCTGAGCCATAAAGGATGTGTTAACAAAAAAGAGAGGAGAGATCCTGTTTGGTGTGATTTCTGAGCACCATCTGACAAGATGCACGTCTTGATACATAAATCATAATAATGTGAGTTGTTACCAGGATCACAAGCTGCATTCATGGCACTAAGAAGTATTTATAAAGAACATGACTTGAACAGATTACAAAATGTATTTTACAAATCAGTGGTCGCAAGACAGGAATGCATCACCAATCATCATGCATATTTTTTTTCACACGTGTCCACAACTGCAGGTAAGTAAACACTTTCTGGGGAATTTTCAATACATCGAATACATTTTGTTATATTTCTTGCATTTTTTTTTTTTACAGAAATCTGGGCTGAATGGTCCCAAAACATGACTGACCAGACTTGTGAGACTTGCGGCCTCTAAATTGGTTTTCAACTCATAGACAATGCTCCCCATGTTGTTTTCTGCACAGTTAAAAAGCCACACAGACGTCCTCGTGCATGAAAAAAAAGGAATGCAACATGGAAAATGGATTCAGAACAACAGCAATTAAAAGAAAAAGTGGGAAAACCATGTGATTGCATGGCCTGCGTGAAGACTCCACATCTATCATTAAACCAGTTACAATCCAGACTTCTACATGCTGACATGTGCATACGGTTAAAAAATAGCCAGGAAACCCCTTAAATGTCTCTAAACCGAGCACCGTGGGTGTAAACATGATTATTCTAGCTTGAAACTTTGAACAAAATCAACTTACAATGTTGATCTCCATTAAAAGCACCATCACAAAAGGTGTCACTTGTTTTCTTAAAGTGCTGCGTCGCTCACACGGAAGCCCTGACCAATCACAAGCGTACTCAGTAGCGTTTGATTGTCGACAGAAGATGAATGGACCAACACGTCGGACTGTAAAACATCTGGCAGAATATACATTTTGATACATGATTTTATCCGAAAAAATAAATACAAAAATGTATAACTGAGCAGCAAATATTATGAGCCTGTTAGCTGCTGCTCATACATCTATTTCACACACACTCACAAACACACACACATACTCACACACACACACACACACACACACACACACACACACACACTCTCGCACTGAAACCCACACTCCTCATACCGTAATGTACAAATTCTTACACACAAACAAACACATTCTCTGTCATGGTAACAGATTGCACATGGTTGACGGTGGACGTGGTCCCAAGGATTGTTCAACTGGTGATGCGGCGAGACGCGTTCGCTCAGCCGGGACACTCTCTGAGGTTGACCGGACCGAAAGCAGCAGGCAGCCTGTCGAAAGAGATCGGGTCGCTGTTGATCCTCAGGTCCTGGATGCATCCCACGAAGGACGATGTGACGGGGAGCATCTGTTGCATCAATACCTCTGTGAGAGAAAGTAGACGGGGTGAACGGGTAAGCGATTGATATTGCAAAAAAAATTGGAAACTAAGACCAAAACAATCTAGATGAATAAATAGCACTACGGGTAAGAAGGAAGAATGTGTATAGTTGATTTTAGGGTGAACTGTCCCTTTAACTACCATGTGGGGCATTTCAATCATTTCAGTTTTTAAACTTTTCCCCTGAGTTTGTGACAAAGAAACATATAGAGCTCCTGAATTTTTAGCTTTTAGAATCATTTCATGATGTATTTTACACTATTCAATCTTTAAGTCATTTACATTTATAAATAGTTTGATTTTTGGAGATTTGGAGATTAGCCTAAAAGCCTACTCAACATTTATTTGTGTGACAATATCTGTTATACATGCAATATGACTTTTTCCTCGAAGTACTTTACCTCATGTTACATTGTTGTGGAATTTTTTATATCTCTTTCAGTGAGTGAATAAATGTAACCATAATTTAACAAAGTAGATCAACTCTCAGATTAACAGATTAACACTCACCAGGAATGCCACCCACATACAAGGAGTCTTTGGTCAAAGTTGTAGTAGGGGATGGTGGTCCAATCTTGTAGTTGTCTACTGTGTCCACATGAAGCTGCACCACATTTTTCCTCTTGATTACTAGAAGACAAACAGACAGCGGTTTAAATCATTCATATTAGTCTTCGAATAGCTTCTTTTGTCTTTCATGAAGTGACTTCGTGCATTTTACCTGAAATCTTATGAAACATTCCATCACATAAAGAAGCTTTCGGCTTTACCGACACCATGAAATCTCCATTTCCGTTGTTCACTTGTGCCACCACCTGTAAAAAGGAGCCGGACACAGCACTTTTTAATCGAGTGCACAGGGAACACACTTTTTGGTAAAGACAACTTTTCTCTCCGCCTTAAATTTTAGGATCTGTCTTCAAAACATTAAAATAGAGAACATGCAGTGCAACATTAAAGAAGCGGTTGACTGAGAAGAATGATTGAAAGATGTGTTTTTCCAGTCCAGTCTGGGCAGGAAGAACAACTGAGCCGGGCCTCACCTCTCCTCCGAGCATGTAGACACTGAGATATTGGCCCGTCGCGGGTCCATGTCGGCTCCTGCTGGAATCACCGACATGAAGCAGGAGCCCAGTCGGACTACGTGGTCGGATGTTGAACAGAAGCTCAAAGCTGGAGCCCACAACAAAGGAGTCATCTGAAAAGCAGAAAACAGATATTACCTTGTTATAAATATTCAACTTTAGATCATCTGTGCCAAATAATTAGGAGTCAGCCATGAAATTAACATATCAAGTAGACTCTTTCTTACATGTCTCTTAGTTTCTTAGAAGGAACTGACATGTAACTAATTTCCTGGACGTGTCCTTGAAAGGACTTTCCTTTTTGGTACTAATTATAGAGAAAATGGAGAGAGTGTTTTTTAATTAATTAGTCCCAATTAATATCTAGCTCGTAGCTTAGAGAGTGCTTTAGCCAGTGCACTGCAGATTGGGAAATTCATGGCATAGAGATGATTCAACATATATATGTTAATATGAACAATTAACTATTTCAAATACATGTATATAATTGGGTTAAATGTATTTCTCATTCTTTTAAGACATTACCAGTTTTTTCAAGGAAATATCTTCACAGCTGCTTCTAATAGCAACGGTTTTGCTTTTCTTTTTCCAGAATGTAACTCTGAGGTCCACACAAATATTATATATTCTACAGAATGACATTGTTATTCCCTATAATATGAATAAGAAATCACTAGACCTGTAAAATAAGTCTTTACTGAAATTACCACAATATTTCTGAGAAATATATTGAGTAACTGAGTTATTAAATTCACCTTCTTACATCCTTTTTGGACATATTTGCCTTTGTTTGGGGGAAAAAGAAAGGAAACTGGATCTGTGATTACCACTTAGTGTTTTTATTTATAAGGATTTTGTTTCGGAGGATTCAAACTGAGACCATTATAATCATTAGAAAATGCTTCTGAGAGTTCAGAGTTATGAGATTGTACTCACTGATAATGACATGCGCTCCATTCCCTGAGAAATAGGCCCCTCTTTGTGTCTGTCCCTCGAAGCAGGGGCCAGCGCCGTGGTTTGTGGCTGGATTTGACATCGGTGCTCCGTTCATTTTGAAATTGCGGATGCAGCCGGACACACTTTGCTTTGGAAGGGCCTTGGACTAAAAAATGAAGGGAAAACAAAACAAACAAAAAAACATGAATATAGACATCACAATCGGTGAATGAATCGTTTGTGTGAACTGTCCAGTGACTACTTTGATTTCTTTTACCTTCAGCTCCTTGTGAAAGGGCTCTGGAGCACTGCCCAGGTACACAGGTGACACAAACTGCTGCATGGACGTCAACTCAGCATTTGTCAGCTGACCGTCCTGGGCTCTGATCCCATCCACAACCAGTCGGAATTTCTTCTTCTCCAAACTGAATATGACCTACGACAACACAGCCACCACGCAGATGAATAATAATATTTTGCTTAGTTAGTTAAAGTGGGTTGAGTGATTTCATCAAGTCCACTGACCGAGTGCCACTTTCCATCATTGTACTTCTCCCTGTTGAAGATCTCCTTCTGTCTGCCCACAGACAGCCTAATCCTGCCTTTCGATATGTATAAAGCGAGGTGAGAGCGCCCTCCTCTGGTAGTAGCAAAGAACAGCAGACCCTCAGCAGCTCGAGTCCTGACATCCAGAGAGAAATGGGGCCTGGGGAGGGAGAAGAAGGACACCATCTTTAATGTTTGTGTAGTTTGGCTCTGGCTGTAACTGCTGCATTTTTCTCGGGACGATGGATTCGGCCAATCACACTTTTCACGCTGAAATCCCCCACTGCAAGTTTTAATGTTTGTGCATGCATTGTGAAATGGTGCTGTGAGGGGAGACGGGCTGCTCACCTGGGCTGCAGGACCTGTAGTGGCAGGCTGTAGCTGAGGCTGCTAACAGGGCCGCCCATGCGATAAGAATTTTGAACCAGGGCCGGCAATGGACACTCTGAAACACTCTCATTTATCGGCTGCATCACAGCATCCTAAAACAAACACAAACAGACTCAAGATAAGGCAAAAAAAAAAAAATGGCCCTAAAATCACTGGGAGTCTCCAAAGTGGTTCCATTCTGTCACATGAGGGTACAACAATGTTTAGTGGTTAGAACAAATTCATTAAAGGAGACATAGTATGCATATTTCCTACTACTCAAAAAGTGTGCTCAAAAAACACATCAGTTTTCTCACACTGAGTACGTGGCGTTCTCCCCTCTTTCTGAAATGCTCTGTTTTAGCTCCTGTCTCTTTAAGACCTGACCCCCCTCCTTCCCCATACGCAATCGGCTCTGATTGGTCAGATCACACACGCTTGACCCAGTGCCCTGTGCTTAATCACAGCTTACGTGCCAAACTAGTGGCAAGGTACAAATTATGCAAATGTGTGACTCTGTGACGTAGTGTGATGTCCCAAAGTCACGGAATTATAGGCGGGACTACTGACGAGGCGTTTCAGGAGCCGTGATTTCTGTGGGAGAGAGGAGCTTCTGATGGTGTTTACTTTGACCTTTTTAACTTTTTCATGCACAAAAACAGATCAAATACTCTGAAGGGAAGAAACAAAATGAAAAAGCATAATATGTCTCCTTTAAGATATACTGTATTTAACTGAGGCTCCACACCAGACAAGGAAGGGAAAGAATTTCAGACCAAAGTTTAACCCACAGATGAGAGGATGCGCTGGCTAATTAAGTGAAAGCAGGGCTTCAACTAACAAATATTTAATAGCCCATCGGAACTTCCCAAAAGCCATGTTAGGGTTACAGTATTTATTCATATTACTTGTATTGTCCATCCAATAATCCGTCAATCAAAATTTGCCTTAGATCCACTTGATGTTCATGTGTTACTTATTCAATGCTGTTACGCAGACCAGAAACACCACAGAGCTAACCAACATTTAGTAGCTTAGATAAATAGCCACATATAACCTGGCAGTTCTGATTTCTTCTTATCTGGAATCAGTGTTAACTGGTGGGGCAGCACTGACTGTTTGATTACAGCTGCAAAACAATACATCAGATCATTTCATTCTGTTGCACTGAAGAAGTAACACAAACCTTCTGTCTACTCAGAGGTGTGTTTGATTTCAGCTTTGTTCGTTCGGTACTGCATGCAGGAAATTACTTGCTCATGTGAGGTGATTCAGTTTGGCGCACACTCAAGGACAACAGGGATGAACTTGTAAGAAAAGATCTGCGATTATAGATATGTAAATGGACTAAAAAGCCGTTTGAAAGGGCTCATGCAGCCCTAACGGAAAACACAAAGAAGTGGATGGTTGTCTTATGACACACAGCTTTTACGTGATGCAACATGAGAGTCCCATGAATCACGCTTGAACTTCGCAGCACGTCTTGTGATGGTGTTGGTGCCGTAGTCTGGACTGATTATTGCACTCGTATGAACCCGTACAGCAGCTGAGCATTCATTATTATTATTCCTTATAATCTACTGGAGTCGGGTTATTGGAGGATAGATTGTGGTAACGATCCAGCCTCTTTCAGTTCAAACAGAGCTTACTAAATCATGACGGACCACAGCGATCTGAAGAAATGATGTAACCACACGTGTGAGAACACATAATTAAAATGTGTCTGAACATGGTGAGCTCAGGAAATGCTTCCAAACTGTTTTATTGGCAAGATAAATCATTAAAGAAAACAGATGGAGACAGTCTTAATGTGTTCGTTAAGTCAAGACATGTCTGTATCCGTAGCCTCGTATTACAAAATATCACAGGGCTTCACTGGCCCACATGAGCCACAAGGGGTTCCCATTTATTATCATGTGTTTTAATTCAAAAATGATTAAATAAGTTTGAAATATATATCATTTGTATCCCTCTTTCTAATTACAGGTAGATTATTAAACTATAAATATGGATAGACAATACTGAGAAACTTTGATGTGTTATATACCCTGTTGTGTTTATTGGATATTAACTGCAGTAATGGAATGTAACTTCTGTACACTCACTAATTTTCTAAGCACTTGTACTTTACTTAAGTGTTTCCATTGGGCTTTACTTGAGTATTTCCATTCTGTGCTACTTTATATTTCCACTTTATGGCATGTTGGAGGTGAATATTGTAGATAGCAGTTACCCTGCAGATTGCTGAGTTAAAGCAGCACATCTTTCAAATTCGTTTGTTTTATCCGCAATCGGATGAAGAAAAAAATTCTGATATTAGAAAAAGTGTTGAACATCAGATCTCATAATCGGCCAGGTCAATACCACAGTGGCGTATCGTATAAATATATATATAAACAATCAGATTTCAGTGCTGGGTGTCGGATCCGATGATCACACAGGTCGACAATGAGTTGACCTATAGAAGATAGCGTAAACATGTGCCTAACTTGACTTTTAATTTCAATTTTGATGCTAAAGTACATTCAATATCAGATACTTCAAGCGTTTTACTCAAGTACTACTCATATGGATGACCTTAATTTTTTATCTTCATATCTTTTTGATGTGACCTTTGCGATCTTTGTGCGACACTGATCAGCTGTGATGTTGAGCAATTTAAGTCAGTAGTTAAACATTTATAGCATCATCACAATCAGGCATGTGAGTGTTATCATTAGGTCTGAGTTAGAGGACACGTGCTTGTGGATGACTGGTTAGGAGGTGGTTCAAAGAAAGAAAAGAGACATGAGTTGATTTCAAGCTTGTTATTCACAAGTTTGTGTTTGTAATGAGTGGATTTTTTTTTAAATAGAATAGACATAGATACAATACATTTAATAATTCTTATGATGATTGGGAATGTTCATGCAACTTTGTTTTTATTCAAGTACACTGCAGATGAATGAGATTGTAAGAGAGCAACAGAGCATTGCGGTGCAAGCTGCCAGTTTTTGTCATGTCAATATTAAGACTCTCATCAGCATCGGCAGGTCTTAGGGCTCCTTCTTCTTCATCTCTGGAAACAAGGCAGCAAAATATAATGTAAACACTGTGATGATCATTCACTCGCCTTCGACAGCAGTAGTTTCACCGTACACATGTATAAACATTACGAAAAAAGAAAAAGACAAAGGTAGGTGTGACTTACTGCTGGTGAGTTGACTCAATCTTCAACTCACCACGTTTACAGTGTTGACAGTTATACTTTAACAAGCAATAAATCACTTAATTCAAGAAAACAGAGCCAAGTTTCACTTGTTGCTAACACTTTACATTAAGATTTTTCTAATATGTGGTAATAAATAGGTAACTTAGCCCTTATAAGATGATAATTAACATTATTATGTGTTAATAAGACTATATATGTTAATAACAGCATCATAAACACAATAATTGTTAAATCATAAAACATTTACAAGCATTTGCTTAACCTTTACTGTAAGCTATAAGTGCTTGTAAATGCCTTAAAATCAAAACAATAAAATGGTTATGATGCTATTATTAACACTTAAGTTTCTTAATGACACATAATGACGTTGATAAATGTTAACAACCTTATAACAGCCATATTACATTATTAACTAACTAACACTGTCACAAATATTAATAGCATTACTCAATCATTTCATCATCGCCTTTCTTATAATATGGATTAGAGTATGTACACGCATGTAAAACAAACACTCACCTTCTTAGAGATGCGGTCCAGCATCTGTTGAACAGGACTGTCAGCTGTGCACACATCCAGGAGGACATCTCCAGCAGCCTGGAACTTGCTGAAGTCCTCAGCTTTGTAGAGATTGTCTGGCCTGCAAGACAGAACAAATCACAGATATAAGACAAACAATCATTATGTGACTTAATAACAAATCATAAAACTCTGTGCATTACGTGATATTATGCAGCTATGCAGCGTAAAGTGAGAACATCTCACCGTCTTGTGTAGAGGTTGGACACGCAGCCCTTGAACTTATTACGTCCCAGGAACATTAAGCCGCTTGTGTCGGGTATGGTGGGGCTGCCGCCCTGTTGCTGACCCTTGTCCTCATCATCAATGAGCAGCTCAATCCTGTTCGGAAAAAAAAAAATCATCACTGTATTATTTTGTACACCAGCTTCAGATTCAGATGTATAGACTGAAATGTGACTCAAAAGTCAAATCTTTGCACCTCTGAATGTTGTGTTTACCAGCAAATCCTGCATACTAAATGTTTTCAGATGTATCACATGTTTGAATGTAAAACAATTGCCTCCTTCATACCTTCCAGCTCTGTTGGTCACAGTCAAATAATGCCACTGGTCATCACTATATTGTTTGTTTGATTTCCAGATCTTGCCGTTGAAACCCAGAACCACGTAGCCGTTTTCTAACATGAGATTCAACTCGTTAGCCTGGAAGACGGTAAAAAACAAATAAATAAGTAAAAGGTTTTAGTTCAACATGTTCTCTCGCACAACTCAGATCTCAAAAGTCAAAATTACCACATCATATTTCAAAGTACGCGTGAGGACTGACCTGCTTTTTGTCCTGCAGAATGAGACCCTGAGTCTCTGTGCTCTTGAACCCGATGGACACAGTGACTGACTCGTTCGCCAAACTGAAGCCTGTGAGGTCGGATGACAGGGAGCCTCCCAGGCTGAACTCCGCCGTACGGGTAACCTAGACGAGGACATGGACGTTAAGTATCAGTTAATTGGTTGACACACATAAGCCTGAGTGAAGTTTTTTACGACGTGCGAGGTGAACTTACCAAGGCATCCGTGGGACAGCCTCTGCTGACGCCCACTTGTTCAGCAACTTGTAAATAGTTATTACTCAGCTTCAGATTCTTCAAACATCCCTTGAACGGCTGCATGGTGATGTTAACTCTGTAGGGAGGAACAAAAACTCAAGTTATTCTTGATAAAGCGGGAAAAGGCAGACCGTCTAATACACCACACTCACTGATCGTGAGGAAAATTCAACAGCACGTACCTCTCCCTTAAGTCTTGCGGGATACCGCCAATGTAGAATTCCTTAAAATCGCTGTTTGTGTAGGAAGCCTTGGCTGTGATCACTTTATTTTCTGGTAATATTACTCTCATTTCTCCCTTAGCGAGGCTAATGATGGTGATCCCTGTCCAGTCACTTGTCTGAAGGAAGGAGCAGGAATGGAATTACAGATGTTATCTCGTTGAGCAACGAAATTCACAAGGAAGAGCCTGAGCGATGGCAGAAAACAAGAACAGCTTCTTACCGGGAATAGTTTCACGTCGTTCTTCACTGGGGTGGTAAGCAAATTGCTGTGTAGGACGAGGAAGCCCTTCTCCATCATCAGGGCGAAGTAATTAACCTAGAATGAAGAGGAAAAACAGGTATTGAAACTCTTGCATAAAAAATGCATAAATACATAACATTTATAAAGTAACCGCATGAATGATCATTTTACCTCACTTCCGATGTAAAAGAGCAGTCCGTTTTCTGAACGAGCATGGACGTCCATACTGATGCGAAGGAAGGAAGACGCTCCCTCAATAACCGCTTTGCTGTATCCAGTGCCTTCATAGTAGCTGGAATCTACTGGAGGTACATATCTGCAAGAAAAGTAAGAGAATGATATTTCAAAACACATTTATTGTAGCAAGTCAGAAGTTGATCTGCCTGTTTGACTTCAGAGATGTACTTTAATGTCCCCACACATTCAGGATCACTGTGGGGATGGGGCCCCCTCAGGCTTCCACTGGACAAGAGGTCGGGAAAAGGAGCCCAGCAGTAAAAAGCTACAACAAACTGAGTTTAAAGCTTGTGTTCGGTCCGCTAATGAAGACAAGTGGGATGAGATTTTTTTTTTTATCCACTCATGCCACAGGGATGACATCAAACACTAGGGTGGGGTTAGGCCGAAAATGTCAAACACCAGGCAGCATGCTTTTTTCTTCGTTTTGAAATAATAAAATAAAGGCACAAACTTTTAAATTATCATTTGCTTTGCTTCAGATGTTCATTTGTTGCATCACTGTAATGGGATTCAGCATTTCCTCATAGGTGTACTGCATGCATGTAATTACATGGATGCTGTGATGATGTGCGGCAGTTGTTTTAAATTATATCGAAAAGCGTAATGACAACCACGTTGGGGATAAAAACTAAAAAAAGGTCATGGAAGGCAGCATGCTTATAATGTCTAGACTATCAGTTACTCTCAACACCAATCAGGACAGCACCTACCTCTTGCATGGCGTCTCCAAATTGATCTTCTCCGCCTTTTTGAAATTATAGAGACTGACAACTTTGTCGTTGAACGAGGAGAACTCAATGCAGCCCTTGTACATTGGGAAGTCAAGAGAACGTGGCGGCTGAGGAGAAGCAAAACAGAGAGAGGTATTATTGAAAAGTGAAAAAGATAACAAAGCGAGAACATTGCTTTCGTTAGTTCCTTGCTGCTTACAGTGAAGTTGGAAGGGTAGCCTCCGACGTAGAAAACAATGTCACTGGGACTGAGGTCCAGCAGGTTCTTGCTCTCGTCTCCTCTGCTGCCTTCTTCTACTGGTTTCCCGGGATTGGATGAGGTGATATCTTTGGTGAGGACCATCTTTGCATCCTGGTAAATCCTAAATCATGAAGGGGGAAAAAATATCCACATTTCCGTTGCATCACACTCTTCACAAACGAGGCTACGTAGAAAGGGACAGAAGATTTAGAAGTGAGAATGGACTTCATATTCAATTCAGCTCACCTGTGCAGTTCCACTCTGTCGAACTTGGCCGGCTCGGACGGAGACTTGGTGATGTAACCCGTTTTCATCTTGTGCTCGACTCCGTTGAGCTTGTACACGCCGTACAGCACGTTGTCCTTCAGGACCATGCCAATGTAGTTCTTAGTGGTCTGCAAGACACAGATCGTTAATTTGGTGTGCAATAACAAACTTTTACCAAAATGTTCACAAGCGCATAGGCAGTCACTTACATCTCTGTTGCCGAGGTACAACACGAACATGTCTTCTTTTTCTCTGGTCTGTCTGCGTCTGCGTCTTCCGTCTCCCCTGCCTTCAGGTCTCTGCAGCGACAGAGATAAAGCCGTGTAGGCCTTCAGATCCTCCATATTCTTTGGCGCACGAAGCTCCACGTAACCATCGCCTTTGAATTTCATCGGGATCACAATCTGGAGGGGGGAGAAAAAAAAGGAAATGAAACCCATGGAGGACAAATAGGGTATGTATGGGTGGATGTATTCAGAGAGCGGGACCTCACCTTGTTCGCTGTGTCACGGGCCTGTTCAATCAGCTCCTTGATCTTCCTGATGTTCTCAGTTATGTTGCTGACGGAGGAGAACTGTGAGGTAAGGTTCTCCACCTCCGAGATCTTATCGTTCAGAGATGGGATGGTGTTCAGCAAGGTCTTCACTGCGGGCACAAGGTAATGTAATTGGTTACTCTGCAAAAAAAACTAGCCTGATACGCCTCAAGACATTTGTTCAAAAACTCACCTGTCCGGTCCACATCATCCAACACACCGCCCAGGTTGGGGTCCCCAGGAGTGACATTGATCTTGTTGAGTTCACTTCTGATGTCATTCAGTCTGTCCATAGTGTCTCCGGCTGTGCCATTGGCTGCAGCTGCCTTCCTCTTGGCCTCGTCGATCATGTTAGCGATGTCGTCTGATACGAAGAAAAACAAATATAAACTCCGGCAATCGACTGAGAGACAGCTGAACAGTCATGCTAATCCTATAAGGGACCACTCCTACCTCTCTTGACGTCATTTAGTTGGTTCTGTACGTCGAGCAGGTCTCTCTGAAGAGATGTCTTCTTCTTGTCAGCGGTCTTCAGGCGCTTCGTCAGGTCAATGAGGTCTTTTCTAGCAGCTATCAAAGACAATCAAGAATTAGTGATTTAGTGAGCTTATGGATTATTTTGAAAAACATGAGTTTAACAGTAACACCAAATTACCATCAAGGTCTTTATCTGCATCCTTTGCATTCTGCAGTAGGTCTTCACCAGTCTCTTTCAGGTCTTTTGCTCTTTCTGTCAGCTTCTGGTTTTTTACATTCTAAAGAAAGAAGAAACTACTTGGTAAACACATGTCTTTTTTATATATATATATATTCTCAAGGCTTTTTCATCGTAAGTATTTCATGTCGTTGGTATTGAGTCCGGGGCTTACGTTCAAGGCGCTGTCTGCTGCCTTTTTGGCCTCATTAGCTGCAGCCTCAGCAGCACTGATTGCGTCTGTGATGTTCTTGTAGGCATCGATAGCGTCTTTGGCGTTACGCACCTCAGGACGATCACTTGCGTTCTTAACAGTGCTGCAAATACACGATAAGGAGAGAAAATAAAACCCAAGACACATGGACAAAATCTGTACAAAAGCTTTGAGTAGCACTGATCACGTTAGACCTCAGGTTATAATGAGACTGTGTGCATAAAAGACCTACTTCTCAAGTTCCTCTGCCAGCTTGTTGAGGTTCTTAGCGTGTTCCTCAGCAGCCACCACAATGTCCTCCTGAGCTGCCGCCTTGGAAATCTCGTTCACCTTCTTGGTCAAGTCAGTCTTGGCACCGTCAAGCTGTGCCGCCAGCTTTTCGTATTCCTATAGAGGAGAAGGGCAGGTTTAACAAAGTCACCTATAGGAGCAGGAAATGCCATTTACCTTACTTCAGGGCACAACCAGCAAACAAAAAAACCTGATTGTTATCTGAGTAGACGGCATGTCAGGACCCGCCTCATCCCTGGTGCGGGACCAGAGATGAGGCCGCTTATCTATCCTGGTTGTGTGTGTCAAAATGTTTGGGCTCATACTTAAAGTAAAGAACATGCAGGCGGCAGTTTATCATACGTACCGTTTTGCTGTCGGTGAGCATTTTGACTAAGTCCTCTGTCTTCTGCAGCTCAGCTTCTGCCATGGCCATTTGGTCCTGGACTCTCGACCGCTCCTCTGTCAGGTCTTCAATACGTTTCTGTAAGAGGCAACCGAGTCAATTCAGATCCCAGGATGCTGTTTACCTCGTTTATATAAACCCCAGTATAAAATCTTATGTTCACATACGACCCTCATCACCATTTCTTTCCTCAATAACCATTAACCGACAAGCCAACGTTGTTGCTCATAACTCAGTAACTTTTTGAGAGCTAGTACCTGCAGACTTTCCAGTGCCTGAGCATTGAGTCCGTTCTGGCTGTTGGCCTTTTTCACCAAGTTCGTCGCGTTTTTCAGAGCCTCGTCCAGGTCCTTCAGCTTGTCCTCGAAACCCTCCAGAAGGCCCCGGATCCTCTTTGCCGCAGCCTCATTCTGGTCACACTGCTTACTCACATTGGCCTTGATGTAGTCAAGAACTGGAACATAGAACAGAATGGAATAGGTGAATGGAAATGTAATTGACCAGTTACTTTTTCCCCAATCAACATCAGGGATTATCAGGTTTCGGAGGAATTCACTGAAATATCTTACGTTTCTTGGCCTCGTCTCTTTCTTTCTCAGCAGCCGTCTTCTGGGGGGTGAAGTTCCTGTCCTCCATCTCCTGCACCATGCGCTGAGCATCTTTGAGCAGCTTTTCCATGTTTTCGGTGGGCACCTTGTTACCGCTGCCGTCTGCGTCGTTCAGCTGGTTCAGCAGAGCTTCAAACACACGAAAACGAACTTTCAGTCAAACAAGTATTTCTGCTGTGACAGTCAGTGACGTCATACACTGATTCATTTTTATACACACAAACAAAGCGAAGAGGTTAAGAGACTTTAAGACAGTGTTGTGGTGCTGAATTGAGGTTTCGCTTCACCTTGGATTTTCTTGAGTAGGGTTCGAATCTCCGAGTCCAGGTCTTTAGCCTTCTTGTGGGTCTTTTCAACAGCTTCCACTGCCTTGTCAGCCTCACTAGCTCGTTTATCTGCCTAAAAAAAAACATGGACATTTACACCCCCATTATTACATGCTGACATTTTCTTCAAATGCTGAGGCCTTGTCTCAGGTATTCTACCTTGTCTTTGAGGGTGCTGATGTCATCTGACAGATTGTTCGTGTCCTCTTCCAGCTGGCTGACTCTGGACTTTTCGTCATTGATGGCGGAGCTGAATTTCTTGACGAGATTCTGCGAATAAAGGGCAGTGGCAGAAATGTAAATGAAGCTGCACAAAGTCAAATACGGATGCTGTAGGTAGAGTGTCAGGAGTTTGATTCTTTTTTTCAGATGGTGCCTTTAGAATTACTCATGTCTCGTAGATGCACACTCAAATGAAGGGGATGTAACAGCTGAGATTATGAGAGAATGGGAAACGACGGATCGGAGCGGCAAAAGCTGGCACGCAGCGGTGTGGTCCCTAACTCGTGTCGCCACACAGGCTGTGGGACAAAATTCACTGAGATTGCTTATCAGCAGGAATCTCAAGTGTTTAAACAAGCACACACCCATCATGATCTAAACTGTTCGTGTGTCACAAGCAAATGTACAAAGTACAAGTTAGAAGAAAAAAAATCAAACAACGTATCTCATTGCGCCTGCGTTCACTGCATTTTGCATCGCGATTTGGCAACATTTCTTGACTTTTGTGCCTATACTGAATTTACCTTGGTGTCCGTCACGGCCTTTTCCAGATCCTTCAGCCTTTCCTGTGAGGAGGAGCTGGCAGAAGCGTTGTCCAGTTTAGCCTTGATCCTGTGCAGCTCATCATCCAGCTTCTCCAGATCTTTTAGTAAAGTCTGGGCACAGTTGTCACACTCTGGAATAAAACAAGAGACGGCTGGATTAGCAAAGGATCATGTTCAATGTATTGCAAACTACATGTCACAGTGTCAGGCCTCAGTTCTTTTTTTATCAATTCACCTTGGCAGCTCTCATCGGTGTTTGTGTCTCCTGGCTCCAGTGTGTTCTTGCAAACTGGAAAAAAAAGAACATTGTCCAATATTAGCATGGTCCAACAGCCAAACTGTATTTTTGGACTAATATACACATGCCACAAGATGGCAGTAACAACATTTCAAGTGCAGTATGGTAACCTTGTTTTGTACATCACGTTCCTGCGAATGCTTCACAATAAAAGCCTTGATAAGAAATGAAGAATATCTGTCCACGCCGAGGGCTTTTAATTTGAAATTGATACAGGTGTTGAGTTTGTTTTACCAGAGTAAAGCCGTAACTTTAAAAGGGTAGCGGCTAAAAAAATGAGACTAATTATACTTATTGAAGTCTCTAATACAAGCCTGCCTCAAACAAAGACCTTCCATAATAAAAGATCTGATCGTTATTTGAGGAATTACAGTAATTTAACAGTGGATTAATGAATTGTTCAGTCAAGGAATCTAACCTCCGGTCTTGGGATCACAGCTGTTTCCATTGCCATTGCAATTACAGGGCCGACAACTTCCTCCTGGCACCAGTGGATCACCATAGTAACCAGGAGCACAGCTGTGGGAAAGAGAAATCAGACAGATTGTTAAAATAGAAGTAAGACGACATTATTCCAAAGTACAGCTTTTATGTACCGTTCAACTGACTCACCTCTCACACTTTTCTCCGGTGTAGCCCGCCTTGCATATACACTGGAAGTCTCCAAAGACCTCTCTGCAACCTATCGCAAAACTGCACATAGATAGAGGGATCATGATTTAATTCCTGGCGTGCACTTTTTGATTTTATCATGTTGAAGCTGTTTGGAGGTGTTCTGTTCCTACCTGTTTGTGGACACGCTGAATGGGCACGGGCAAACTCTGCACGTCCTCTGGGCCGCGTTTCCGTAATAACCTTCTTGGCAGCGTTCGCATCCGTCCCCAGCTGTGTTGTACTTACAGTTCTGAAAAAAGATGTGATGTACTCTTTAAAGCACTTGTAAACAATATGTGAAGAGTGAAGGGGAGCTGCTAACTGTCCGCTCACTGCAGCCAGCCTTTTCATACATCAATGTACCAACTCGACCAGTCTTTCATTGCACTGAAGCAGGAATGAAAACTTCTGGGGGCAAAAAAAAAACATTTAAAAAAATGGAGACATGTCCCTGCCAATCACACAGAGTGAGTTTGTTCAGCCCGCTAAAGTCCATTCTGCTTTGAGCTGCCAGGGTGTGGACTCATGAATGCATCGCACACACAGGCCCAGTCCTGAGTGTCTTGCGTAACAGTAACACAAGGGAGACGGCTGAGATTTTTGTAAGGGCACATCTTTCCATCGAGGATAATAATGAGCCATAACAGAAGAACAGGGACCCATATCAAGAGATGCTTTTGATATGGTGACATGACAAACACAAAGTGTAGCCTGGGGGTAAGAGGTCTAGACTCTGACTAAACTGCGGCTCACAGCTGGGATGAGGTAATCACTCTTTGTTTTAGGTGTGTGAGGGCAACTGTGCTCTAACCTGTGGTCACAATGCCGTTAATAAGCGGAAAGAAGTTATTTCTTACCAGGCACCTCCCTGTCCTGTCCTCACACTCAGCAGACAGACCGTTGCACTCGCAGGGCACGCAGCGGCCCAGGAAAGGCCCACTGTTGTCTCGGTAGAATCCAGGAGCACATTTCTGGAAAAGAAAAAACAGAAATGTGAAGAAAAATAAACTTTTCCCCCTTTTTTGTTGCCTTTTTAGGTATTTGTTTGAGTGTAATGTTCTTTTTCTTGCTATGTCTGGTTCTTAAGATGCCTAAAACGAATAAAAAATAAATGTTATCTCCTTTTTGTCATTGTTGTCTTTATGTATTTTTTCTTCTTTATCTTTCCTAAAATCCGGTCTCCTGTTTCTGTGTATATGTTGGGAGACACCCCTTTGATGTTATGTAATAAAAAATAAGTTGAAAAAAACATGTACATTAAAAAACTACGTTACCTGATTACCTGATCTTAAATTATTGCTTAAAAGTTTAACTTGTACACCTAGATGTACCGCTTAATATATGAATTTTTAAGCAATGTTATAAAAAAAAGAATAATTATGATACTACTTTAATTATACGATGTCACGGATGGAAATTACAACTGAGAAACATTTTATAGATCAAAGGTTTTTGACTTAACCAGTGAATTAAGAACCTTAAAAAAACTAAGGCTGTTCATCACAATAATGTAAACATTCTATCAATTGTAAGAAGGCGTTCCTGCTTCTGAATTTCCCCGTTACTACAATAAAGCAGCAATAACTTTAAGCTGTTACAACCTTTTAGCTACAATTTCAACACAACAGTCCACTTGGTATTCCTGTGGTAATCTGGTTCTGGACTTTTCACTGTTTACCTCCTTGTTCATCACGTTGATTGATATAATTCAAAAATCAATTACTTTAGCAGACATATTTATAAACTGTAAACACAAAATTTGTTTTATTTTAGCTAAAAAAAAAAAGCAGAAGCTTTTTTTTTTTTACCTAGACAGGACCTCAGCTTGGTCATTAAGTGCACAGCAGTGAACTTGACCTGAAATAAGTGTCACTAACAATTAACAGCAAAAGGGCTGAAGCGTGCCCTTTGCTTTCATAGATAACAGTCTAACAAGCCACACCTGAGGTTGAAAAGTGTATCCTACAGCTAGAGTGAAGCAACATCCTCTAATGAACAGGATCCTCACAGACTTTTACCTGAATCTGAGAACTGGCACCACTGTCATCTAAAGAAGGGAACTGAACTGTCTGTCCTCTGTCCTGCACCGAGGGGTAGTGCCGCTCCTGGGTACCCTCATCGTTCACTGACGGATACTCTATCCTCTGAGTTCCCTGGTCATTAGGTGAAGGGTACTGGACCCTCTGAATCCATCTGTCATGATGCCTGGCGTGGCGGGGTCTCTCCCGTCTGGTGAAGGGCCTGTGGCCGGCGCAGCAAAGTCCAATCAAAGTCCAACATATCAGGGTTTGTAACGAAACCCCCGTGTGTCTCCGTCTATCCATACGCGTTTCTAACATTCCTGACGTTTAGTCTGTGTGAAATAATGCTCCACTCTGCCCTGCCTCAGCCTCTTAAACACACGCTCATGCTCATGGCGAGGACACGCCCCGTCACCCACCTGAGTCAGCCTTGCAGATCAGCAATGAGTGTATGCAGGCGCGCAAGCACACACATGCATGCTCGCTGTCTCAACTCCCCCCCCCCCCCCCCCCCCCCCCCACACACACACACACACACAATCAAAATAGCTTGAGACACACAGGAAATCCACCATTTATCATTTATGAATAGAGAAAAGGAAAATCACAATAGTGTAAATGCTGCCGTGTTTGCTAAATCTGCAGGGAGTGGTGATAAAGCCTCTACTTGACAAACCAAAATATAACAGTGTATTTATATTCAGTCACATTATCTGTGCAGGTGTGTGTGATGTTGTTTTTGTTTGTATGTGTTTAATTGAGGGATAGAATGAATTAAGTACCATATCTGAGTACAACTTTGAGGCACTTGTACTTTACTTGAGAACTTTCTTTGCTACTCTATACTTTCACTCCACTTCATTTTTAGGCAAACGCTACATTAATTTAATAACTTTTGTTACGCGTCAGAGTCAAAGCAGCACATTTTTTTTATATCAATTAATTTTATCTGCAATCAGATAAAAAAAAACAAAAAAAAAACATGCTGATTCTTATAAAGAGAAAATTGCTGAATATCAGATCTGATTACCGGCCAAGTCAACACTAAGCATACAGTTTATACATACATGTAAATGCATCTTTATTTACTTTTACTTGTACTTTTAAAACCTAAGTACATGTCATATCAGAAACTTAATGACTTTTACTCAAGTATTATTCGTATGGGTGACTTTCACTTTTACCAAAATAATATTTTAACAGCATTTCTTAACTTGTGTGACTTTTGGGTTCTTTTTTTCTCTTTAAGAATGATATGTTACATCTCAAGTGCCCATCCTTGTTAAAAAATAAATCCAAATATTAAACACTATATGTGCGTATCTGGTCTATAACAGTGTTGGTGCAAGCGTATGTGACTGGTAGGAAAGTCAGACTTCCTCAGACAACAAACTCACTCCTGAATCACGCTCCCCAAACACACAACAGACACAACTGGGTGTGTCATTTGTCCTCAGACATACGCGCACACTCCAGATGCACTCAGGTAACAACACTCAGGTTTATGAGTAACAGTGTGTTGCCAGCTGCCACACCCCACGTGTCAAGGCGAGGCACCTTGTCATACCGCCTCGGGCTGCATATAATCAAATTTCCTTTAAAACCACTCCCCGTCTGACGATGGCTGACGGACACACAGACAGATGACCACAACTATGGCAACAGACATCACTGGAAAAAAAAACACATTTAAAAAGGTTTTATTGAAAATATGGTATCTCTCCACTAATAAATAATCTATAACAAGAGGAACGCCCCTCAAAATAAGTGGTTGCTCTGTTCTCATTTTTTATCAGCGCTGCGTCAGTCATTTGTACATAAACCAGATCTGAGAAGAGCAAACATGCTCAATCCAGCCAGCAACATTCCCAGGATAAAAAAAAAAATTCGAGTAAAGCTTTTCCTTAGCAACTACATCACGGTTGTTTGCACGATGAGCTGTAGCCATGCCAGTGATTATAGCTGTATAATCACTAATATTATGTCTGCGTGATTGTGCAACATATCCCGGCCCCGGGGCTACACAATCTAGCTGCGTAGCTCTTCGGCTGGTATTTTCCAGAACATTCCACCCAAGGCTCCCTCTTATGATGAATTTTTCCTCTAGGAATAGGGTGTGGTACTTTATTCAGGCGTGTCAGGACACCCTAAAAATACGAGGAAGAGCTTCTTGAAGATGACAAGAGGCCTTGCTCCACCCTGCTCATAATTTCTCCTAACCGCTCCCCACCCTGTAACTATATTTTTGACGAGTTCATCGTCACACCTGTGCAGATTTCAGACATGAAAAAATATGGGTTTTTTTTTCGTTATGTCAGTACCGATGTTAGCTGGATTCATTCCAAGCTTTGTCCACACCCAAGACATGAATATCCGAGAGCATGCTAAGCCTTCAGTGATGCCACACTTGTTTGAGCTTCTTTTAACCACATCTGCTTGTAACCTATCAAGTTTAATAAAGACTATTATGTGATTTGAAAAACACCACAAATTGTGAAGCTGAATAATCATCTAATAATAAAAAGTATGTTGAGGGATATCTGATTGCATTCAACCTCCTCACCTCACAGGAGTCTCCGGTGTACTGAGGGGGGCAGGAGCAATCCTCCACGGTGTTTCCAGGGCCGCCCGTCCCCGTGTTGGTCGCCCCCTCCAGGCCCACCTCCCCTAAGCTCAGTCTCTGGCTCTGAGTAAAGTACAAGCCTCGGATCCTCAGGCCGACCAGACCGGCCAGGACCATCATCAGCTCCTCTCTGGAGACGGGCCTGTTGGTGACAGCATGGCGCCAGTTTCCCTGCAGATAAGGTCCTGTGTTATGCTCATATTCAGGGTTTAAACTTATATTTTGGGTGTCTATCAAAAAACGTGCTTTTCTGGAAAACACAATATTTTTTATTGTACTGCCCATTGTTGCAGCACCTCTATTCACCCTCTGTCTGATAACAAGTTTTAGTGTCTGTCTCTTTAAAGGCTGCCCTCCCAAAAAGTCAAGCCTGCTCAGATATTCAGCTCTTACCGGCCTGAGCAGGAACCTTCCATCATGCACCTGCATCGGCTCTGTCTGTTTTGTTTTAGTTTTTTTCCTTTCACAGTATTTATATATCTTCTAAAACTGCTTATGTGTAATCTAAACCTGCTTATATATCATCTAAACCTGCTTACGTATCATCTAAACCTGCTCATATATCATCTTAACGTGCTATGTAATGAATAAAAAAAACAGACCAGTATCTGTCCACCTGTTTAACATGTGGATAACAATGAACTCAACTTCCCTTAAACTTAAGATTGTTAATAATACTTCTCTGTGAATGAATCCTGAAAGGCTGTGATGACTCGAAAATGTCACTCTTACCAAAAAATTACAAAATCTAATAGCGGATTTCTGCAAACCTAAAAAGAAATCTCACCTTTTTGACATTCACAGCTCTTCACTCACCCCACTTTCAGGTCAAAATCTACTTCACACAAACATATCTTATCATCTAATAAACAGCTCGTGCAGGAATCAACTTGTTGGTCTGAACGACCTCACAACTGATAAGGCTCCAAGAACAAAGAAATCCTCAGTCCGTGTTCATCCCCTCTCTATCATGTGGTAGATTTGAAATCAATACATAGTGACGCCTTGATTAAAGTAGAGCAGAGTGTGTGCTTTACCTCCAGGAGCTGGACTCGGCCCTGATACAGCCTGTCTGGAAGTGGGACTTGTGAAGCCATGTGGATCAGAGTCATATCCTGACCCTAGGGGGATACAATGAGTTAGATTAAAAAAAACTGTATTCCTGACAATGAAAAAATAAATATTATAGTAGCAGTACGCACAGTCAGCACAACATCGGGTCTTCTGTCCATCAGAGTCATCCCCTCACTGGGAATCCCAAAAGATTTGGACTGGTATGTGAGGAAACCACCATAAGATGAAACCTACACACAACATGAGGGGAAGGCATAAATACCTGTTAGCTTATCCTGAATGGACTTCAGAGCAACCTATGTCACTATTTCACAATATTGAGGTAAAAATGAAGGCTGTCATTTTTATTAGTTATTATAGTGGAGCATTTTATCTATCTAACCATTACGAAGATTTTGGGGACCTTGCAACTGTTCTAAAAATGAGCCAATAACTGCAAAAGACGTGGATAAGATAAGGCCAAAAACCCGGTTCAACTGAAAGATCTGAGCCAACGTTTTCAGAAGTGAAAACACGTCCTAAAGGTGTGACAAAAAGGTGAACTCAAATGCCCCCATATCTTTACGGAATGTTTATTGTATATTTACACAATAATTCAGAACTGACAACTAACATGTTGAAACACCAAAGTAGCACAATAACACAAACTAACTAAACAATTGAGGCAGCAGTATCCAGCAACACTGGTGTTCTGTGATGTAAAATTACTGTTGAGATTAACAGGACCAACTCCCAAACTAGTTTGTACCAATAATTCATTAGTGAGACCCTAAAATATGTTTAAACAAAAATTAAAGAAATTAAAAAGAAATAGGCCCTTGGTTTTAAAAAACCAGTATTAGCCGACAAATTATTGATTCAAAATGAGAAGGCAGATTTTTGCCTCTTTAGATCTCAACAACTTTTGTAAATCAGTGAGTTAAATAGGAAATGTGGACAGAGCTATGAAACTGAATAAAAATAAGCCAAGAAATCTAGCAGCAATTTAGGAACTGGGAAAAACTGACCAAGAAACATGATGCCAACAAGGAAGCATAAAGATATGGAACAACTGAGGATAAAAACATATACAATAAATATATGTAAAAGTATCAAAAAAAGAGAAAGAAAAGAAAAAAAATATATCATTCAATAAAAACAACCATTAAGCTTTTACTCTGGAAATACTGTGTCTGCTTCCATATTTAAACATTTGCATTAGCATCTATTGACAGTTTCTTGTAGTCATGATGTTTTCTCCCCTTCTTGGACTCACCCTGTCTCCCAGGTAGGACGATGGTGCCACCCAGTGTAGAGTCTGGACTGTAGGAGAAAGCTCCTGGATGTCTGCCACCACTGTGTTACTGGCCGTGTTCAGCACAGAGGTAACCTCCTCCTTGTCGGGGCTTTCCAAACGCCAGGACTGCATGTCAACAAACTTAAAACGGGAGCCAAATGGGGGGTTTCATTGAAAAAGCCATCTTAAAAACTGGACAGTGTCACAACACACAGTTGATATGTGATTTCACTGGTTTATAACTTATAAACATCATTTTCAAACAACTTAATTTCACTGGACAAGAGAGGTGACTGTGTTAGGAATCAGCTGTTTTCCTGAACAACACGGTTAACTTCATTTAACAAATGATGTTATTCATCATTTAACTGCTACCAGCCAGAAAAGCTTTGCAGGCAAAACATTTCCAAAGGCATTCACAGACAACCACGGGCACGAAAAGCAAACACACCTTCCCCCTGCGCTTGCTGGAGCTCTGACACTGGTCAGTCGCTCCGAAGCAGAAGCAGCTGGTACAGCCGTGAGAGTTGGAGAGGTCAAAATAGAAGGAACCTTCCCGACAGGTATCACACCTGACACCAGCAACGTTTCTCTACAAAACATGGCAGAAGCACCAGAGAGAGAGAGGAAGAGAGAGAGCGAGAGTCAGGGAGAAAAGACCAAACAGATAATAATGTGTAAGAGGGAGTTTTGAACCCGCAAAGGTGATGCAAACAGGGCTCACCTTGCAGAGACATCGGCCTGTGTCTGGGTGGCACACGCCAGGTGTGACACCACCTTGGTCACAGTTGCAAGGTACGCAGTCAGGGAAGCGATAATAACCTGGAGCACAGCGATCGCACTGCCGGCCCCCGATCCTGGGCTTACAACTATATAAAAATAAAAAAGTATATTGTTTCAAATTAGGAACAAACAAACAACATTTACACATACAACTATAAGACATTACATCGCACATTACAGTGCTTTATGCTGCTATTTTCTTCACGCAGTCTGTTGTTTCTTTATCTACAGAGACATCAACTGAGTGCTGGAGCTGATTTTTAGACTAAAATCAAGACTTGGCAGAAAAGACAGGCTACAGCAACGTGAATGGGCTGTGGACTAATCCCCTCGTCAATCACTTTAAGTGGTTTGGAGTTGTGTTTCAGTTTCACCCTTAAGGCTTTTTTTTTTTTATTACTCAAAAATCATGACAGAGGGCATGAAAAGAGAAAATGTTCTGGTAAAGCAAGTTATTAGTGAGTTTTAAAATAAAATGGATTTAGATGGTTTTTTTTACCCTATTGTCATTGCAAACTGAAGTTAGAACACTGTCCTTTGTGGTTTGATCTGCATTTTGTGTTGCTTTGACATAGCAATAGCTGTTTTTACAGCCCTGATTGGTTGCATGATACGCATGAACCAAGAAAAAACCTACGCTGCAACGATTAACGGATTAGTTGACTGCAAGAAAATTAAATGGCAACTATTCTGATCATCACCTGATCATTAGAATCTTTTTTTCACGCAAAGTTGTCAGACATTTGCTGGTTTTTGCTTCTTAAATGTAAAGACTTGCTGCTTTTCTTTGTCATTATGACAGTGAATGAAGCGTTTTGGACTGTTGGTTGGACAAAAGAAGCCACATGAAGACGTCACATTGGGCTAAGGGAAATCGTAATGAGCAGTAATCAGCAGATGAAACTTAAAAATCATTGTTAGTTGCAGCATTACGGCATACAGTGTTATTCTAATCCCCAAGTCTGCAGCCTTGTCAATCAGCTTTTCACTGACCTGCACTGTCCGGTGACGCGATCACAGTCGGGCCCTGCGTCAGTTTTGATGCCATTTGGTGAGCATCCGCAGCCCTCGCAGCCCAGCAGAGGGTGATAGCTGAACGTCTGAGTCTGACACACCTCACAGCTTGGTTTGACCGTCTGAGGAGGGCAGATGCAGCGTCCCGTCACCTCGTCACACAGTCGGCGGCCGCACTCACACGCTGCAGAGAGAGGGGAGAGAGAGGGGAGATTTCATTCGGACAAATGAACTAACAAGACGTAAGAGAGTGGGGAGCTGTCGCTTTCACTCACGCCTGCAGTAAGGGAAGCCGTAATATCCCGTGGCACATTTCGTGCACTGTCGTCCGATGACGTGCTGCCTGCAGGGACACTGTCCTCCAACCGGATCACAGGCGGTCCCTGTGGAGCCGGACTTGTCGCAGTTGCAAGGGAGAGCCCCGTCGTTATGGGCAGCCGCAAGAGAGCGGGCTGAGTCTCTGCAGAACTGGGAAGAAGTTCTGGGACTGAAGAGGCAGAAAAATAAATCAAATGTTCTTTCAGATGCAGATGTGGTTTTGTTCTCCATTACCACAGCTAGAGGGCAGCATATACACAAACTTCCACTGTTCCTTTATTATTGTGGGGCACTGATGACTAAGTCAACCACAACATCATGGTACCACAGAGAGAAGAGAGAACAGCTCAAGCAAAAATCCAGAAACAAGTGATCACATCATAAAAATGTCAGTTCAAAGAGGACACGGTGGATACCTACTCAATATAGAAACCTTCTCCTCTGCATTGTTGTATGAAATCTGCAGATTTATCCAGCGGCTTCTCTTTCAGGAGATCTGGGGTGTAGCTGTTATCAGGAACCAGCAAGATATAATCCTATACAAAAGATACAAATCGTAACAACCGATTAAACGATGTTTTGTGCACAAAACACATTTATCAGTAGGACAGAGAGAGCGATAAACAGATTAGCTGAGGATTTGAGGTGTTTTAGCCACACTGTGCTGCTTGATTTTATCTTGGAGAAGGAAAAAATAAAGTAGGTGAACAACAGGCAAGCAAAGCCCGACCTGCCCCCGCCTCACAGAGGTTGGAAGCCTTTATAAAACTGAGTGGGGCTGCCAGGTAGAATACAGGCCCTTCATTGTTGTTTTTCGGGTATATGGCATAACACTGAGGACAGAGGACCTCAGCATGCCAAGAGCTGAACCTGAACAACTCCAGTACAAAAGAAACACAAGGACTCCTCAAACCAGCAGAGTTAACACCGAAGTATGTCTTAACAATTTCTTCATTTTGTTTCTATTTTTCTGTGATTTAATTCTCATATAATTAAATACATTTATTTAAACTTATCTAGAGATGTCTTAATACCATTTTTTCCTTCCTTATACTGATTCTGATACCTGAACTTCGGCCGATACAGAGTATCAATCCGATACCAGTGATCTTAAAAACAGCTGCCTATTACTCCCAACCTCCAAATGTTTTTTTTTGTGGGTGTTAACAACCCTGAACTCATCACTGACCAGAATAAGTGTTTTCCTCGGTGGCACGATCACAGAGATGGTGGGCGGCTGCCAAGAATTCTGGTCAAAGTCGAGGGCAATGCGCCTGTCAGCGATCACAACCTCCCTGCAGCCTGAGACCGCGGGGCAGAAGGATGCATTTATCGAACCTGCAAGAGATGTTAAAGGAGTTGAAGTTGAGGAGGCAAAGAAGAAGAAGAGACACAAGCATGCGGCACAATAATCCATCCCTCCATTACAGCCATATAGGGAAGTTTGTCCAAGGCCTTTGATCATCTTGTCATGAGCTCCAGGAGTTAATCTGCTGTTAGGGAGGAATCAGTCTTTTTCCTCACTGCCTGAGCAACCTCACTTATGTCCAATAGGAGCCAGTAAACTCTTTAATCTATTTCATATGACAGGAGTAAGCCTGTCACTCCCTCCCTACACTTACCCTTCCACTCACGCCCTGCGTTCACTTGGACCTCCACGGGGAAGGAGGGATGCTCAGGCTGGTGATAATGGACCACAACCACATACCTGCCTGTGAGGGGCTCCCTGGGCCTGAAAGTGATCTCCGTCTGGGAAAAAAATGAAGGTGTGTCAAACAGTCATGGTGAAATTGAAATTAATGTGAGAGCGGAGGTTGCTCGATGAACGTCTCCCAGCCGCACGTCAAGTTCAGAACAGCTCAAAGTATTCAAGGTTTTTACCTGAGGGAATTTAAGCAGCACCCCATCACTCTGAGGCTCACGGACTGGGAACTGCCCGGTCTGTCGTCTCCGTCTCCAGTCCTCATTCTCTCCTCGTTGGAGAGAGGCAGCTGGCGCCGAAGATAGCTGACCATCGCGGGCGGCGTACAAAATCCAGGCTGAGGTTGGCTTGTCGAATTGCCGCAGAATGCAGTGTCGGCTGAAAACGTTAAAGAGCAACAAAAGGTTGTTACTCAAAGCCTGTTGATAGTTTTTGAGATGACTGCCAAGCACTGTTGTGGCAGAACAATGTGAACTGTTAGGAGAGGGGTCAGCGGCCAGTCAGCGGCCAGTCAGAGACCGCGACAAAT
This sequence comes from Diplodus puntazzo, assembly GCA_963678695.2. Classification (NCBI taxonomy): domain Eukaryota; kingdom Metazoa; phylum Chordata; class Actinopteri; order Spariformes; family Sparidae; genus Diplodus; species Diplodus puntazzo. The sequence goes on along the minus strand of OZ023166.1, from coordinate 10,456,516 downwards.
GAAAAGACCTTAATCTCCAATAATCCTTTTTTTAAACCTTGAAATCCTCTGGTTATCACACTCTCTCTCATCGATGTGCAGAAATCCTGACATCACACACTAAATATACACACACTTCTGAGGAAAGCTTTAGTTTTACAGGCTACAGACTGCATGTGCTCCGTCTTCACTCCAGTATTGGGACAAACTTATCCCACACCTCCTGGTCAAATGTTCTGTTCTTTTTAAATTCCAGATTGGTGCACAATCGTGTACCATTGTTCATACTGATTCCTACCTTCAGGCTCTACCTTTAGGAAGATCTTAAAGGTGTGACATGTAGCAATTGGCCTCCTGTTGAAGTCATACTCAAAACAAACAAGAGGTAGCATGTTACCACAGCACCCGCTAACCGGTACTAACTGTAGCTGCTAGTTAGCTCAGTTAGCTGTGCAGCTAGTGATCGGGACTGGGTGCTCAGGGACCAGGGAAGTGTTGGCATTTACCGGGACGGGCCAGAGCTAACTGGTTAGCATGTTAACTTATGTAGATATCTCTGCAACGCAATACATAGACGTCATTACTTCAAAAAAAGTGATAATTTTAGTTCATAAATTCTCATACTCTCTAAATATGGAAGCAGAGGCTTTGAGGTCAACTTTTGCAATTACAACTATTTCTCTGTTGACATGTTTTTCCCTTTTGTGAAGCTTTTTCTTCACTATTCAAGGTAAATTACCTAGTGACAGGACTGCACGCTGACAGCTGTAAATGCAGTTCAAGTGTATCTGTAACATCTAACGAGGCCATTAGGTGGGGAGTGAGAGTAAATCGAGGGTGACAACAGGCTTTGACCCAAAGGTCAGCCTCAGGTGAACGACTTTTCCCAGCTGGAGGAATGCCATCACACCTGGAAAACAGATGTTTGTCTCCATACTCCAACACAACAACACAGCATGTAGTTCTTGTCATGAAGCACTGTCTCCTTAACTGCAGCTTACATTCAAAATCAGCTTGTATTAAAAGCATGCAATGGGGTTCATTCAAGGTGAAGTACCTGTCTTCAGTGAAGCGGCCGTGAGTGGAGACACAGAGCACCTTGGGGTCTACGTACTCGATGGAAAACTCCTCTGCCGGGACCGCGTACACTTTATACTACAGAGAGAAACAAATGTATTACAAATTGCACGCTGCTGTCTGGAAGCCATTGTGGAAACATTTCCCTCACCAGCAGGAATGACGCAGTGGAAGTTTGCAGGAGGACGTCGGTCTTGTGAGAAAGCTGCAGCACTGATACGTGATTGCTGCTGTCCACCGCAACGCTCCGGCACAAAAAGCTGCAGGCGTTAAGACACACAACAGCTGAGAAAACAGATTCTACAACTTTTTAACAGTAAAGACATAAATCAAGTAAATAAAGATGTTTTTGTAATGCTGACGCGGCGGATACAAGACTCACCTGTAGGCGCAGCTGTAAATGTTAGCCCTGGCTTGGATCTGTCCGTCTGACTGGCCACTGATGAGTATGTTGACATTCTGCACAGTGTCCACCTCGCTGGCATACTCCAGGACAAGAACATATGGGCCAGGACGGGGCACACGTAGACTCAGTTGGAGCTGCGACTACACGACACAGATCATACATTTTATTTTAATGAAAGAACAAACATATTAAGGGAGGTAAAAAGCAATCAGTATAAGATTAAAAAAACATGTTCAAGTGTTGATTTAAAGATTTCGCCTCGGTTAATCGAGCAGTAGTTCCACAGTTCGGATGCCAAAAGCTCAATCTCATGCCTTTAATAAAAAGGGACGGTGTGAGTGATTGATACCTTATGTTCATGAACTAGCCGAAGTAATCTAGCCAGGGCCCATATTACTACCATTACTGGTCCTGAATTAGACGTAATGGAACAAATATAAGTGTGACGTGATTGAAAGGCAAGCGTCCGTGGTGTTTTACTTCCAGTGAACATTGTTTTAAAAGAGTTGTGTTTTTACACTACAAGGATTGATGCTTGTTTTCATCTTTGCAGTAAGCCTGTCCTCTGATGTCATTTGATGACTGTACTGCAACTACCTACAAGTCTCTCGGTTATTTACGAGCTGTTGATACACTGATATATAACATACAGTATGTACCTATTCCTTGTTTATGAGGTTGCTGACATCCTGGGAATATAACAGTATAAATGCCATGTTCTTTATCCTTCATTTGACCTCACAACTCGGTATTGTTTCCACAGAACATATTTTGAACCTTCATCCAAATATAAGGTGTTTCAGAAAGAAAAATACTGGAACAGCTGATAAGAGTCTTCCCAAGGAACTCGGCGTGTTTTACAGCTTTGTGTTCAACCTGTTCATCCTTTAAAGGCGAAACCAGCTCTATATCCAGGCTTTCTTCTCTACCTGTCTGCCATTGATAGCAGCCATCTCAGGGTGATCTGCGGTGAGGCGTCGCACACGAGCCTGCCTCCTCTTGCGTCCTTTGCGGTTGGAGAGTTTTCCTTGCGAGCCCAGTGCAGAGCTGAAGCCGTCCATGGCCACATGCTTGTACAACAAACAGCTGAGACAGAGACAACACGGGCAGAGTGAGCAAGACTGATGAGATGTTCACAGTCATTAGGGCTGCAACAGACAATACATTTTATTATTTAATATATAAATATATTTTTTATTATAACTTCATTGTAAAACCGTAGAATGGAACATCAGGAAATATTTCTTTATAAGGTCATGTTGCACGAACTGCCTCCATTTGAGTTCTCTCCTGACGCCTAAATATATCAGCTGCAGCTTTTAGTCAAGCAGACACATTTTGGTGATTGTGCTTTCAAAGTCTTTGCACCTATATCTGGATGTGACAGAGACACCTTATCTTTGGACAAGGATGACAGATTATAAAATAAGAATAGGGACTATTTGACCACTGAATGGAAAAAAATACTGGATCTGTTCCTTTATCATGATCAGCACCCAAAGTTCATGGGATCTATTCTGGGCTGAGATTCATTCATCTAAATTCCGTGTTAATCCCTCCCATAGATTTTGCATAATCTTGGTCACAAACCAACAAACGGACAGTGATGAAAATAATCTCCTTGGCTGGGTTGATAAACAAATTACACATCAATCCACCAGTTATTTCCCACAATAAATTGGTTCGTCTTCAAAATGTCCAAAAAAACAACAGTTCAAAACCTAAAGGCTCTTCATTAACTATCATAAATGACAAAGGAAAACAGCAGATCCTTCCACTGAAGAAGCTAGAACTAGCAAAAAAAATGACTGTAGCAATTATTTTTATTTTTCAATTTCTTTTGACTAATGAATTTATAGACTCATCATTTCAGCTCTAATGCTCTGATCAGAAGAAACGTGTGGAATTCTTGAAGGTTATCCCCTTACTATTTGCCAATGCAATGCATTCTATTGGTGATTTCTGTCTTAACCCTCGGGCGTGTATCAAATCATCTGTACTTTTTGATTTATTATAGCTGAAAAAAAACAAACAGCTGTACATGTTTTTAAAACATGAAAATGTACCCTCAAACATGTTATTACGGACATTCGCAGGATCATGTTAGATCTAGTCAAGGCGAAAGCTGCATAGAACTGGGAAACTTGAGCAGTGAGTGCAGAATAAAGTCAATGTACCCTCAGTGTGTCGTGCCTGGGTGAAATAGAAACCTAACAAACACCTTAAAAAACAAAGACAGCTTAAAGATTTACTTTGTGTCCCTATTTGCAGAGGCTAAGAACGTGCAGGGCTGGGTGATCTTTTCCTGCAGCAGAGGTGCCTCGTAGTAATCCCGCGGCAGCAGCACTAAATAGTCCTGGAGAGTGAGAGCGACAATATGAACTTTAGTGCACAATCTATTACACATTTGCTATTTATTTCTAATAAACAGATACAAACATATTACGCAAGAAGACTTTAATTGTCGTAATTTTTATTTCTTAGTTTCCCTCGTAAACTCACCAACAGAAGCCCCTCTGCCTGTATGTGAATGATCCACTTCCCAGGGGTCAGTGCAAAGGGCTCAGCGAAGCCCTCTCCTGGGACAGTGAGGAAGGACGGGGAGGGACTCTCGGGGAATATTACTTCCTTGCTCTGATCTGACCCTGCCGAGCAGCAAAAATGTTACACACTCACAGCTGAGGGCACGGAAAAACAAATGACGAGCGGGACATCATCAGCAAACAGTCAGGCACGTCACACACTAGCTTACGTGTAAATGTCACAAATGTCTTCAATGATGAGTTAGAGTCGATTATATGATATGGACATGAATGTCAGAGGCAGCCTCACCTGCAGCGCCTCTGTTATTGGCAGCCTTGATGCTACCTGTCACACTGGTGCCGCTCGGGTTAGAGAACCGCAGAACCACACGGAATAAGTGCTGCCTCCCATCTTTTGGGTCAACATGCACTGTTACTCTGACCTCACTCTGCAGGGACGAGAGTGACACACAGCTGACTGCAGCGGCACGGGTTTGAGTGGACGATGAGGGTTATAATGTTTAGAAATCATGTCGGACGGGCGGGTGAGCAAACGGAGCAGGTTAATCGACAGACAGCAGGCAGAGGTGAGGAAAGGAAGGTAAAGCCGAGGGGAAGGCAGGCCCTTCACTTACAGTCACAGCAAGACTGAGAGCCAGCTTCGTCCACCACCAAGATCCTCGCTCTCACTCGTGCTCTCCCCTTGTGTTTGGGGGTGCAGTAGCGCATTACAATATGGAAAGGGCCAGGAAAGCTGAGGGTAAGGGTTAGGATCACCTCCGGCTGAAGAGAGAAAGTGTTACAGTAGTTCTACAAGGGCTGGTGTCCACATTCACACATCATGTGCTTCAAGCAGAGACATCAGTGCAGAGGCAAAAGCAAAAAACAGTCACGGTGGCATCAGAATAGACTGGAAAGACAGCTAAAGAGTGTTTTAGATGTCAAGTTCCCCAGCCATACTGTGATTTATTCAAATCGTTGCACCATATACATCAAGGTCCTGACGTGAACATGTACTGACCTGTGCAGGAGACATTACAGCATAACCTCTCCAGCTGAAATCTGGGAACTCTCGGGGGTCGTAACCGAACCGCACAGGTCTGGCGTTTGGTGTGGTGCCATCCTCAATCTCAAACGTCAGTTGGTGGAGAGTGGGAAAAAAGTAGCTTGGTGCTGGCCTGACAAGATACATGAACATTTTGATTTTAAAAAAAAAAATCTACTGAAGCAATCATTGTGGAGAACCTTGGAAAATGATTCTGAAGATATCTTACTCAGTGCACCGACGTCCGACTACATTCTCCCGACATTGACACTGTCCCGACATCTCATCGCACGCCATGTCAACAGCGCCGCCTACATCACACTGACAGCCTGTCAGAGGGAGCAAAAGTCATTAGTTTCTGATTCAAAGCGTTGAAGAGTTTTCTTAGTTTGGTCTTGGTCTGTATGTGTGGGATGAATAACAGTTTCCTCATATATTCAATATTGCCATTATTATTTAATCATTAGCATTTTATCATCACTCAGACACTCATTTCCTGTCTGCAGGACGGCAATATTTGGTGAGACCATCAAAGTATGACCGCAATAGCAATTGTAGAATGCGCTGCCATCCAAAATTATAATATTTAAACTTTTTGGTTTAACATCAATTTCAAGTTTGTAGATCTGGATTTCATAGCTGCATGCATTATTTTAATGATTACATGAAATAACAGACAGACAATATATTTTATGCCATTCTTTGTGAACAATAAGACACCACCGTAGCAACATCGTGCATGTTTCATTTTGCTGTTCTGCAAGAGTTGGACGGTTTGTTTGTTTTTCCCCGCTCCATCCACAAGTTGATGACCTCCTAAAGCCATGTGAGTATAGAGTAAGTGAGATGTGACATGAGAGGCTTAGTCGAGGAGGATGTCTCACCTTGACAACCAAAATACTGCTTCTTCTGCAGCAGGAAGTATCCATCCTTACAGGTGTCACACGCGTCTCCACATGCGTTGGGCTTACAGTGACATTGTCCACTTTTCTAAACATACAGATAATAAGAAAATATGAGACGGAAAATAAATGTAACAAAGGTCTGTACTGTCCGATCTGAATCACGCTTTGATTAACAGATGTGTATCGGCCGGTGAAATTCTCACCTGTTCACACTCTCCAACACCACTCAGGGTCCCCTTCACGTCACACTGACACTCTGGTATGAGAGAGAGGGGAGAGGTTGTGGAAGTATAAAGGATGATCTACGGTGAATAGACTCTGATTACAGGATTTTGTCACTTTCATGGGTGAAACGCAGCAGCACAAAACCCCGCAATCCTCAGACATCTGCACATCAAAGGTCCAGAGGAGATTTACTGCCACGGCTCGCTTTCAACCCCCGTGAAAAAAAAAAAATTCCCCTTAATGTCCGGCCACAGCCAAACCCAGAGGAATTCTCAGGATATCAGAAGCTCTTTTTTCCCCTCCTTCTTGTGTCTTCGGGCAGCGTGGTAGTGACAACATTCTTGCTCAAGAGCAGAACTGTAACATTAGACAGGTATCTGGACAAAGCGCTGTTCTCTCACTGGCTGAGATAATGGGAGCTGACTTATTTTTCTCATATTAGGTATTTCCAGTGGATTAGGACAGAGTTATTTACTGTGGGGGCTTGGAGAAGGAACGAAGTAGTCCAGAGTTATTGTTTTTAATGTGCCGCTGGGTACTCATTACTGCAGAGTCACAGCATGAAATCTCAAAGTTTGACTTGCAGCTCCACGCTCAGAGCAGTTAACAGGAATTTGCCTGTATTTACGTGTTATTCTTCAGCTCCCCGCTGAGGGACAGGAAGGCAGATCTGGCCTTGCTGACAGCGGTATGTTGACATATCCTCTGGGTAAGAAGGGCCAAGCCTCGTATCAGTGCCTTGTCAGATTGCTACTGGTGATTTAATACCAGTGGAACAAAAATGGGGTCAGTGATCAGAACTAATACCCCCAGAGATGAAAAATGAGACTGGAGGACTTTTGGTTGACAGGAGATCAACAAGTGAAACTATTTCTTAAACCTTTATCCAGTCAACAACAATAGTTTCTATTCTTTTTTTCCAGATTCGTCTTACCTATACAACCACGAGGGTTGTTTATAGCCAGGTTCCAGTAGAGAGGTTTGCACCTGTCACACAGGGTTCCCTCCACGTTCGGTAGGCAGCGGCAGGAGCCCTGAAACAAAAGATAAGGAATCAAAAGGATTGTTGAGACTGCTAGCTACTTGTTCAAAGCCAAGTCATACGCGTTCACAATCAGATAGATGGAAATCAGCCACAAGCTGTTGCTTATTCTACTACAGTGTCAGTTTTCATTCTCTCAAACATAGGATATGTTCTAAAACGGGTGAAAAAAGGCCTTCCAGAGACTCAGTGTTGTTTTTCTTCCTCTTCAAAAAGAAAGGAAGTCTCTTTTCCTTTGCTTTTAATTGCATTTACATTTCTGAGGAAAAAACACTTCCTTTTAAAAAAACGTCTCAGCAAGGCACAGCTGTGTTATCAGTTATTTGAGGTAATGTAAATCCACGCCCACAGCGCTGGATTTAGACTGTGACCCTGTGACCACTTCTGTTATCATGGCTAATAAAAACATGATCAAGGTGGAGCGCCGGTCGACAGAGAGCTGAGGTTTATTGAGAGTGACGTACCGTTTGAGGATCAGCAACCTCGGTTCCTGCTGAGTTACACACACTGATGGGGGCTGGAAGCAAAAAATGGATACAGAACACAGGGAAAAATATTAATATGTAAGATTTTAAATATACATACTGCATATACAAACTTTATACAGTGGGAGTAATATTTGACCAAGATTATCTACATTTTGACTCAAGTAATGGAGTTGTGTACTTCGACCACCAATTATTGGTCTCACTGCTGCAACACGACTTCATTTGTGAGTCTAGTGAGTCTAACCCTAACCCTGATGTGTTTACCAGAGCACTGGGGGAACCTAAGTCCAGAGGCACAGCGGTCACACTGCTGGCCCACCACCCCGGGCACACACAGGCACTGGCCCGACACTGGGTTGCATATGTTGCTATATGAGCCTTCCTGTGAACACCGGCAGCCTGCGGACAGGAAACAACAAAACATTTGGGCCTGTAGTGTCGTCATCATTAAGGTTACATGAGTCTGACATGAAAATGGTTTTAACAGCTTCTGTTTTATTTTCCAGAATCAGAATTTCCTTCAGTGATTCCCAGTTGTCTATTCTTGGGAATATGATTCCATAAAAGGAAGAGGTCCATATATATCTTATGCTCCAGCCCTCTGTGAAATGTTGTAAATAAATCGACGTGACCAAGAACAAATGGTTTTGAACATGCTGTGGGAGAATGAGGATGCTTGCTCCACAGAGTCATGAGAAGAGGCCACAGCGAGCCCAGTGAAACCAGTGAATATTTTTTTCCATCAGCACTCAGATCACATGGAACCCAACTGGTTTGTACATTGCATTTACACTGGTGGACATGCAGGGTTCAGGACCACTCACCAGCACAGTCTGGGTATCCATAGTAGCCCGGTGCACATTCATCACACTCCTGCCCCCCGTAGTTGGGAAGGCAAACACAGTGGCCACTTGGACTGCACGCACTGTGGGCAGCACCAGCACCATCACAGAGACACTCTGGAGGAAGAGAGAGCGGGTCATCTGTTAGATATTATAATGCTTCAGGTTTCCTTAAAGGGTTATTCTGATATTTTTCAATGTCAGCCCTATGTGTATTTATTTGGAGGTCTAAAAAACGAAAATAGGTCGATCATCTCGGCTCGCAGGTGCAAAATGGTCTAAAATGTCTGAAACATAATCCTTAGGGGCAACTGCGCCTGTCAAAGAACGTCCACTATAAGTGCTTGTTTTTGCCACAGAGCGTCTGACAACTTTCACAACAAATATGAAAAAGAGATCACTACAGAGATAAAACGTTTTTTCAACAAGTACGATCCTGTGAGTTTGACTGGAAACTGCAGTCGAATCAGTCGTTCAAAGCCACCAGACTATATTAAGAAAAACGGTAATTTTACCGTGCAGCACACAGGTACCGCTGGCCTTTTGCTGTCTCAGTTGGTTAATTTGTTTGTGTTTCAAAGAGCTCAGATCCAAACAAACTTGTAAAAACGAATGGGATGACAGAATAGATAATAAAGAAAGTCTCTGCTTCTCAGATAGAGCACAAAGTTTAAAATGTCAAAAGAATAAAGCTTAAAATTGCAGGAGAATTTTGAGAGCAGGCTACAGACTACATTTAAGCATCCCATGGACATCTCTTTCAAAATAAAGGTCACATTTCGTAATCATCCAGGAAATAACCCTGACGAGGTTGTGTCTCTACAGCCTGTGGGAAATGAAATTTCTCACCCTGGCAGTTTGGGAAGGAGTGGTATCCTGGTCGACAGTGGTCACAGCGCTCCCCCTCCACTCCCTGACGACACAGGCAGCGTCCTGAAGGGTCGCACACCCCGTACGCCGTCCCCCTGTAGTCGCATATACACTCTGTGCACAAACACAGTGGAAATGTTAATTCTGACAATAAAAGCAAACAAATTGAAGCCTAACTGATAGAAATTCAAATGAGTAGCCCTGCTGAACCCTGAAGGCTGCTTATAAATGAGCCTGAGCTCTTTCTTGGGGTCCGGCTGAACAACAAAGAGTGACAAATACTTCCGCCAGTTGGGCTGTTCTCATATTGTGGCACATAGTGGTACGGCCACACTGGTGGTCAGGTCTTGCCAAGCCTCGCCTGAAATCGGTATGTGAATAGCCTTGGCACTAACACGGAACAGCCACCAGAGAGACTGCCACCGTTTTTTCTTTGCCCCGCTGCCGCTACAAAACATGCTTTAAAGCAAATCAGCTTCAAAGAGGCTGCTGACAAAAAATCCTTCCCAGTTATTGTTTAACAAACCCTAAGACAGAAAAAGCAAAGGGGTGGAGGTCTTTGTTTTAATAGAAAATTCCATCATACTAATAATTTGTTTCCCAGCTTGAAGGAAACCAGAAAAGGACATTTTCATAAGGGCCCGTAGTTAATAATAGACTGGTTAGTTCTCATTGAACCGTCCCAACTGACTACTGCTATCAGGAGAGGACAGAGGCCTCTTGAACTGAAATCCCCACTGACGCACATGATAATCTAATATCATCAGGGCTCAGCAAATGCTGGGGATCTTCTGTCACTGACGATACACAAGCATCCTAACCATCGCATCAAATCCGACCGGAACCAGGAATAAAAACATGAACTGACCTTTAGTGGCGCCTACGTGCATTAAGCCATTTCTTGACTGACCCCTGTCACATGTTCTTAACATTTAACTCTGCAGAAAGTCAGACTCACTGGTGCCTTACATGGTCCCCTAAAGCCCTTTTTAACAACCTGGGATTCCTGTAAGTAAATGGGACTCAGGTGACAAAGAGAAAAAGTCAAGGACTTCCCTGTAAAAAACAAAAGCTCTACAAGAGAATACAGTATGAGCAGAGGTTTTTTTTTTGAGACACAGTAAATGTAAATGAGAAGAAGCAATAAAAGCAGTTAACGCAGAGCAGCCGTATAAACGACTCTATAGCAGCACAACATATCAGGTCTAATCACACTCACGCTGGCAGTTCGGCGAGCCGAAATATCCCCGAGGGCAAGTGGTGGGTACTGAACAGAAAAAGGATGGAGAGAAAAAGGGGGGGTAACAGCATTTTAATGATTGTTTTAAAACTTCTGTGGAGATAAACTGCGGTACGAGAGACTGCAGAATCTTGTTTAACGAACGTACCCACAATAGGTTCTGCAGGGGATTCGGTGGTTGCCTGGTACACGGGATACCCTGATTGCAAAGGAAGAGTACAAAATGAAAAAGACCTCCACTGTTGGGAAAATATGATCAAGTAAAAACCACCCAAATTTATTTGATACGCTGTAAGATTACAACCCATAAAAAACAGGCAGACAGGCAGTTTAAGGAAACATTTCAAGGGAAACATTCAAGGGGAACATTGGCTCTCTTGTAGAAGGTTAGCTGAGACAGACATAGTGCTCTTCTGTTGGTGCAGTAAATATGTAGCTGGAGCCAGTAAAAACACAACTTAAAATTCTTATTCTGTCATTTTTATACAGATGAAACAACCAAAAAGTTACATGTTAATTCATGAGCTCTAGACGTGCTGGTAGGTGGATTTTGAAACCTCTGAACGGACCCCACGCTAGCTGTTGAATATTTAACTTCCAATAAAAAAGTTTCATTTTTCCCCGAAATGTCAAACAATTCCTTAAAAATTAAAGATGAATGAAGGTAAGGTGATTTTGTTTTTATGAGGTTAACTTAGATGTATAGATCATTGTTGTCTTGTTAATGTTGTGATGGAATTTTAATGTTTTTTTAGCCAACCTAGCATTAGACAAGCAGACAGTTGTGTCAGTCTAGTTCCAATTTCTCATTCTGGTATGGGGGGAAAAATGTTCTGAACTTGGTTGCGTGTGTTTAAACCAATCACAATTGTTCCTTGGACAGTTGTTCACCTTTTGTATTTCAGTCTGCAAAACAGTATCGGAGGAATCACAGTAATCAATCAAGGTAAGAGCTTGTTTATGTTTAAACGAACTGGATTGTGTAGGATGAACGAGACAGTTTCAGCGTGCGGCCCGCTAGCTTGGAATTTGTTGATGTCGTTTCAGTTAGCGGCGGTAGTTTGGGAAAAAAGTTACGTATCGAACAGTCTACATCCGGTGAGTCAGACTAGTTAAAATCATAGAACGATCAGTAAAACTTTAAAAATTGACCTAATAAGCTTACATTAACGACGTCAACCTTTTGAACACTAGCCCACGCGACAAAAGACTTGTTTGTTACAGATGACACTCTGCTTCTTTAAGTAGCACCGCTCTCATTTTCATGATGAGAGACTGAATAGATGTGAACATCCGGCCCATTGACACTGATCCACTGTATCACAACCGCAAGATGAAGAAATTTCATACACTGACACAAAACAGCAGAGAAGAATCTCTTGAAGCCGACAGCCTCTTAACGACTCTACCAGCATGTTTAGACTGGTTTGTCAGTGCTAACAGCCCGGAGACGGCAGAAGTGAGTTTCTAATAATAACTTCTAGTAATAAATCATTCTCCTGCTCATATATTGAAATGTCTCAATGGATCAGTCCAAAATTAGTATCATGTCAATAAGTCAAACGAGATGTGTTGGTTTTTCTTGATTAGTGACTGAATAAGACTAACATGGCAACACAGGTCAATCTAAGTGGTTTAAAGTGAAAAGCAGACCTAATTAACGCCTCTCTATTGGTTGAACTAATCCTGAGGAAAAAACAAGAGGATGTCAGTTAGACGTTTATTAAAATTCAAAGTCCTCGGAAGCTGAATACTGGAGCAAGTCGATGCAGAGATCCTTAAAAAAAGATTTGTGTCAGTCTTAAGATTGAAAAAAAAAAACACTGGAAGAAAAAGAAAAAAAAAAGCTGACTTAAAAAGCTGAAAGATGAAAGACAGGGTGGCTTATCTCTGCACCCCGGCAGACTCCTGAGTCTGTAGCCAGATCAGACCGGGGATAAGACGGAGGGAAACTTTCTTTGTGTTGTTAATATCTGCATCATATTTTTTGGATGGCGTGTGGAATGCGCGTTTGTAAATACTGCAGCATGTGCATACATCCCCGCAGCATTAAAGGCATACTTTGCCCGAGTATATAATAATGATAAGCCTCAGTTTCAAAAAAGGGCGTTGCTCTTCCCTCAAGGTGAAAAAATTGAAGCTGAAAGCTGAAATGCAAAAGGTTGAAAATAGCGGGTGAACGTGAAACTGATTCCTGCCATTGAATGGAGGGTAAAGTTCCAATCTGACTGTGTACACCGAGCTCCCAAACACAGACACATCATTTAATAAAAGAATAGTTCGATGATTAAAGATTTTTGTGCAAGTCAAATGGACAAGGGAAGAGTTAACTGCAGCTTCCGCTTTCGACACTGCTTTTACCAGCAGCTATCACAGATGTTATTCATGCACACCAACAATGGCATCTCTTGCATTTTCACCCCTATGCTGTCTATTTATCCATCCACCCATCCATTAGGGAAACTCGGTATGCAGTACGTAATAAGAAAAAACACTGAACTTACGGATGCACTGAGGGTAGTAATAGTATCCGTCAGCGCAGCGATCGCAGTTCTCTCCAGTAAATTGTGGCTTGCAGGTACACCTTCCAGACCCCATCTCACATCCGGCCGCAGTCCTTTCATCGCACCTGCAGGCTGGTGGAGCAACATGTTTGTTTTTATTGGAATATACAGACACACGTGCCAACAGATGCGTTGATGTAGACAAAGGAACCTTTTTCTCATTATTTTCTTAACAGAACAGTTCAACGTGAACGCAGGCCTGAGGCAGTTCAGTGCTTATTAATAATGCACCCGACGACACAGAACAATTAGTAAACTTACATTTCTGTCAACACCTGCGATTACAACTCCCCTGTCACTGATGTGATGTAAGGCGTGTTCATGTGTTGTATCAAAATCTGTTCCCAAGCCAAATAATGTTAGAACTGTATGTTGAATTTCTGCAGGTTATAGTCTGTTCAATGGAAAAACAGACTTTAACAGATACAGATACTTTAACTAAATAAAAAAAAGTCATTTAAGTTATTGTATATTAAAAAATAAGTTAAAATGTAATCATCAAATCAAGTAATTTCAAATTTAATGACAATTTTTTTGTTTTATTTATTCTTATGACCTCAGGCAGCCAACCTGCAGTTACTTCATGGCCAACCCTTTGGGATTCAGCACTTTGACAGAAGGAACGGAATCATCTCCCTCATCTCTCCACTCTCAGTTGGAGAGGTGATCCATCCAGGTGATTGGTGGCATCTTTATTTTGGTTTGGTGACCTTAGCTAGTATTTCATGCGTTTTTCAAGGTACATTTCACTTGATTTGTATGTTAATTTGGGGATTTATTTGTAAGAGTTATGATGGACTGGAGCCTCTGATCAAGGTTACGAACAGACTGAAGGTAGTAAATTAGACAAACTGTGATAAAAAGCTAACTGTGATTACAACAGCTAAGTTACTTAATCTAAAGGTTTTTGATTTAGTGTTCAGGCGATGATTTGAGATTGATTTATTCATAACTACAGCCCTTTATTTACAGACTAATGTGTTTGGTTGGTTTGATTTGTTGAGTTTGTTGTTCAAAAGTTAAACATTTTCAAGTTTCTAATTGCCACAATGGATATATTTGTCGTTTTATAGCAAAAGTTAGATAAAAGCACTATTAATAAACAGAGGAGGTTTGGAAATGTCTCATTTGAATATGTGATAGAGACGTGTCTTTATAAAGGCTCACACAACTCAGATATGTTGGGGATTAGTTTGCTTGTCCGTGCATCTCCCATAGACTACAATAAAACTGGCACCAAGAACGCTTGATAATGACGTAATGTCCCGTCTTTCTTTAATAGGTTCCTTGATGTAGACTTGTAACTTCGACACGTATAAATATGACACAGCATCATTGACAATTAAGCTGAACTGCACACATCTGTAACAAGCACAGAAAGCTCTCAACCAACCATCATCTCAAAATGAGAGATCCCAGCAGCAGATAATGATTACTGAACCTTTACCCACTCTGTTTTTGCCAAAACAGACACCTTCCTCTGACTGAGCTCACTTAATTGAGTTTGTGGGTTTTATGGTTTACTTTTCAAAGCGCTCGAGGGCAACCGGTTTAATTCCACTACTTTGTAATGTCCAAACACAAGTGGCGGCTATTTATACGGCGAGGGAACAGCCACGGACCATTAAAGTAATGTAAACACGAGCGGAGCCCAGTTTAGCAATAATACAAGCTCTTGGTGCCAGTGGCGCTTGTGCAACGGTGCCATTTGTGTCTCGCTCAAACGAGACGCTGATGCCTCTGTTTGAATATAACCCTGTTAAGACTTCACTTGTTCGGCGTGAAAACCACAGGTCAAATAAAGACATGGTGTGACATTATTTAGTTCACAAACGTACCCAGAGCTGCTTTGGAAATATGACAAATGGCAAAGTTGAACAGAAGCAAGAAACATTTTTGCAATGTGCTTTCACTGCATTCATTAAAGCAGCTTGAGAAATGGAGTTGAACCGGTATTTCGCTCCAAATTTGACAAAATGACACATGTAACAACTATTCAGAACAATGTTTTCTTCTGCATTTTAGTTCAGTTTTTACACAGCCTTTAATTTTAACAGCAATAACAACATTTTTGCGAGGATGTCTCTCTCACACGTCTCTACGTTTGCAGCCTTAATGGTCGTTTCTATACTCATTTGTTTACTAAACCATAACTTCCACCTCCGCATATGTTTAGAGATGTAAAATGAAAAGTGACTGCAGCACGTGCACAAAAATCTCAACAACCATTTCAACTCAAATCAACCCAAATAAAATGCTAAATATTTAAACAAAACACGCACAAAGCAGCCACAGCTCTCAAGTTCGGACACAAGAAAGCTCACGTACACGTTCTGTTCAAACCTCCCGATTATCCCAGCAGACTCCAGTTTGTCATTGCACTCTCCCGGTTTGCTCCCAGGGTCACAATTCTCCCGATTTAAGAAAATGTTTCACAGTTTTCGTTACTTTTAATCTTCGCGACTTGTAGTCTGTTGTGATGTTCCCCCTTATCATCCTCAGTGAATGGGAGACGAACAGAGAAATAAGGAGTAGAAAGAGTATTTAAACAATTTCCAGACGCGCATTTCGTGTAAAGTTGTAAAAGGAAGAAGAAAGAGCAACTCACGTATGCATCCGGTGGGAGATTCAGGAGGTACTCCAAAAGGTCTGTAGAAGCCTTCAATGCATCTCTCACAGTTCACCCCGGCTGTGTTGTGCTACAGAAAAACATGTACAAATGTATGAGCCTTTATTATTGAACAAGGAGAGCAGAAAACAAAATGTCTATGGATGAGCAGAGGTCCTCTTTGCTCTCTTGTTTCAAATGCACTTTGATGACAGGATGTAATGCTCTCACGTACCCTCTGTACCATTATCATGTTCCAGAGGGATACTGTATCAACATCACGCTCATTACAACCTTTATTTTGGCAAACAACGCTAAATACATTTCTTTTTTGGCCTGGTAGGAGGAATGTGTGACTGTAAAATTTGTTTTGGCCACACGAACCCGTTTGCACAAGTTGCAGAGTAAACGGTGCCGCATCAAATGCTCCACAGAGGACTTCATCAAGACACACACAGACAACATGGAATTTTTCTTCTTCTTCTTTTTTTTCTTTTCTTTTCTAATACCCTCCTCCTCCCCTACAACCACACACATGCACACACACGGGAATCAGTTTGGACTTGATGTGCATTTCATACCTGGCAGTTGCTGCACACTCCTCCTCCGTCGTACCTGCCGAAGGTGTCTAAACTTGCTCCTCTCTTCTCCACCTCTGGGTCGTAATAACAGTCAAAGGCATGGGAGAAACACTGGCAGGCTGAGGAGGAAACCCCCGAGACACACACAGACACACAGATTTATTCTATATGCCTCAGCAAATTACCTTTGACTCCCCCGTCTGTATTTAAGCACCTTGACCTACTAATTCTCTAAAAAGGAGTTATAAGTCTGGTGTTAAGAGAAACTATTAAATGTAAACTAAACAAGACGGCACATCCTTCTTCCTGTATACCACCCCTGTCTCTCATTAATGTTTATGACTGCCGAATCCCTCTTCATCTTTCTCTCTCTGCTTTTTGTGGCATCTACGAGGTCATGTTTCATCAAGGGAAAATTTGTCAACAGTCCAAAGCAATTAGATCCCAGCTGACGAGGGCTCTGCTGGCTGACTGGATGACTCGCCCGATAAGAAGGCATGGGGGACTATCTAGTGGGCTGGCGCGGGCCCCGGCTAGGCTAGCTGGCTAAAGATGACGAAAAGCAGTTATCCTGGAGCTAGTTGTGCACTGTGCTGTTCATCACACATACCATATGAGGAATGTCCTCTCAACTCTTCACTGAGGCTCTCCCGCAGTACCATATGAGGGCATCCACAACAGGGCTTAAATATCAGAGGACACTTCAGTCCACTCTGGGGGTCGTAATTCAAGGAGCCAGGAGTGTGGGAAGAAAGAGACTGTGGTTGTGTTTACACACGGTATGAAGCATTGTACTTCTACACTTACGATGACACTCGTTGGGGCTGTCAACAGTTGCGGCACGCCATGGCTTCTGGTTGAAGCCCGGGCAGCAGCGGTCACATGATTCACCACAGGTGTTGTGTTGGCACTCACACTGGAGCCTGTAGACAGGAGATGAGACACCTGGTTTTAGTCACCTGCACTTGAGGACGGCAGAACAAATTGTACAGCTGACATATGACCTAATTAATTAAGTACAGCAAATCAATTGTCACAAACGAACATGGAAAATCTGCCTTAGATGAGGAGCAACATGCGTCCATTGCAAGTCGCGTTTCAGACGACCTGATGAGTTAAGTCCAACATTCACTCTGCTTCTAGCTCTGTTTTGGTCTCCACCAACCCGAACACTATCTTGCGAATTGATTAGTATTAACTTAGTCTGTTTGTCATTTGGTGTCTGCCTATCGGAGACTTTTTACTCAAAACAGTTTATCGTAGCGTAGGGAAACGACTCTGTTGAGAGTGACAAGATACAATACAGTAAAGCTAGCAGAGTGTAAAACCAAAACAATGAGCCGAAAGACACTAAAACGCTCTGTAGAGTTCAGGGGAACTGCAGAATCAGGACATAATCCTCTGTGTGTGCGTCAAACCAGGCAGTGGTCATTTGATCCATTGTTAATGTGCGAACATTGATTTAAATGGACAGTTCACATCAAAAAATAAAAAGAAATTTCTTCCTACCTGTAGCACCATTTATCCATCTAGATTGCTAAATTGAGCTACCAATAGTTTCATGAAGGAACTATTTTCTTTCCACTGAACCAGACACCAATCAACTGCGTCACCGTGCAGAACAAGGCAAGCATCTGCACATGGATGAGAGGCTACCTAACAAAGTTAGCTAAAGTTACAGCGTAGCAGAGGAGGACGCCACTAACTGTCAGGAGCCTCTCATCCATGAGCAGACGCAGCTTCCTGGATGCGGTAGAATGAAAATAGCTGCGACATGAAACCGCTCACAACAAGGTCTGTGGATTATCTTGAGTAAACAGGTTTTATAGATGTATGTATTTACTTTTTTTAGCTCTTGAAACCAGAAGTTTGGTGACATCTAGTTCTGTTATCTTAAAGAGAAGGCAAACATCTGAATGAACAGGTCTACAGGTAAGAGGACTGAACTGTCTATTTAAGCCAGTGAGAACATTCATTTAGTTGCTCACAAACGATACAACACAAATGCTATGTTGTTCTGTTGTTACTTTGTTCAAAAAACAGAAAGGAAACTGTGGTTCAAAGCAGCATTGTATTACACATCTCCCCTTTTACCAACTATTTACGATGTCACAGGCTGTATTCAGAACAAGTGGAGCAATCTGCCGTCCTTTACAATGTCGATGTCAATGTACAAACATATGAGGTAACCCGTCCTCTGAAACAACCCCCTATCACTCAAATCACGAGATTTGGCAGCGTCTCCATTGTGTACGCCTCATTGTTTTCAGCATAAGTCATCTCTGCACGCTGGTTACACACAGGAAGCTGCTGTGCAATGCGACTATTCAGCTTTGTTAATGAATAAACCAAGGAGATGCGTTAAATGGTTGGAGCTATACTTTGAAGTCAACTTCTGACAAAAGCTTATGAGGGAACAGTTCAGTTTGTAATTAATAAGGGATGAAAGGTGCCCGAGGAATCACGTCAAATATTTACTGTATGGCTTCAGATAAGGAGCTCTGCTTACCTGTTTGGGTGGTCCTGGTTACGCCCCCCACCACACACCTGCGCGTGCCCGTGACACACGCAGCGTCCACCGATGCTGATGTCTTTGATGCTATAGTAATACTGTAATACAAAACAAGGCAAGGCAAGTTTATTTATACAGCACCATTCAGACACAAGGCAATCCAAATTACTTTACAAAGACAAAGAGATGCATTAGAAAAAGACTTTAAGCACTTAAAAGGCAATGAAACAGAAATAAGCAAATCAAATATAAGACTCTTACTTGTTTGAAAGCCACAGTAAACTAACATCATAAAGCCCTGATGTCAATGAGCTGACAGCTTTAGCAGGCCGCAGGTATTCAGGAGGTGTGGTGCCCAGGTGGCGAGCAAAAAAAACTAAAAGCTGATTCAGCTTGCTCGGTTTTGATTCTGGGAACATCTGAGTTATCCTGATACCTGATTCATCTAGTAAATGTTATCATTAGGGTTAGGGTTTATGTGCTGCCACATCACCCACCCCCTGAGCAAATGTCTGGTTTCACTTGGCAACAGAGGTCAGACACACATCTTGACAAGCACAAGCTTAAACCTTTGATCCCTGAGGTGAGGCCAGTTTCATGAGGTGAATCAGTCCATTATATGTAAAAAGGTAAGATAAGAACAGCTGACATCACTGATTCTATTCCTCAGAACGTCAAATAAAGAAGAATTACTGAGCTGTTTTGGAGGTGAATTTCATCTACATACAGTTTTAATAGTTCCACTAAAGCTGTGTGTGTTACAGGATAGCCACTGCTGCACCTGCAGCCTGTGTGAGCTGTCCAAGCCCGTCCTCGCTGTCTCTACCACATGAGTTGCCATGACGCAGGACAGACTGACAGATCTGGCATTAGGCCTTGACAAAGATGAATGTGTGAGCAGGAGGCAGCAGCTCAGTGTGATTGTGTCAGCAAAAAGGAAGTTGGAGGGTAGGTGATGCAGAGCTATAAATTAGGCTTTTCCCAAATGGGGAGCGAGAGTGTGCCAGCATGACACCTATGTGTGAGGTTGTACAGTATGTGCCTCACCCTGCGTGTGACGGTGGGGTCTCTCTGGGCCTTGGAGATTAGGTGGCCCAGCAGGGTGCTGGTGCGCAGGAAGCGCAGGCGGATGTTGGTGGCCTTCGTGAAGTCTCGCAGCACTGGCGAGTAGGTGAAGTTTTTGGACCCCGGCCGACCATTGACCAGAGACACCACGATCTGAACAACACGTATTCGTTTCACAAAGATTGTTTTTTGATAGCTCATACAATACAGCAGCTTGAATATGATGTTTTACCTCTCCGTTCTCCAAAGGGACGATCCGTGAGTATTCTGTGGTGCAGAGCTGGTCGTCATCATGTATTACACGAGCGTTGGGCTGCTTTGCAAACTTTTCAATACACTCGCGCTTTGAATCTGCCCGAAAAAAACATAATCAATTTCTCACCATATATTCTACTCATTGTAAAGTAATAACAATAATATCATCATATGGTTGCTTTTGTGAAGCTACTCGCTATCAATAAACATAACAAAACACTGACCAGCGTTGCGTTCAGGTGCTTGCATTAAAAGGTACAACATGCAAGAATTGGCCACCTCTCGAACTCCAAACAAATAGGGGGCAGCATAAGACCAGAGTAAGCGCTAACTGCTGCTAACTGTACCTTCTGTTAGCTAGTTAGCTCAGTTAGCCGTGCAGCTAGTGGTCCAGACATCGGAGCTGAGAGTGGTATTGAAAAAGGATGGGGGCTAGCTTGTTAGCATGCTAACTTCAGTAGATATCTCTGCAACACAATATACATTATTTAGTTGCAATCTGCTGATAATTCAGTTAATTCTTGAAATGTTTACATATTGCACCTTTAATCTCCAAAAAAGTATCATGTCAAACTTAAAAACAATTTGGGATTTTAAATATGACAAAAGATTACACTTCAAATATGTGATGTGGTGAGACCTGTCTCTGGGTGTAACCTAGTGTTTTTCGGGCATGCCTCGTGACAACCAATCACCAGCGTTTTCTAGATCTTGCAAGCATGCTGCATGCTTATTGGCTCCCTGACGCTGATGAGAATAGCTCAAGGTATGGAAAATTGGTTTCAAATGACGTACAGTGATGTAGTGTTGATGAAGATTAATATCCGATTAAAGTCTTTGTGAAAAAGGAAACAAGCCAAATAAGAATTTAAAAAATGCCTGAGTCCGTGCTGAACTGGAGATCCTGAGCGAGCGTGAACTTGGATTAACGATGAGAAGGTCTGAGATTGTAAATCTGACGAGTCACAGCTGTGTCTCCTGGCAGGCTGTGTGCACAGGTGCCTCCTGGGATATTAACCGTCATAACTCAGATATGCCAACTCAGCAAAATCAGCAGAGTGTGTATTCAGGTATGTAGTTCAGGCAATTTGGAAACAGTATGACATTACAGTCCTAGTAATCAAAATTAAGAAAATATACTGCATGTCACCACTCGCTACTTTCTATTCTGAAATCTGCTCCAAAAACATCAAAGTTTCTGGCCTAACATTGAACCTGGGATTCATTCAAAGTTAAAATCTTTTGTTGTGGGTTTTTGTTTCATTTTAATCCAACATAAACACACACACTTCCTGTCTTAAATGCTTAAGCAGGCTGATCAGTGTGCCAGGATTAAATGTGTGCTAGAGAACACATTTTAATCCATCTTCACAGTCGCTCTTTACCAGAGGAGATATTTTGTTGACTTAGCAAAGCAGGAAAGAGACATGTGTACTTTATGATGAAAATAAAAACTGCATTCCTTACAGCACACGGAAATGGCAGATGTTATTTTTGATTTACAACTACGACAAAGGAAATCAGATATGGATAATCCTCTATATCTTGTGATTTTGTGATTCGGGCAGGATTTTGTTAATGACCGGTTACGTCTGTAGTTGTGATTTCAACGGCACATCTTTGAAATCACTTTCCAATCTCTTTGTGTTTATTCCAAACACACCACTGTCCCATCTGGAGAAAAATCCATTCCATTTTATGCTACTTTATACTTCGGCTCCAATATATCATTTGATAACTTTAGTTTCTGGTTACTTTGCAGATTGCACTACATCAGAGCCAAAATGGTGCATTATCATTTTTTAATTCATTTGTATGATCAGAAAAATACTGAATATCGGATCCGATAATCAGCCAGGCCTTAAACTGGCTGCCCCCTATACAATATATACAGAGATGTAAATATATGCATAAAATACTTTTACTTGTACTTTTGACAGTTACATAAATTTAATAGCAGATGTTTAAAAGACTTTTACTTAAGCTCCTCTTCATATAGGTGACATTCACTTGTACCAAAGTAACATTTCGACATGCTGTCTTTACTTTTACTTGAATATTAGAACTAAGTACGAGAACTAGTATTATTGCAACACTGCAAATCACCTGATGTTTACGAAATATTCAGATCCTTAACTTAAGGAAATGTATTAATACAAGATGGTGGAAATACTACAATTGTATTTACAAATTACCAACAAACTTGACTCAAAAGTAAAATCCCTTATTGTGCAGTAAAATGTTCCAGTGTTTTACTATCACATCTAATGTTTTTGTATTATTATAACTGCTGCGTTAATGTGTATGTTGCATTTTACTGCTGTAGATGTTTAAGGCTGAGCTAATTCATATACTGTTGGGTAATTTAATCCTCATCATATTCTGTAAGATCATCATATGTTTGTAGTGTTGCGGCATCTCTTAAAAGTCAACTTTTAGCTCAGAGAAAACAGCCTGTTTCAGCCCCTGTTATGATGCATTTTCCTAGTTTAGCATTTTCCCATTTGTAACTAGTAACTAAGACTGTCAGACAAATGTAATGGAGTAAAAAGTGTAATATATTTGCCTCTGAGATGTACATCATATGAAAACACTCAAGTGAAGTACCTCAAATTTGCCCTTACATACAGTATTTGAGTAAATGTTCTTAGTTACATTTCACCACGCAAATCACAGACAGTTGATGGACTGGTAGCTTCTATGTGGAAACAACTTTGGCTCTGATTTTACTCCAGAGGGGAATCCAATCCAAACCTCCCAACATTGCACAAGTAATAAAGCAGTGTACAGGAATAGAAGTGCAAACAAAAACATTGCAAAACATGATTACTTGAGAACTTACGTGCAAAATACTGCCAGGGGCTGAAGGTTCTCCCGTTGTCGACAGAGCGCTCCAGCACCCAGAGGTCAGGCCGAGGTGCATTAGCAAACTTGATGAGGATGTACGCCACATGGAATAGCTGAAAAACCAGAGCACAGGGAGCAGGCGAAACAAAAAGCAGTCACTGCACTGAACGGATTTTGGCATAATGTTGCAGTTTCCTGTGCTCCACTCGCTCTTTCAACACACATAAGCCTCCAGTCTTGGCCGGCAGCTCTGACAATACTCTAATTTCCTTCTACTGTGAGAGCAGGGGAGCAACATCACTTTGGTTGTTGTATATCTGAAAATGAAAACATTTAATGAGTTTTTGGCCAGGCATGATCTACCTCGAGGCTTCCTGCCCCGAGTTTTGATGCACGTGGCTTGACTTTTGTTCAGCCAGACAGCACGGTACAAACAGTTCGCCGACATATGTCAGCATGGAGTCAATAAAAGTGGTGCAGGTGCAGTCAGGTTGGTGAAAAGACATCAGCTAAGCCCACATGATCCACCTCTGTTCTCTGAACTCTCTATCTTCACCCTCCATCAGGATACACGGTCCATAGAAGGGCAGAAAACGATGCCAATGTTTGTTTCTGCCAACGCAGAGCTCACGATGCTCGGAATAGTGTGCTTCCTCTGCAGTTCAACAACATCCTCGTCAAGCCATGAAGGCTTCAAGCGGGTGACTTCAGCTTGATTGAACGTCGCCACAATGGAGAGGTAATTGCTGATAAATGAAAGCTCTCTTTGTTAGGGGCTGACGTGGTCTTGGCGTGGCTCGGAATTTTAAACCCTGTGACACCAACGTGCACGTGACACCTGCAGTGTCAACACGAAGCCTCACCTACACCACCTGACCACCCCGCCTCTTGTCTTGTGTTTTTGTGTTACAGTTTATCTCCGTTCAATTTCAGCGCTGGCCTGGATCCTAAAGCAACATTTAACATGCTTCAAAACAGGGCACTGTGTTTGCTAAACTTAAAAAAAAACCTGCTATCAGGTTTGAGGCAGTGAATGGAAACTGTACCTGTAAAACCGTGTGCTACTTAAATAAAAAGACATCTCTATAGAAGGTCTTCGCTTTGAGAGGGATGAGGGCAGGCCCGCACTCGTCTAGCATCCCTCAGCGCCTTGATGAAAGCCCCCACGGGCGTTTGAAACAGTCGGGCTGCTATCTCTCCTTGCATGAGGCAGCTAACACTCAAATCAAAGGGAGGTGAAACACGGCGAAGGCTCGCCGGCGGAGTGACGGACTGTGTCAAGAAGGATCCACTTATGCTGATGGATTTCTGCCCCCAGACCCTGAAAAGTAATGGCCTCAGGTTCAAGTATTTCTTCGGCTGATGAATGGTGAGAGAGGTCAGAGGTCAGGCGGGGGAGCGTCTGGTCTTACTCGCTGAAAACTGTCAAAAATCCTGAATAACAAACAACAAAATCATTGGGTTTCAAAATAGCCTTGAGCGGCCTGTTTTTTTAATCACTGCTTGCATTGAGAAAAACAGTCAATCTGCAAGTAAATAAAATCGCCCAGAATGCCTGTTTCTAGCCTCGGCTTTGACGGGGTGTGTCTTGAAATTAATCAGGGTACACTTCCACCCACACGCAACAGGATGTGCGAAAAAAAGATGAACGGCACACACGCAAACAAGACGTTGGGCTGTCATCCGGCTAAAAACAGAAACGAGGCTCTTCCAGAGGAGCTGCCTTCTATCAATACGTTGGCTCCGCTGAGGACCAGGAGGAAGTTTAGTTCACACGGGCTGCAATGACGCGAAAGGAGGGCCAGGCGGAAGGGAGGCTCGGGGGGGGGGTAAAAAGGGGGCAGGGATGGCCAGAGACAAGCTGGCTGGCATGCGGATCCATCTTAGATTCCGGACATAGCGCCACATTCCCAGTCCCTCCTAATGCCCCCAAAGCAGAGCATGCCACTGCCTTCAGGAACCTGCTGCCGACAGCACGGCACAACAGTGAAAATCTTCTCCACCAGTTGTCATGGGTACAGATAGAGAACATCGCTAGAAGAGATTCTCCATTTTCTGAAGAATAACAATGTTTTTTTCTTAAGATTTGTGGTGTTTGCTTGTGGAATATTTACATTAATTCACCTGTTGTTCAGTGTGGAAAGATACCTCTGCCACACTAGCTAACTGAGGAGTCTGCATGCCATTCAACCAACCAACCCACTGGGTTCAGCACACCATATAAACATTCACACTTAGCTGATTCTCCAGACAGTGCCCTTCACTGAGGACCTGGCAAAGATCTGGAGTTGACATACTGATGTTCAGCACCTTGGTCTACACACAAGGAACCAACATATTTGTTCAGAATTGCACCGTACATATTCAGTGAAAGATAAAGCTCAATATAGGTCTAAAAGGAAAAAAACTTCATCAGATAAGACTGAAATAAGCAATCCAG
The DNA here is from genome assembly GCA_963678695.2 of Diplodus puntazzo. Lineage (NCBI taxonomy): Eukaryota > Metazoa > Chordata > Actinopteri > Spariformes > Sparidae > Diplodus > Diplodus puntazzo. The sequence continues at coordinate 10,431,003 of OZ023166.1, read as the reverse complement.
CCACTTCTTATTTACTCTCACTCCTGTGAGAACTGTAAATTCAGTTATCTCAAGGGGACTTCACGCTTCCAACTTTACTTCTCAACAGGCCTGAATGTGGCGGTGCCCTTCACTGTTGCATCTGACTTGATGCCAGTCAACTGAGTGATGGCGAGAAGAATGCTCCGGAAACAAACCCAGTCAGAAACAGACAGCGAGATCTTGGAAGACGGGGGCCTGTCCTGGCACAGCCCTCCTTAATTTCAGGCCTGTCTTTCCAACCATGTGCTGCCAGTCCAAACACACACACTCTTGAAATACGGCCAGCACCTACGTATTGTTTGCAGAGAGCATGAAATATCGTGATGGCATGCTAAGCACATCGGCTCAGGAGCACAAAGACATGAAACAGATTGACAAGCTCGTGGCAAAAACACTCGGAATAACACTTGAGCAGAGGCATCTTCCTCTGCGCCTCCCTGTATCTGCAGCCTTTGGGCTTTAAGATGAGAGTGCCATGCCAGGAGGTTTAGTGTGGGAGGCAGGTGGGCGGGTGTCAAAAAGGTCAGGGGTTGAGCTGTGGCAGGTATGGATTGTTTGACACCAACCCTCTCTGACTTCTCCTTACCAGAGCTCAAATTCCTGACCTTGACCCCCCTAAAATAGTGTCACATATACAAGGTATAAAGTATCCAGATCTGCTCTAACCTTCTAATTAACACTGCGCAGCGAACCAACTCCCTCCTGACCGAACACCATTTTAACAACAGCATATTAACATTTCTTTCAATGCACTTGTAGCAACGTGTCATGCAATTTGCCAAAACACACACAGCCGCATTCCCAAAATCCGTCGACAAGTCATGCCCGCAGAGTGTGTATTTGCGCGTGTGTGTTATTATTTCTGGATTATTGACCCCTGACAGGTTCGTGCCAAGCTTGCGTCCGTGTGCGACGGCTCGGGACTGATGAATGTTCACCCTCAAGTGCGAGTCCTGCCCTCTAACTTCATACATGCGCCTGCGCTCGCGTTGTTTCATACTCACGGAACGATTAGAAAATGAGGCCCAGTTGCGTGACACTTTGCAAGCCGTTCTCGTTGCTGTGCCTGCCACGTGGATCTCTTCGATTCTAATCTCTTTGTGTTGATCAAATGAAGTGTGCTGTAAAATCGACTGGAGAGGAATTTCTTACAGGAATATTCTTACAGAACAGGTGTAAGGTGTTTAAATGTTTTACTGTCGAGGTACCTCACAATAGATGCACATTGGACCAGAGACCCACAGTTTGATAGGATTTTGTCTAAAAAAATACTTTTTTATTTTAATTTAAAGTTTGAAGATTAACAAAAAAGTCTTTTTTCAGTCAATCGATAATCAAAGGATCACTATAAATTACAATCAAAACAGATGTAGTGTTTTCAGCAAGCGCAGTCAAGAAGCCGACTGCCAAATTCCAACCGAAGGGCACAACGTATAGCCAAGAGGAGTAAATCTACGGTGAGATCAGAACCCTGACAGATAGAAACCCTCTCAGCGAGCTCCGGAGAGGTTGATGTGAGATCAGAGGAATGCAATTAAAAAGAGAGGAGGCATCGCCTTCTGTTGGAGTGGATCAGGCCTGCCAGACAGAACAAACTGCCCACCCCCCCCCCAGTTTGTAACAAAGCAATGTACAACTGTTTGTCTGTGTGCAACAGGTGGGCGGGGGAGGAGAGGGAGAGGGGCAGTCTGGTGTATTTTTCTCTGTCTCCATGACAGAATTAGTTATACGGCAACAACGAGGGGTTGGCCAAAAGTCAGAGGAGAACTGTAACAGAAAACATACAGTATACGCAGGTTTCTACTTGTCACATTGCTTTTCTGCACTGATCATTGCACTTTACTTCCATTTTTTGCTATTCTATCCTTCAATATCACTGCATTTTGGAGGGAAATATTGAACTTTCTACTCAACTGCATTCATTTGATTACTGATTCTGATGAGCACAACAAGGAGCTTTCATGTTTTGGTTGATTTGGCCGCTGTCGACAAAAGAACAGACTACAGATCAGCTTCTTACCCTGGGATGGGAGACTCTTCAATTGCAATACGTTGTGAAAAATTGTTCTAATTTTAAGAGTTATACAACTCAGATAAGTCCGAATCTGACACGTGACAGGCATTAAGAATAATTGTAATGTATAATATAATAATAAAATGATGTATAGAAGTATCTAATCTTCTTGCTAATTGACTGATTTGCTTATGTGGGTCATATAGAGGCATCAGAATTACATTTGGATAGTGTTATAACCACTTAAATGTTCCTTGTAGTATATTTATGCTCAATTATTTACAGAAAATTACCTCTGATACAGAGACTTAAAGACTTTAATTCAAGTATTATTTGTATGGTTGACTTTCACTTACACCAAACTAAAATCTTTACTTTTACTCAAAGATGACTTTTTACGTACTTTTTACAACACTGCCTATTTATAAAATCATTATTAGATTTATTATATTACACCACAAAAAACTATTCTTTACGCTAAATAAGAGCACAAAGTAGAAAGATCCAGACGCCAATATTTCAACACAATATGCAATACAGTACAACTTCATTGTCAGTTTGCACTGAAATTCATTGTGCGTCTTCAGGCAACTTCGCTCAAGAGGTTTACACACAAATGAGACAAACAGTTGGGCCATATTCATAAAAGATACAACCCTCAATCATATCACATAATATCCTCAGATGCAGATCTACATTAGCAGCAGACTGACAGCAAACTACTATTGTAATATTGCAATGTTATACTGATGCAGCGATTCCTTCCACATTAATCAATGACCTTAACTGAAGGCATGCAGATGGGTGCAGTCCTGATCATGAAACAGCCCTATCAAATGGCTCTAGGAAAGTCCTGCTCTCTAACACATCCCATTGCATCAATGCCTGCGTCAGCAAACCTGTGACCACCGATTAGCATCTCCATGTATGAATTGAGGACAAAGGCCTTGAAAAGGTGAAAAGATCCCACATTAACCCCCACAAGCCTTTCCACATCGGAGCTCCAGATTTAGGAGGAACTGCGGTCCAAGTGTCACCCACGATTGCTCCTGCAAGGCCAATAGCAACTGCTATGCTGCTAACTAGCACGAGGTGGCTGTTAGTGGAGTAGTAAATATCTGCTGGGTTGGCCTGGCGCCTCGGGCAGCCTGGCTAAACACAGTCACTTACATCACCTCCATCGTCACCACAGCAATAGGCACATGTTTAACAGCCATTCTTGTCGCTAAGGTCTGACTGAGCCAGCTGCACTGTAGGAACAAATCCTTATTACCAGGCATATACAACAAGATATCAACAGAAGGTTAATCTATTCTTTGTATCAGATTTTTAAGATTACATGTACAAAATATGTGACACTGAATTCAGATTATGGCCTTCATTAGCAAAGATTTTAGCTCACTAAGTGGGATGCAGCCATGCTCAATTAATCCTTTGTATCATACATGCATGAAAGCATCCGAAGGTCTACTCAGTAAGAGGGCGCATTTCAAGGTAAAATGGAATGTTTTCAGTCCGAGACTTGTCTTGTTTGTGTGTGTGTTTTCTGTTTAAGTACTTTCTCACCACCAAATTACAGCACCTCTCCATTTCGTGCCATTTATCCGGTGAAAAGAGGGGACCGGGTCACTTTCAGAGAGGCTTAGAACGAAGCAAACTTTTGTGAGAGTCCAAGCTTGCAGAAAGGATGTCACACAATACGGCCTGGAAGGCTTCTAACACAAAAGGGGGCGACGGCTGCAAATAAAACATTCAAACCCAACTTCAGTGGGAGGTGGACCCCTGAGAGAGGGGATTAGGTTCCAGGGGAATGTCTCTAAAATTGAGTTCTTGGAAGCTTTGTCTCTTGACGATTGCAGAGCTGTGAGCAGTGCCAAAGCCACTGCATTAAACCTGAACCAGATCATTCCTGTCTTCAAACTTTGGCATTCAAAGTCACTGTTCTTGCACTTATTCACACCTCCAATGAAGTGAAAAGTTTGGATAGTCTGCTGTGCAAATAACCTATGAATCACAGACGAAAGACAAGAACTGCAATCTATCCATTAAAGCCGCAAAGCTCCATCATCAACACAATCAACACCTGTTACCCACAGAAATAATCCACAGCCTTAACCTTGACACAAAAACTACAAGTCAAGTCCCTTGAACATGAATCTACCAGCTAATCAGAACTTCAGTTGAACCGATAATGTCCGATGTTCACTCTGTGCCAGACACCAACCAATCAAAAGCAGCTCAGTCTCATCGGATGGGAGACAGACAGCAGTAAGCCCCGGTATGTTTGCCTCACATGGTCTACTCTGGGCTCACTCGGGCAGATAAGCACATGTGGTCAGGGCTCCTAAAATACATTCCCCAGAAAAAAGGAGTGACTGGCGGTCTGATGCACGGTGTAAATGTTTACCAGAACAATGGCTTGCCTACTGTGCTCTGTAAATAGTTTAACAGGGGCAAAAGTTCCTGGAAAAGTAGCCAGTACTCTGGAGGGGACAAATGTAGAATACATTTAGAATTGGATGGACGAGAAATGCTTTACAGTGCTTGTTCTCATGAAAGACTAAAGACAATGGCCAAGAGAGGAACATACACAAGGTAAAAACAATTAAGATATTATCTGTGCTTCTGTGTAAAATGCAATTATTTTGGGTCAATAACCCTGAAGGTAAACAAATCATTTATGCCAAACATTATCTTTCTTCACACGGAAGCCAAATGAAGATCAGTGAGGTGAGGGTGGGATTTGTCATGGGTCGAAAGACAGGAAGTCACAGAGCTTATCCAGAGGAGATTTCTGAGCCGGAGGTGATTCAAGGGGTGATCATGTCACAAGAAGCACTCAGCCCTAAGACTAATGTGAAGATAGGTCAGTGGAAAGGAAAACAAACATCACCGACGGCAGCTCTGTGAGGCTGAACAGCAGTGCTAACAGGTAAATGATAGCCCCATCACGCTATCAGGCTCACTAAGCTCATAACAAGGGGCAGGTGATTGGATGACCCATCCGTCTATCGCGGGCTAACTTCAACCAAACAGAGCAACAACAGCCGAGCGCTACAAGTGGAGTCCTGAAGTGGAGCTGGTAAATCAAACTCTTGCTGAAGCCAGCTGAGAGAAGTGGTGGTTGGCTGTAGGGGATTGCTAATGGTTCTTATACAACTGATGCTACATCCCCATCTATCTTAACTTCATCAAGATCCGCCATTGTAACTTCTCAAGCTGGTCGTCACACTTAAACCACCCTGTAGCTGCCCGTAGTTCCTCATAGGCGCTGGAGGTAAAGTCTTGGCACCCTCTAGGATCATGCATTTTATGTGAAGCAACAGACTGTACCACTGTGCCCAACACAAACTCTCCCTCAAGGACAATAATATTTACTCTACATTATCACCAGAGTCAATATGATATTTCCTGTGAGCATCATGAATGCACAAGGTTCAATGGCAATCCATCAAGCTGTTCTTGAGATATTTCAATCTTGACTAAAGCGGTGGAGCAACTGACAGACCAATATTACCATCCACAGAGGCCTGCTGCTGGTGCTGAGGTTATCTTTCTTAGATAGCTCAAAACTTATTGAAAGCTTAGGTGGGATCTGTCTGAAAAAAAGCCTTGCACCCAGTTTTTCATCAAGTCCCGATTAGTCTTACTTCAGAACTTTCTTCAAACAATCCTCTTGACAGACAAACCGGAAGCAGCTCTGTCAAAAAAGAAAACCCTCTGTCTTTGAACCTCACCATTTTACATAAACATCAAGTGTGCCATTATCTTAAATATCTACTGAGAGCTATACAGATAACAGAGGAGCAGCCACCTGCGTTGGCCTTGAAAGAAAAACCACAAAACCCATTCAGGTGGATCTAGCCCCCACATTTCATTGAGCACATCATTTATCCTGTGGATTTGAAAAATAATCTACAAAGCAAAGCCTCGCATGGAGCAGTCAAACATCTTGACAGCTCTAGTCCTCTCTTAAACAATGCATGGGCTTGTATTTGTAGGGTGGAGGAGGGTGGAGGAGGGTGGAGGAGGGTGGAGGGTGGGCAAATAAAACACATTTAAGCTTTCAACTCAGAAAGACACTTTAAGTTATGGGTTATTTCAAATATAAGCAGTGGAATTCATATTCTGTGGGTGTTTTCTCTCAATTTAGGTTCTTTTTCTTCCATTTCTAGAACAAAATCTGCTTTTTATCAGTGAGCAAGAATGCTCAGTATGTTGATTTGATACACCAGCGGCTGGTTGATTAAGTGTGCATTAATAAATCAAAGATCTGCTCCCCACATGCCAAAAATTATGCTCACAGAGTCAGTTTGCTCTGCTCCTTCTCTCTTCACAGAACAGATCAGAAGATTTGAGCTAAAACAAGCGGGCACCTAAAATGCAATAGCAGCAGGTGAGCATTGTTTACACCCTTGGTAGTAGCATCAGATGCCACCAGAAGAAAAATGTGCGTGACAGGTGTGTGTGTGTGTGTGAGTGTGTGTGTGTGTGTGTGTGTGTGTGTGTGTGTTGATGTGGCGGTGGGGGCCTGCAGTGTGTTGTTGCGGTTAGCAGTCACCGTCAGAGATCCAGCCGGGCTCTTTTTAGCACGCCGTAATGCAATAATGCTACCTTCCCCGGCTCCCAAATAAACTGAGCATTACCACGTATTAGAGTCAGACATCCTCGATGGCCCTACATGTGTCCATCCTCCTGTAAGTGTGGACTATATTTAGCCGTGCGGGGTCTTTGCTCAGCTCAGTCGGTCTAAAAACAGAGATAGAAAAGCCAACACCCATTGTCTGACGCTGTGCCCACCGGGGGGCCAAATATGCAACACGTGTGAAGAGGGGCTCTTTTGTTTGCTCTCTTTTTTTGAAGTCCACTCCAGAAACTAGTCAAAGAGGTCCACCTGCGCTCCTCCGATCTGAGTCTACATCCTTCTGATCCCTAATCCCAAGAAAGAATTCCTCTCTCTCTGTCTTCACAGTGGATAATTGAGCGTGAGGTGCAATTTTATGGGCCTCGAGCCAAACCCCTGCCAGAGACACGGGTCATGATAGAAGCATGTTTGCCAGCCAAGGGGGGCGTGAATCTGATTCCTGGCAGGCATCCAGCTGCAGCACATTATTCACATGATCACTGCCGGCTGAGGTGATGAAGCTCCAACTGAAAATATGATCGTGCACGAGTGTTTTCTTGTGAATGAAACACCAAACTCCCTCAACAAAACCAAGCAGCAGCGAAACTCATCTTCGGGCTGCAGAGTAGCAACTAGGACACAGAACACTTTCCCTCTGTAACATCCAGGTGCTGCATTTCACCCTCACCACACAGCAATCATCAGCTCAACGTGCAGGTATCAGCAGGTAAACAGCTGCTCATAGCAGAGTAAGGTATGATAATCTCACCTGCCCAAGGTCCAGGGTGACGTTCACCTCGTTGTGGATCAGTCCCCTGGAGAGAGGAGGGCTCTGCCACCACCGCTCGGTCCCATCGATGGCGTTGGTCACCGGGTGAGCTTTGTTTGGGTCGATGGCGTTGCAGTAGTCGCAGTACTGACCCTAGATAGTGTCAAACTGTCAGTATTCAGATGTGGGAAAAACCTTGTACGTCTTATCAATTCTAAGAAGAAACTCACAGAGTCTCTGCTTCGGATTCTCATGTCATCCAACAAGCAGGCATCAGACAAAGTGGGTGTTTTTATTCTGGTAAATTTGAACTCTTTTGAAACCCACAGTCTGCTAACATAAGTGCACCATGTGAGAAGGACAGTGGGTAACCATGTCAACACACAAATCAGGCACTCTTATGAGACACGGAATCAAACATGATCACACATTCTTGCACACCCAAATAATTGTAGCAAACTTCATGTGGGTTTTTATAATAGAAGGCAAGCACTGGCAAATGCCTCACCGAATGCAGATATAGAAAATATGTGCAACCACAGGTTAATCTTGAGTTTGGGGTTAGAGGTTTTTTCATGTCCTTTTGCAACATGCTTGTTCTTACAGTAATGCAGTGGCTTTCGAGAGAACTCCCGAGGGGACAAGAGCCCTTTTGAAAGGGAATTTCCTTTAAAGAAAAAAAAAAACAACTACAATGGTGCAAAACTATTTCTGGCTGTTGTGCAACTTGTTCAGAGCAGGCAGGATTGTGACACAAAGGACATTTAAAAGGGAAAAACAACTAAATATACTTTCTGTCAGTAGTTATATATTGAATAAAAATGACAGTTCGCTGTATGTATCCGACTGTAATGTAATTCCCTGTTCCAGCGTCTCTGTGTCCTTGTTATTTCACCTTTTACGCACGAACCAAAAAACACACATGACCTCATCCAGCTTTTTTTCTTACCTGTATGTTATGAGAAACAAGTCCGTTGGTCGGTCCTCCGACGAGTTTACAGTATAAATCGGACCTGGGCGTCCCAAACTCATCCTGTCCGCAGGTTGCTGTGGCAGTGATAGTAGACCCGGCAGCGAGGTTGAAATACGGAGGACTCAAACTGAAACCTGTTAAGTCATTAAAGCTTCCTTGTCCATCTGCGTCCCTGAAAAGTGTTGAGGAAAAGGTAAAAAATACAGCGAGGAGATGAGCTCCTCTCATCCCCCTCGCCATGTTCCACAGTGGAGATCCCGGTAGATGCTGAGAGCGACCCGCAGCGCGCAGGTCTTGTCATCTATAGATCTCCATAAAATGCGCCCATAAAGTTGAGCTGCGCGATGTTCACTCAGTTGGACTCCGCCAAAGTCACTGACAAACCTTCAAGCTGATCTCCTGCTGGTGACGGTGTGCTCTCTTTCCGCCGCATGTTTCCAAACTAACGCTGGCGTCTCTCCTCTTTCCTGACCACACTGTGCGCCACACTACTGACTGCAGCGATCAGGTGTCAGGCTGACGATGGTCTGAGCAGAGAGCGGCTAAAGGTCCGCTGTCACAGTTTACACCGCGTGGAGCAGCAGCACGTCCTCTGTCTGCTATCTGTCGTAAAAACGCTCGATAACTTTGATATAGATGCTTAACGCGCAAACATTAAACTTTCCTGCGTCCTATCATTTTACAATCATCCATCAGGAACCACTTTGAGAATGTTATTGCGTGTCATTTAAAACAGATTATAATCACTGTGAGGAGCGTCCTGCAATGTCTTAAAGGCGCACTGTGTACATTCTAGGAGGCAGGTTTTATTATTAAATAAGCTTTTTGTAAGCAAGTCTAAAGAGTCATCACAACGCTTACTTTCAGCTTGGAGAATAGACCTGCAGGGGAATTTAACAGAGGAGGGATGGTCCAAAGCGTGTTCTCTAGCTCAGACCCAATCCATAAACACAAACTCCAAACTGCTGCAACATAAATGGCTAAGCCGTTTACATAACACCAGCTAAGTTACACCACTTTAATTCTAACATACCTGACACTTGCTTCAAAAGCAAAGACCATAAAGGTACCTTATTTCATTGTATGTGGGAATGTCCACAGATTCTTTCTTTTTGGAGGAAAGTTTAAGACCTTGCTTGTCAAATCACAGGTGATCTTAATAAACAAATGTTTAAAAAAAAAAGGCGCACTGTGTAGTTTGGGGGAATATTATTTAATCATTGATTGATTGGTTTATGCCTAAACAAAGGAATTAAAAACAATCTATCTTTGTTTTCATGACTGAGTAAACTGAATAAACAAACTGACACAATGACACAGTTTCCTGTTGTTTTACTTGGTTTATAAGTGGCGGACCCTGCCACCTTTCAAACCTCAAACAGTATTCTGGGGACCTTATCTCCCTCTGACAACAGCTTGTTTATTCACCTTTGGATAAAATTAATATTTCTGTGTATGTATTATTACCAGGGCTGTCAATCGATGAAAATATGTAATCACATGATTGTCCATTTACCTTGTCATTAATAGCAAGTTAACTGCACATTATTTATCTGTTCTAAATGTACCTTAAAGGGATATTTTTCAAGTTTTTTATACTCTTGTCAAGATTGGTCTGGACAAATATGCTTTTTTAAGGCAAATGTATGTTTATTATTATTGCAACATTCAAAAACAATGACAAATACCATCCAGAATATTCCCCAGAATATTCTCAAAGATACTGCATGTACAAAAAATATGCTGAAAGCATAACATGTTGCATCCTGATTTCCCAAACCATGGAGCAGGCTGCAGGTCACAACGTGCCTGTGTTAACCACGCGTCAAAGAAAACTGACAGCATTAAGGAGAATTTGCTTTTCCATCATGTTAACTTCTTCTTCTCCAAAACTCCATAGTGCCCCTTTAATCACTGCTTCCAGCAAAGGCAGTTATTTTTACCGACCATGTCGGTTTGTTTGTTGGATGTCAGCAGGACTACACAAAAAAATGTATTTCCATGAAACCTTTTCTATAAATACCTCATTTATCTTGTTAATATTAGTTTGCATTTCTTCTCCAAAAGTGCCCCTTTAAACATTTTAAACTGGCTGACAGTTTGGCATATGTGTAAGAGTGAACACAAATAAAATCTGTACAAATTGTGTTGCCTAACTGCACGGTCAGTGTTGAAGCTGGTGTATGGACCTGTATCATCTACTATTCAAAATACATAATATCATATTTATATTATTATTTAATATATATATATTTAAATTTTGGATGCACATCTTGTCAATGATCTTTTTGTAGTGATCTCGGGACGACCTCTAGTGGATCCCCTTGTCATCACATAATCGTCATTAGTGAAGTTTAGTGACGCGCATGCGTACACGACAGGAGTCTCAGGTTTTCCATGTCACTGCTGTAATGAGAGCAGCCAGACTGTGTTACAAGTAAAACGACTCTTTTTTTTCAGCCTTATTTATGCACTTTGTTGCTGTCTACGGCCTGAAAACAGGGTTCTCAATAAAAGCTAGTGCTTAATGTAATGTAGCTCTGTCATTAAAACTACTGGCTGAGCGACTTGTGTTGTCTGTAGAACTTGTACGACAACAAACTACACGTCGTGACTCAGTGGCAGGAGGGTTTCCGCGTCCCGGCGGCATCGCTCTCATTCCTCAGACCGGGCAGGCTGCTTTTGTCGCCTGCTGTCAGAGCTCAGGAGCTAACAGGAAACTGGTCCTTCAGTGACATGACTGGATGAAACGAAACTGGCAGGGATCACAAGTCGACTCTGTTGTGTCTCTTTTAATCCCCACAGGACTCCGTATAAATGGAGCCCACAACGCTACAGGTAGGACGAATAATGATCTATAAGGAGTTTTTGTTTACTGGGTATAGATGGGAGTGTGTCGTGTAATCTGACAGGTTTCACTTTAACGCGCTTTCTAAGGGTGTTTGTGCGCTGAGTTTCATGTTCTCTCCCCACCCCTGTTTTATGGGACTATAACAGAATAAACAGCCCCTTTCTTTAAATGTTGTACATCCTGTGTCAGTATTTCTGTTTACAGCTGACTGAACTCCCATCAGTGACTGCTAGTGATCCGCGTCAAGTTGGCACATTCAGTGGCAGCCTGTGAGATGATTCATTCAGTTAATTAAAGCGGTTCTCTCGGGGAATGTGAGCAGTCATGGTATTTTATCTGTGATCTGAGAGGTTTTCAACATGTTTTTCATGCCCTACTTAGTAAATCTGCTATGCAGCGCAGATCTCGTGGTTTAAATCAGTGTGTAAAAAGTACCCAACAGTCACACATGAGCGATGGTGACGTCACCCTCACAAATGGTACCTGAGTTAAAAGTCTTCAAGTGTCTGCACTTAAACACCAAAAGTGACTTTCTGACAATAAATGTACTTAAATAACAAAAGTGCATGAAAAAGTTAATAGTTCATGTATTTACATGTGTGTGCAAAGTGTGTGTCAACTGATTATCGACCTGCCTAAATATCGGATTCGATATTCAAAATTTTCCTGATTATTGGAATCAGTGTTTTGTTAAATTGCCAACAAAGACAATTGATTTAAAAATTTGCTACTTTGGCTTTCATGCAGCTTTAAATCTGTAACATAACTTGTAAATAAAGTTATCACATAAATGTACTGTAGGGTTCCAGCAATGTACCGGTTAGAATATTAAAAATGTTTCTGATTAGTGGAATCAATGTTGATTTTATCCAATTGCCAGTCAAATAAATTAAATTAAAGGTGCCCTGTTTTGGACCTCATACCACATGCAATCTGCAAAGCAACTTGGAACTAAAGTTAGAAAATAAATGTGGCGTAGGATTGCGGCAAAACTGTTTTCAAGGTATACCACGGTAATAGAACTGACGGTTATTGAACTGGGTACATTTGGTTATCTACGGAATTGAATTCTAACAAAGAACACATATATTTCAAGCTGTGTGCCTGACAGGGCATCATACTCTGTGAAATAATAACAATGTGTTTGTTCACCTTGAATAACCCCTTGTTTTCATTCCTTTAAGGGCCATTGTAACTGAAAATAATAACAATAATGATAACTGTGTAATACAGTGTATACTGTGATACTGTCAAAACTTGAAAAAGTACTCAGGTTGAATACACATAGGCGGGCATATAGATCTGCCCATTTTAATGTCTTATTTTTTATTGAGAGTTATACTATACCTATAACTCGAGTAAAGTCTATGTGTGCGAAACACTGAATATTTTATGTTTTATAGGCTAATAGGATGTTTAAGGGGCCCTGTGGGTGACTCATATGCTCACTGTGGGCTGCCAGCTGCACACGGGCATCCTGTGGACTGTCCCTGAGTTATAGGGTTAATCTGTAAGGCAGAAGCTAAGTTGAGTTCCTTTTTACTTTGTTTTGTTACACAAAGCAAAATCACCATTTAACTGAAAGGAGGAATAGTTGGACACAGACAACAATTCAGCAGCGATTTAGACCCTAAACTCATTCTGTCACATCAGAGGAAGTCATCTTTTATGACTTAACCGACTGACCATTTACTCTACAAACAGTCATTGTTGATGTCTGTTAGCAAATATGTGGGACAGACTTTCTTCACAGTAGACATTTTGATTTTTCACAGCATAAAAAGCACACATGGGTCATTAATAATGCTAAAAACAACTTCATTCCATTTTTGTAAAGTATTTCCAGGGCCCTGGGATTGTCCATGTACAATCACTGGCATGACTATTGGTACACGTTCCATTATTTGTGTTAATAATTGCATGTGAACGTTTTCTGCAATGGCAAGCCAAAATAACTGCTGTGAATAAAGTCTGCTATTACACAGTCAGTCACTAATATGACTGCCAAAAGTGGATCTCATTTGTTTTTGTTCATCAAGAATCAGTTGTCTCTTTTCAGCATTAGCTCCAAAGCATGTTTAGAAATGATGATGATTTATTTATAATCTTACTGCCATTAGTACACCAACAGTACTGTACTGTGTAACTTTTGTTTTGGTTGAAATGTATGCACTTTACGGTCAGATTATCTGAACGGCCTGAGTAACATTTAATAGTGTCTGTGTAGAAACATAAGGTATGATTGTATCTGAAATATTGATACATTTCCTGCTCTTTCAGAAAGCTATTGCCGTAGCACAGAAGGCCTCACAGGAAGATCAGGATGGGAACTATGAGGAGGCCATCCGCTCCTACCAACATGCTGTCAAGTATTTTCTGCACATCTTAAAACGTGCGTCACCATGACTGTCAACAAAATGCAGTGTCAAACTAAAACATCGCACCTACACCAACAGTTTCTACATTTGTATCATCACTGTGAACGCCTGATGGATAAATTAACATCTAGAAATAAAATCACTTGACTGTTAATGTTTTTGTTGATGTGCCAAATTAAAACTTTGCCATCCTTGTAACTTGTTATGAAAGCTCGAATGGTATTAAATGAATGTTTTCCTTCCCATCAGGTGAACCCCAGGGTAAAGATGGCAACCAGAAGATCAGAGATAGGTGTAAACAATACCTGGACAGAGTGGAAGAACTACAGGAGTACCTAGTGAATAAAGAGGTTGCTGTAGAAATTAAATACATATTTTCTTTACAGATATTATTTTTCTTAAAGAGGTCATATTATGCTTATTTTCCGGTTCATACCTTTATTTGGGGGTCCTAGTAGAATAGGTTTACATACTTTAATAATAAAAAAAACAACACATTATTTTTCTCACATGGTGAATTGCTGTAGCATCCCTTTACATACTATGTTTTGAACACTCCATTTTAGCTACAGAGTGAGACATCTCGCCTTGGTGAGAGTTGCACATGCACATTACTTAAGGGGCATGATGTTGCCAATCAAAGGCAGAGTAGGACGGGTCATGCCAAGCAAGGTAGTGTGATCTAAAAGAACACTGTTACAACAGTAGAAACTGTATGTCAGCTGACTGACTAGAGTGTATGTATTTTATAGTAAATATCGAAAAATCTGTATTTATATAATGCCTGTTAAATACTGACACACATAAATTATGTAAGAATAGGCTGGACTCCAAATCAGATGTTTCAGGCAGTGCAGGAGCAGCGTTTTCTGTGGGAGATTAACTCCCTTTGGCATGCAGACCTTTTACATGCACAAAAATGCCACATAACACAATGGAGGAAAGGTAAAAACCCAGAAAGCATGATATGACCTCTTTAAATAGTAATGGCAAAACAGTCTGACTGTGCTGCAGCATCAGTGGACTATGACTTTTTTAATTTTAATTAAAGTACTTGGCGGATGATAGATAATACATGATGGATGCTAAAATGCTAACAGTTCATTCATTGTTGGGATCTTTTTTTTGTTATTTTTGGTAAAGCCATATACCGTATATAAATAGGTAAGGGTTGTGGCCTATGGGTTCACTCCATAACCACAGGCATCGCCCCAACAAGCCACATGAAAGGCAAAGTAAATGAGTAAAGAGAATATGATAATAAAATAGGAATATGTTAATTCATATGACTTAATCGGGACCCAAATGTAGTCCCAGTTATTCCCCAATCTTAATTTAATAGTCTTAAAATAGAATTACTCAATAATTTCCAATTGTAACCGCGCAGTGAGATTCTCTGATCTGTACCGAGGCTACGTCTTGACGTCATTGCATTCCGTGCACGCGAGTATCGACTATTAATGCGGAAGTTCCCTCCTCGGTCTTCCTCGGCAGCGATCTAAGAAACGAAAACAAGCCTGATAAAAACATCGATTGTCGCGTTAAGAGTCTACTTGAAAAGCTTAATTCTTAAGAAGTGTGTTTAAAAGTTGTTTACTCACGGCGGCGTTACATTCGTTTCGATTATTGGACAAGTGATCGGCCGTTATGGCTACCAACAATAATTTACAGGTAAGTTGAGGACCAGCCCCAGAGCTGACCAAAGCGGGTAGCGGTGACTAAATAAGCTAACAAAGTTGTTCACGTCTCGTACTCAACTGCAAAAGTATAGTAGTTGTTGATAATGGAAACGTCTAACCTCATTTTGTTGAGTGGCGTTCGATATATTTGCGTCCAACGGCATCAAATAGCGTAACGTTTTCAAGACTAGCTGCTAATTAGCATGTTTAGCTAACTTGGCTAACCATGGCATGAATTCGGAAGTTAACTTGTGATCAACAAAAGGAGCATAAGAGGTGACATTGTGGCCCATGTGTAATATAATGCAGTTGTTACCCATCGATACAGCAACTTACATGCTGTTGTGGCAATTTTGGCACAACATTATCACGAACTTGTGTTGAAGATCAAGGGAGCTAATGAGATTAACGTTGCTAGCTAGCTAACTGGTTGTCTATAGCCTCTTAACAGACATCCTTTTCAAATAGAAAGCAAAACTGCTAGTGATATACTCTGTACAGATTGTGAACGAGTTTTCATATATGTTATAGTTGCATTTTAAAGCTTCGGTAACAAGAAGGAAGTGAAAGAGTGCATTCAAATTCAGGTTGAGACAGTACGTGGTGTGCGCAGTGTCACTACACAGGACATGAGTTGTAGTCGGTCTGATCTTTAACGCTTTATATAGTACATTGTGATAGCTGCATAACATGTTGGAAGGTTTCCTGCGACTGATATAGTCACTTTTATTTAATGAATTTCATAACTTGCACGTCATTGTGTATTGATGTTTGTGTCGATGGGCAGATAGGACTCTTTTCATAAGTCAAAGACATTGCTGTAACTTAACACTTTTTTCTTTATTCTTCATTTCAGTGCCTACAAGTGTCAGTATAACTAACACTGAACTGTTTCTCTGTAATTCTAGAAAGCCATTGATCTTGCCAGCAAGGCGGCTCAGGAGGATAAAGCTCAGAACTACGAGGAGGCTCTGCGCCTGTACCAATCTGCTGTTCAGTACTTCCTCCATGTGATGAAATGTAAGGCATAAGACAGCACATGGGTATAATTGTATGATGTCTCATCTGAATGACACGCATGCTATTTTGTACACTGTCATAACAAAGGCAATGACAGGAACAGCGTAATAGTACATGTCATTCTTTTTGTTTGTTCTTGATATGCTTACCAGTTTACACTAATGCTGAAATGCCAAGAACGAGGGTGATGGCTCTTTTGGGAACAAATATGCAAGTCTGAAATAATTGTTTCTGTGCTTATTCCTGACAGATGAAGCCCAGGGTGAAAAGGCCAAACAGAGTATACGGGCAAAATGCGGTGAATATTTGGACAGAGCAGAGAAGTTGAAGGAGTATCTAAAGAAGAAAGAGAAAGCTCCTCCCGCTAAGCCCGTCAAAGAATCGGGATCTGAGGACAAAGGGTGTGTTTTGTGGGTGGGGCAGTGGAATATGTGATGTCATTCAGACCTGTAGGGGTAATCACTGTTGCTTTTGATGTATTGAAAATATAATGAATTATTTTTAACTTCAAATATAGACTAAATTATATCTATTTATATGATTATATGGTTGTGTTTGCAGGAATGAAAGCGATGACGGTGATGATCCAGAGAAAAAGAAGTTCCAAAATCAACTCTCAGGTTTGTAATATTCCTTTTTTTCTGAGCATAACTCATTCTGCAAGTATTTATTTAAACTCAACTAACGAGATATGTGACACTATTTGTTGATGTCCTGTGAGCTTGTTACATGAAATCTGTCATAATTAAGGCATTATTTAGACTCCTCTGTAATGTAGTGTTATTTTCCTGCAGGTGCAATCGTTATGGAGAAACCAAACATCAAATGGAACGATGTTGCCGGTTTAGAGGGAGCCAAGGAGGCACTGAAAGAGGCTGTTATTCTTCCTATCAAATTCCCCCACCTATTCACAGGTATTATATATTATTTAAAAGGAAAACCGCATCATTGTTGTTTCTCTTAAATGTTAAGACATAAATATTTGTGTTGCATGTGGTATGTCATAGTGCAGTTAATGATTTTTGTTGTTATTTGTAAATATAAACAAAATTACCTTTTGCTTGGCTGACAGGAAAGAGAACTCCATGGAGAGGGATCTTGCTCTTTGGACCTCCCGGTACAGGAAAGTCCTATCTGGCCAAAGCCGTAGCCACAGAGGCAAACAACTCAACCTTCTTCTCCATCTCCTCGTCTGACCTTGTCTCCAAATGGCTTGGAGAGAGTGAAAAGTAAGTAATATAAACAGCAAAGCACGAAATCATGGGCCTAGCATAAAATATACTGCAGCCAGTAGCCTGTTGATGTTTAATATTTCACAAACATCCATTTTGCTTCACAGGTTGGTAAAGAATCTTTTCACCCTTGCAAGGGAGCACAAGCCTTCCATCATCTTCATTGATGAGATTGACTCCCTGTGCGGCTCAAGAAGTGAGAACGAGAGTGAGGCTGCTCGCCGTATTAAGACAGAGTTCCTGGTTCAGATGCAGGGTAAGTCACAAGAGCTAATTAATTACTGTATATTATATTATATTAAATTAAATTGAATGTATTCTCTCGGTATTAAATGTTACACAGTCTCTACTTCTACTGTTAACTATTTAAAAATGTTTCAAACAGCCTGTGGAATCTAAAATAGCAGGCCAAGTAGCAAATAGATTTTTATGCACTAAGTATTGCAACCCACGCCCTAATATTTACTGGAATCATTATACATGGCACGGGATAGACAAATGTATCGCTGTAGAAACTAGAGCTGTGGACAGAAAAAAAAACCTATAGCTGCAGTGGAAGCTGACACAAAGGTACTTTCTATGTAATCCTAAAATGTTTAAGGCTGCCAAGACCTTTTGAGATGAATGTTTCTGCAGCAGTGCTTAAAATAGAACCGGCCTTTACAGGCATGCGGATTCACACCCATAAACTGATGTCAGAGCAGATATGTTCTTTGACGGGTGAGGGAAAACACCTTAGGTGACATCACTGACAGGTGTGGCCGGAGGTGCAATGTGTTCTTAACAACCCCAAAAATAGTTCATAGGCTGTACACAACATAAATAAAAATTGATAAGATAATTTGCTAACTTTTTTTGCCAAATTATATAGATTCTTTCTCCAACTATTTTAACCGAGGGGGCCACTATAGGTGAAAACAATACCTTTTAATGCACTGGTCAACTTTGAATTTTGATGTTATTTTTTTTTATATATATATATTTATGTTTTCCCTCTGATTGGTGGAAAGAAAAGGCCCAAAATACATAGCTGGGTATTTACTTTGTTTATATTTTCTGGAAATGTATGCAAATGAGCTCATATGTCCTTAAATAGCATCATTTGGATATTTGAACATGTCATCATTGTCTTTAGCAAGTCATAAACTAGATTTCTTTGTGATATATATTAGTTTGTAGTTGGTTATTTCTTTAATAGGAATTTTTACCCTATTAACTTTTAGTCTTTAACGATAAACCGCATCCCAATAATGTGTATCACAGAAGTACACCATTTGTGGATGGATGTTATCCATCCATAATATTATGGACCCAACATCTTAAATATAGCAGGCTATTACCCAGAAGTTCAGTGTCTAGTGCACTTACAACAAATTGTTAAAGTTGTTATTTTTTTATTTGTTTTTTAATTGTATTGATTGTTGAGCAGACCCTTACACTTTTCATCATATGTCAGGATCGGGCAGCTGCCTTCTGATGTAACAAGGGGGGCCAATCATGTGTCAGTGAAACCAGCAGTAAACTGCTGTGTAGATGTTAAATATTTAGGTCTGTATTTAGCCTGACTTTTTTGTTTTGCAGGTGTGGGAATTGACAATGAGGGAATCCTGGTACTTGGGGCAACAAACATCCCATGGACCCTCGACTCAGCCATCAGGAGACGGTAGTTACGTCTTGGTGAATATTGTAAGAACCTATTTTGTGGTTTACTTTTGCTTACTGTTTATTAATTATACTTTCTCAGATTTGAGAAAAGGATCTACATCCCGCTGCCTGAGGAGCACGCCCGCTCCTTCATGTTCAAGCTCCATCTGGGTTCCACCCCCAACAGTCTCACCGAAAGTGACTTTGTTACTCTGGGCAAGAAGACAGAAGGATATTCAGGAGCAGATATCAGTATCATTGTCAGAGATGCTCTCATGCAGCCTGTTCGAAAGGTCCAGTCAGCAACCCACTTCAAACGGGTACGGCTTTTTAAAATATGTGTCTCTTTTTTTATGCTTCGGTAAAAGATGTTGTAGATGACTAATTATCTCTACTGTTGTCTCTCTTCTAATTTGATTTAAATAAGGTACGAGGACCATCAAGAGCGGACCCCAACGTTATTGTAGATGACCTCTTGACTCCCTGCTCACCTGGCGATCCCAATGCGATTGAAATGACATGGATGGAAGTCCCTGGAGAGAAGCTACTGGAGCCTGTCGTATGCATGGTAAGGATAGAAAAAAACATTAAATGGCATATTAGAGCCTTCACTTTAATACTACATCACTGTAACACTGTTTTTTTTCATCTTTTCAGTCCGACATGATGAGGTCCCAGGCCAGCACAAAGCCAACAGTCAATGAACAAGATCTGGACAAACTGAAAAAATTCACAGAGGACTTTGGACAGGAAGGCTAGGTGGGATGAAGGAGCCAAGCCAAACCAAAGCAAAGGAATTGTGATTGTGTCTCTTTACTGTCCTTGTCCTGTTATTCTGTCTCTGTCTCATCATAATTATTCATCAGGCCTTGTGGTTTATCACAAATGGGCAAGATTACCACTCCCTCTTGCTGTATCTGATAACCACACTAAGGGTGGAGAACCTTTTTAAGTTTTATTCGACATTCTCCATTTTCCAAAGAAAATTAAAGACCTCCCAACTGCAGCTGATCTAATTTAAAAAATAGTAGAGGGTTATTGAGTTATGCACTAACGACTAAAGGTATTAATGACAAGAATACCCCAGCATATTACAGAAGCAAATGGCAGACATACACAACAATTATTGCAATTGAGGTTATTGAAATTAATCTAATTTATTTTAAGTACAACCTAGTTCTCACGCCCTTATTTCCCAGTCAGAATACATCTCACTAGACTAATAAATACACCTTATATCTATTTTATTAAGAAAAACAAGCATCTTAGTGTATACTGTTCTTTGTAAAATGGTTCAATCTTGGGCTGGTGGATTGAAGTGGGTTCAAAGGTTTGCTGTGGTGAAATATGACAGTTGTCTCAAGGTGGTGGATGTTTAGAGTTTTGAGGCAGAGATACTCAGGATGAGACCTGCATTATGCCCTGTGGAAATTCTGGATTATTTATCCAGTTTCCTAATAAATGACAATTGTAGTTGTTTACTTTTTGTCATTTAAATCTAACATGATTACTATGTTGGATCACCAATGGTGCTGGACCAGCATATTTTACATTTTTTTTCAAGAACTCAATAGCTTTGAATTGCTACGTCACGCAGCTTGCGAAAAACAAACAAACCATGGTTTGTTTTTTGCAATCTACTGTACATATTCTCCATAACTGTCTGTGAGCTTTGCTGATTATCCTTACTGCAAACTGCAAAAGAAATAAGCCTTATACTAAGATAAAGTCACATTGCGTATTTTGATGAAACAAGACTGAGGAGTTGAAGTTGGACACTGATGGCTCAGGTGGAGAGATCATCTTCTTGCATACCTTACTACATAGGAATGCATCTCCAAGCATGAACTTTATGTAGCCACAAGTGGCAGTGTGCACCATGTGCCTTCAAGAAAAGCTGCAAGATTCTTTTTTATTGTTTTATTTCTAAATTGGTCATACTGCGTATATCCAGTGCTTTGTCACTACAACTAAGAAGTGTATACTTGCACATTTAATTTAAGCTCATTGAGAGCTTGTATACATCCGTACTCTTTTGCTCCTACGGTGTGAGAACTGTCTCTTCTGAGTTTTGATGGTCTTTTATTTTACTGTAAATGTCTATACATATAGCCAACTCTTGAGCCTTTTCTCAGTGAAGAGGTTGATCATGCATAAGGTTTTCTGTTTTTTTCATTTCCATAATGTAAATAAATAAAAGTTATAGCTACCTAAAGTGAGGCCGTTTTCTTTTGTCTAAGAGTCACTAGTTTTTGTTGACTCCCAAGATTCACAATAGAGATGTAGGTTCGCAAATAAAGATTACACAACTTAGGTCGGGTCGTGTCGCATATCAGTTAACATACCTGGTGGCTGGCTGGACGTGAAGCGTATGTGTGCACATAACTGAAACGGATACGACGAACGAGGGGGTGGCGCGCTGCACCATGGGAGTTGTAGTTCCGGTGAGCCCGAGAAGTGTTAGAATTCTAGAGAAACGCTTTCGGCTTTAGAACTACAACAACCAGGGACAAGCAGTAGGCGTCCGTTTGCAGTGCACAGTTCGATTTGTTTTGGTTTATGCAGACTGCGCTTTGTCACGGGGGAACCGAAGTCCGCCGCGATACTTTTACCTGGCCTTTGCACCTCCGACTCACTGACAAACCCCGGAGCAACTCCTCCTCCGAGGTCTGCGTTTCGCCACCCCCTTTTCAGGGCCGCCGCCTGCCTCGTCGCTCTGTTATCGGACCCCAGAAGCTGGCCTGCTAGTTAGCAAACAAGCTAACGATTGCCTGATTTCACCCATGTCCTCTGAAGAAGGGTTGAGCTCATCGATCACGGATTGGTTTTTCATCAATTCCTGGTGGCTCCTTCTGCCATTCATAATGCTTCTCGTAGTTGCTGCCTTCATTGTGGCTTTTGTGTTGCTGTTATACATGATATCGCCTCTCATTAGTCCCAAACCTTTGAAACTGAACGGGGCCCACGTCGTGGTAAGTGCACCACAGTGCTAAAATACTTCGCTGGTAAAGCTTGTAACGGTAGCTAACGTTCCACTCCAACGTTCTAACTAAGCTAACGTTAGCTAGCTGAGTGTACGTCCTAAAGTTGCGGTGTTTAATGTTATGCCTCTGACACTCGCATTGATTGTTATAGTTAATAACCTATGATAACTTTTAAACAGGATACTCTGATTATTTGTGTGTATAATTTGTAACGTTAGTCAACTGTCAGCTATGAGGAGTGACACACCCACATGACCAGTTAACGTCAAGCAGCATTAATGAGCTAACAGCTAATGCTAACATCAGAACTCACTGCTAACAGTCAGTATTTCATAAGACATCCTGAGATTCTGCTAAGTTATGCAGCCTATTATGGCTGTATGCTCCCATAATGAAGGTTAAAACATTTGGTTGTAATTCAACATTGTTACTAGACAATTTTACTTTTTATGGAAAAATAACTCCAGAATACAACCCAATACATTTCAGTAGTGGTTCAAATAAAGAATCCTCCTATATTTCTATGTTGTTAGTTGTAACAGCACCTTTCTCAGTTTTACAAAACTGCCATGCCTGTTATAATAAAGTGCATTATCTTTTGCTTGGTGTAACTAATAAAAAGTCAGCTGTGTGGAGATTGACTCATTTCATTGTATGGATGTGGTAACCCCACAGCAGAATTGGCTAACAAATGTCTAACTTTGTGTTGTTGCACAACAATCTGGAAACATAAGTAATACTTCTCAAAATGAGTGAGGGATATTGGGATTTTTTAGTGTTTCACTTAATTGTTAATTCTGTAACATCAGGATTTTTAATTAATGTGACGCATTTCGTTTGACTTTCATTGCATTAGCCATGCATATGAGCACCCACGTTGCAAAATCCCTAACTCATTGTGAGTAATGTTTCCAGTTTACCTCCTCCACACGATCTATGAGTTGCAATTCAGCTACGCAACAATCCAACCTGTAATTAATTACCTTCTTACCCCTTTGAATTTTCAGGTGACAGGAGGCTCAAGTGGGATTGGGAAATGCATTGCCGTGGAGTGCTACAGGCAAGGTGCATTCATCACTTTGGTGGCTCGAGATGAGGTCAGCAGCACAGACTACGTTCAACCATTCATTCTTTGTGCCTAGCCTAGTAATAGCTTGTTTGTTGTTGCACTCACCTGGATTCTGATGATTTGACATGTTTTTGAGGTGAAACTTGATGAGCGTTTGCACAAGATTTTGTTACTGATTAAACATGCACTTTGTACCTTTAGGTTAAGTTGCTTCAAGCAAAGAAAGAGGTGGAGAAATTTGCCATCAATGACAAGCAGGTATGGGTTTAGTGTTTATTTCGTGATTATAATGAAAGCTGTTACTCTCAGATGTTTAAAACCTTCTGTATAGTTGTTCACACAAGCTTATAATGTAATACATTGCATACAGTCACGTACAGTTTGCTCACTCAGGTGGTGCTCTGCATATCAGTGGATGTTTCCAGTGATTATAGCCAAGTGGAAAGTGTGATAAAACAGGTAATGTTACCCTCGTATCAGCAGTGGAAAGGATCAAATTCCTTTAATAATTCAGTGGTGAAGTTCTGAAGTGGCTTTTTCCTGTCGTGCAGGCCCAAGAGAAGCTGGGGCCCGTTGATATGTTGGTGAACTGTGCTGGAACGTCCATTTCGGGAAAGTTTGAGGATGTGGAAGTGGACCGTTTCAAAGTAGGTTCCCGGAAATTAAACCAAGACATGGCCATGGTCTTGCTTATGTTCAGAATTCAAAAAGTTTCCCTGAATTACTATGTACAGTTATAATAAAAAATATTCTCTGCTCATATTCACACCCGAATGATCAAAAAGAGTCATAATACTTTTTACTTGATGAATTTATCATACTCTCTTTTAACAAGTTCATATTCTTCTAAATTATTATGGAAACAATACTTACACCACTCTTCTGGATTTTGGGGGTATATGAAAATAAACAATATTGATCATTGTATTTTAATTAAATCCATAAAACATTGCCTTTTCAAACATGATTTAATAATTCTATTAAAAGTATATATATATTTCACTTAGACAAACATGGTAAACTGCTTCCTAAGACCACATAATTGGTCTGTATGTGTTATATACATTCTGTTTTACTAGAAAGTAGCTAGAAATTGTTCATCAGCATTCAGGTCACTGTGCCCAACCATGTTATAACCTGTGCACTTTTTCTTTTCAAAACAGAAACTGATGGAGGTGAACTACCTGGGTAGCGTTTACCCGACACGGGCTGTCATAACCACAATGAAGGAGCGAAGAATGGGCCGCATCATGTTCGTGTCCTCCCAAGCGGGTCAAATCGGCCTGTTTGGATACACTGCCTACTCCCCATCCAAGTTTGCCCTGCGTGGTTTAGCAGAGTCCCTGCAGATGGAGGTGAGTCTTCGGCCTCTCACGCTTTGAATACCCCTTCTCTACAGATCTCCACTGCATACCAAGCACACAGGGTGCATTCAGTCAACCTCACAAATGCATCTAGTTAAAAAATTTCAGCTCATATGTTACATTTTTCTGTCATCTCGCTGCTGCGGGGTGATGAGTGTTTTGGTGTTAATATTTTAACAAGGATTCCTAATCTGTCTATATGGGGCTGGTTTAATGCCCAAAGACCTTTTGTGTTAAACATTGTCATTGAGGCTCAGTGATAGGACATAATGCTCAGTGAGTGCTGTTGTTCTTCCACTCCAGATAAAGCCATACAACATCTATGTGACTGTGGCCTACCCCCCTGACACTGACACTCCAGGATTGGCTGAGGAAAACAAGACGAAGGTAAATGTCTTTTTAACACAATACATAGAAACATCGTTTCACTTCTATTTGCCCCGTATTTTAAGGCTTTTTTGATTTCTTTGTAGCCTCTTGAGACCAAATTAATTGCTGAAACCTCTGGAGTTTGCCAACCAGACCAAGTGGCCAAAATCATTGTTCGGGATGCAGTGGTAAGAAATCCAGTTCACCTGCCACTGAACCCACCAAGCTTTTTTTTCCATTTTAAACATAAAGTCAATGACTTTGGAGGAAGATGGACAGTCATCCGATGCCTGTTTCTCCCTCTGCTCTTGTAGCAGGGGAACTTCAACAGCTCTGTTGGACCTGATGGTTACATGCTGTCAGCCCTCACCTGTGGAATGTCACCAGTCACCTCCATCACAGAAGGTCTCCAGCAGGTAAAGCCTGGCCTTTTTATATTGTCACATTGGCAGAAGTACTGTGAAATTTATACGTTCCAACGTCCAATTTCTCTTCTGCACAGATTGTTACAATGGGATTGTTTCGCACCATCGCCCTCTTCTACTTGGGGAGTTTTGACAGCATTGTGCGCCGCTGCATGATTCAGAGGGAGCAGTCGAAAGCAGCTGATAAGAGGGAGTAACAGCAGCCTTACCTTCTTCACAGCCCCACCTCCTCCTCCTCATCATCCACCCCCACCACCCCACCCCCCTCCTGCAGCCTGTACTAGTGCACAACCGTAGGTGGGGATAAAGGCAGAGCTTTGGGTGCATTACAGATATCAACTTAACAGATGGGATGAAAGAAAACGGTAGATGTTTACTCATTGCTTGTCCAGTTATGTAACACCTCCATAGATTTCACACTTGTTTGTATTTTATTCGGCTCAAAGCATTTCAGTGACATTCTCAGTTAAATGTGTGTCCACCTGCTTCTTTTTGTGGGAGCAGCCTTACTTTAAGGGAATGAGGGCAGACTAAACATCCCACAGCCTGGTTTTAAAGTAGGTATCAGGCCTCCCTGTCTCCTTGCACCGTGCTGTTCTTTTTATTTATTTTTTTCTCATCGAGAGGAAAAGCAGCAGATAGCTTGTCTGACCGGTTGTGCCAAATACGGCTTGATGTTCCTTCACACCAGGGGCTATAGTGAAAACCAGAAGGGTAATGCTCTGTTTCATTTATCTCAAAACTAGGTCCACCTTGTAGGTATTTAACATATTTCACTAAATAATTCCCTCCTTCTCTACCTTTTCATACCACAAGTCTTTGCAGGCAAAGCACCTTCCTGTTTGACTGAGTAACCTCTGTGTGTGGAACCAGTTGTGACCCACGGCGATTTGTTGATGTTGTGGGATGTTTTGTTTTTTTGTGCTCTGTGTGTGAACCAAGCCAGGATGTGATATCGGTGAGAGAGAGAGAGCATGTGTGATGTATTTGATTGTTTGTTCAATTTTACTAATGCAAAAATGATTCCAGAAGATAATAATATTCAAAAAATGTTCGAGGCACTGTTGAAGCAAAGGTTTTTGTGTAAACTCCGTGCAATGAATGTTGTTTTTCGTGCGTGTGTTTGCTGTGACTGAGCCAACCCCCTGGGGAGAGAAAAGCCATTAGATTATATTGTCTCGGGAAGAAAAACACCAAATTATTTCTCACAATCCCATCACGTTGCATTGAGAGCAGAAAAAAGCAGGTACTATGAGTTGAAGCCATGGAGTCAGAGCATTGTGAGGAAAGAAAAAGACAAGCACAGGAAATTTCACTTCTCACCTGTGAATTTGACTACGTCGAATACGTATGAAAGAAAGCGTTTAATTTTTACATGCAGTTCTGTGTGTCAGTGCACATACTCAGCCACCCTGGTCATGATCCAATTGGGATCCATAATCTGTTCGGGTGGTGCAAGTCAGGGCAGGGCAAGACTTGCTGGTTCGAGTCATGTCCCTGTAGGTCTAGTGAGGGCGCTAGAGATTTGTTTAACATAAAGGCCAAAATAGTAGAGGGGCGAGCATTATGGAAGCGTGATCCTTGCCCCTCTGCTGTCACGCTGTCATGCACAGTCGGGACTTTGTAGCTCCCTTAATATTGATTCCCTCCTGATTTCTGTCGAGCCTTGAATATCTTGTATTCACTATGTTTTTTGATTTTTGTTTCCTATATGTTTTGCATATAGAGGGAGGAAAATTACAGTGTTGACTCTTGCAAGTCTTCCTTTGGTCCATCACAAACGGGGAGAATGTACTTTAATACAAAGCGTACAAATCAGAACATGAGAATATTATTTTTTAAATGCAACAATATTTGAATGCCAAAACGTGTTAAGACAATTTGTGTAGATGCAATGCATTTATTTGAGATTTATTTCGATGTTGCTGCTCTGTTGATCTTAGAGTTAGTTTCGTTGAAGCTGTGGAGCAGCGTGGGGATCCATTCTGAGCCTTAAGACGTGACTACTGATGAAGCTAATGCTAAAAGAATGGACCTTTCCACAGAGCAATGTGGCTTAACCCACATGTTTGTTTACCAGTTCGTTTCACTTAAATCTTTAATACTTTTCAGTGTAAAATGCCAGCTGTTTTTTTGTTGTATTTTGTCGGTTTCCAGTCTTTGTATGACAAAAAGAAGCCTTACTGAAACCCAAGATATGAAAGTGAGAATGGATGACTCATGTTGGATGATGTTCTCATTTGATTTTGGTTAAAGGCATACTGTCCTGCACTCAGAAGCTTTTCATTATTGTACATTTATTGCCATTTAAAAGTTCAGTTTTACCTTGAGGTAGCGACACGTAGTTGATAGAACATGTAGCCCATATAAAAAGCAGTTCAGTTCAGACATTTTGTTTTCACCTTTTAAGCTATGCAAAAGAAGCCTATGCTTACCGTATGTTTGAGCATACAGTCGAGATTTAAGTTCTGTAACAGTCACGCTAGTTTCCCTCCCCTACATTTGAATGGTGTCATCATCAGATACTTAATGAGGGTTTTAAGTATTGAACATGAAAGTCATAATGCACTCTTTTGTTTCATTCTTCTTTCTTGCGTTTCTATTTTTGTTTTTTCTGCCAAAAAACTTAACACCTTCACCTTGTGTGCCATTGAAAGAAAATGTGAGAAGTGGAACGTTTCTTTGTCTTATTTTCTTACATTATAAACTAAATAAATACCTGTGAAGAAAAACAAAATGTAAGTCTCGATCTTTTTGAGTTTTTGGGGTGTGGAGTTGAGATGTCACGCGTGCTTTGTGACAGTCATTTCCCTCCTGCTATGAGCTACTTGACATAGCTCCAGGAGTGCCGTTGTAACAAAAACATTTGTATTCTGTTTGAGCAGATTTTTAATCTTCCACGTGGGAACTTTCCAGAGCAGATTCTCTCCCACAATTGCAGGATTTCTAGACACGGTGTGTCCCATTAGGGAATAAAAAGGAATTCAGGATAAAGGAGACTAGATAAGGAATCAAAGAACAGGGAATCTGTATACATATTGTTGTACTGCAAGGTTAGATCTCCATCCACAAGGGGGTGGATGGACCACATCAAAGCAACCCCTCAGCAGAGTGAGATGCTCCAGTTCCCCTCATGAATTAACCAGGATCCTCTAACAGCTCTCCATGCGCATCTCTGGGTTAAGCGCGGATGAAGCTGTCTGGATACCACTCATAAAATTGATGCTTTAAATCATGCAATCATGAGAATGGAGGGGCTGTTAACGATTTTTATTTATTTATTTATTTTTAGTGCAGTTCCTCGTGTGCACTTGGAGTCTCAGAGCGCAGCCAAAGGAATTACTTTGCGTAGCTGACGTCAGGAAAATACCTCACCAGCAGAGTGCGGCCAACTGGCTGAGAGCAGGGAGCTGCTGAGGAGGATATGAGGAGCGATCGTGGAGGAGGACTCTTAGTCCGACCTTGTCTGGCTCACAGTCCCGCGCCTGGTTGTGCGTAAAACGCTGCTAAAATAGTTGGCGGCGTGTAAAAGCCCTCTCAGGCGCGCACAACTTCGGCCCTCATTCATGTTTTTTATCCGCACGCCTGGGTGATGTGCACAGGAATAGATCAGCACTCCTCCAACCTCTTCCGCATATTGGATTTCTATGCAAAGAGAAGGTCGCCAGCGTCCCTTCAAGGAATCGGGGAAACGAGGACTGCAGCTGACACGGACTCAAGTGTTTTTTGACTTTGTTCGCGTCTTCTCCGCTCAGTTTTGATCGGGAGCTGATTCCTTCAACTCGCGAAGCGTTCCGACCCTGTGCGGGATTATCGCTGCATTGCTCGTATATCCACATATCGGCGAGTTTTTGGATGCGCCCTCGCTGTGCACCGTACGGCGCGCAAATTCGATCATAATGCATTTAATTTAGGAGAACATCTGTGTGTACAAAGTGCCAAATTGAGCCGGAATGGCGAACGAGTGTAATCGCAACATTGTGGAAAAGTATATCTGCCATAAACTCTCCAAGCAGGGCTACGTGTGGGGGTTTGAGGACGTCCGGGATGAAGATGCTGCTAATAACGGGTCAATAGTTGCCCCTCCGCCGACTTTGGTCCGCCGGTGCCGTGAGGCCAGCACCGGGCCCGACACCGAGAGCATCCCCCACCTCCACAGACGGCTCCCCCAGTCCGACCCGCACGCCGCCATCCACAGGGTCCTGCGGGAGGCTGGGGACGAACTTGAAAGACTGTACCAGCCGGACTTCACGGAGATGTCTCGGCAGCTGTATCTCACCTCCACCACGGCGCAGAGGAGGTTCGCCGAGGTGATAGACGAACTGTTCCGGGACGGCGTGAACTGGGGCCGGATTATCGCTTTCTTCGAGTTCGGGGGCACGGTGTGCGTGGAGTGCGTGTCGAAGGAGGACATGACACCGCAGGTGGACAACATCGCGGAGTGGATGACGGAGTATTTAAATGGACCTCTGAACAGCTGGATACAGGATAACGGGGGATGGGTAGGTCTCATTCCGTCTAGTTGAGCGCTTTGCAGCTGTGTGCCACGGGGGCGCAAAAGTCCCCTTTTGCTCTGGTTGAAGATGTCTTAATCAATACGTTCGGTCAGTGTGAACATGTTTGATGGGGATCAAAACCTTCGATCTGACACGAGTTACAAGATGAAGTCGAAACCGCAGCCGTAGTCGATCATTAATTTCATTAAATTCTCCAGATGCACCCATTACGCACGACAGCGCCAGGGCTCGAGATGGACGGCCTCACTTATGAGCCGCTCTGATTGGCTGTTCGCGGTGGCTGTTAAAGTTGCCTAACCAATCAGGCAGCGTGCTGCGTCACACCTCCCGACGCTCTAGATAAAGGCCGCCCTGTCAACTGCAGAGCCAGTGGTGTCCACGCTGCTGTCATGGAGAGGAGAGGAGGGGACAGAGGGAATTAAAGTTTCAAGAAAGCAGTGTTCAATGCGTAATGCTAGAAAAATTAAAAAACTTAACAAACGTATGACAACGTCACCATCTACCTGTAGTTAAAGGTTTTTGCAGCAGAGTGCTCAGGTGCTGCTGCCATGTGATGCATTAACAAGAGGAAAGAGGACAGACACATGTCACCAAACTGGAAACTATTGAAATAATGTGTACAGGCCTCTGGGCACAGCTGGACAGGGCATCAGCACAAATACATGACACATACACCTTCAAGTGGTAATAAGGAGAGGCATTCACACTCTGCCTTTTACCTACACACACACACACACACACACACACACACACATTCACAGAGAAATTAAATGAGAGTCAAATCGGGAAAAGAAAAGT
The DNA here is from genome assembly GCA_963678695.2 of Diplodus puntazzo. Taxonomy (NCBI): domain Eukaryota; kingdom Metazoa; phylum Chordata; class Actinopteri; order Spariformes; family Sparidae; genus Diplodus; species Diplodus puntazzo. Next base: position 10,400,272 of record OZ023166.1, on the reverse strand, counting down.
GTGCAATATCGTATCTATTTGTGCAACAATTCTCCTTATCTGCACAGCCGCACCTTTAACATCTATTCCAAGCAATCTGCCACAAATTAGCTTCTAATTAGCAGAATTGCCCCTTAATGAGAGCATAACATTTGTGTTGCTGTGTTATCTTAGCCGGAAGGTTTAAGAATTGGGTGGTGGTGGTGGTGGTGGTGGTGTCGGTGGTGTTGGCGGTGGTGGTGGGGGTCATCAATGATTCATATCGAACATTTCATCTCAAAGGGAAGGACCGTTTAACATTCCCCTTGAGTCTGCCTTGCCCCTGGAGGTGGCAGGTTGTGCCACATATCAAAGGCAGGCAACAGGGGGAGGGCCCTCCAGGAACACAGAGCGCTAATCCACAGCCACCGTGTTTAACATACGGTCTTCTGTGCATCGAGGTTGGAACCCTTTTGTCTTCTCCTTCTTTAGACCTGTGCTTCGAAGCTGGCGGCGGGCTGGGCTGCTCGCGGTCTCCCGAGCCTGTGCCCACTGTACAATAATGTAGGTCATCATAGTCTGTGTTTTCCAGCTGGGCGGAGATGGTTGTGTCTCTGCTCGCTCTGCATCCAAATTAGAGGGAAAGAGCATTCTTTTAATCCAGAGGATTATTCAGGATTATTTGAAAGCGTATGTTTCCACTTTGGGGTCATTTTGGTTGGATCTCAGCTCTCGGCACCGAGGGGACCATATGCAAGTTATTTAAGCTCAAACTAGGCTCTCTAAAACCAATTTGAATACAGTGTTTATTAACATTAGCTCATGTGAGTTTACGCCTCAAGTGTTCTGAGCTTCAGTAAAGACAGAGAGGAGTCTGACTGACTGTGTTGATTCATACAGGCTAACCATTTGAATGCCCTTCAGGTGGGGAATTTCCTGAGCCGTGTGTTTGTGTTTCAGTTATTACCTGAAATTTAATAACCAACACTGTAGACACAGCGTTTTGTCTGCGCTCTATGCAGCATTTGTGAAATTCAGCTTCTCCTTTTTGTATTGACATGTTGCCAAGTGTTGCAAATATGCAAACATCCCTGTATCATTCAGGTCCTTTTCCCACATTGTGAAAACCTAAAGAAGCTCCCTATATATAAATGGCTGGGGTGTTTCCTGTATGGCCAGCAAAAGTTTGTTGTTCTTGTACTGATTTCTTCCTGAATTATGCATCCACACCCCTGGTTGCTGAGAATATCTTATCAGACATTCAGACATTTCCCCCCTGAGTGGTCTCAGGGCTGTAGCCAAGATTTTAGAGATACTGAAATCATGAATTCCCCCCAGTGCTCCCACTCCAGGAATCAAACTGGACTGGAAACAGTGAATCCTTTTTCTTTTTTTGGTTATAAATTGAATCTAAAGATGCTGGAATCAGGCGATAAATACCCGCATTGTATAGATTTTTAACTGTAGAATGTAACCCCCTTACCCAGATTCCCCTAAATGAAGAGGACATGACATCAACTGGCGTTGTTTGGATATTATCTTGATATCTCTGTCAAGATAAAGCGTGTGTGAAAGCTTTGAGTGGATTGTGGTGACACAATTATACAAAATGTTTACATCTAGTCTCCTCTTCTTGGACTTTGCCAAATGGTTTCCATCCATTTTGGGGTCACACATCTTGAGCGGAGTGAACTAGCCAACGGCAACTACAGCTAGCAGCAGTGAGCGGTTACTCTGGTGATATGCTGCCTCCTATTCATTCACATATTGCACCTTTAATTTCACCTGCCATCATTGAGGTGTCTCTTGGAGGATTTGCGATAAAACACACGTTTCAATCACTGCAGCGCTGTGAGGGTACAAACTGTAACAAAGAACACATTGAGTCAACACAGTTATATGTGTGTTTTGACAGGTTGTGTTTACGGTCACTTACACTGTCCATTGTGTTATTGTATGAGCAAGAGGTGAGTCTTGTGTTTTTAAACAAAGGTGGGGGCTAATCAACCTCTTACTGACATTTTTGACATGTGAGAGTGGTGTGGAAACAGCCTTTCTATCAGCCACCCTCTGTTTCCTGTTGTTTTTGAGACAATTTGAGCCTAAAATAGGAGAGCCCACTAATCGTTGTTGAGTCTGAGCATCACCGGTGAGTCAAATATACTTTCAGTTAAACAAAATCTGCCTTTTAGAAATAACAAAGCAGTTACTGTATGTGCAAAAAAACGCCAGCTGAGGGTGAAACGGCTGCCACCCTGCACTGATTACTTCCCACACTCCGGGATGTAAAACACTGTCCTTTCATTGTCCTCAACACTCCGCTTTCTCAAACTGTATGAATTCAGCCTTTGTGGAGGCAGAGATTGCACTCATCAGGGGACGATTGCATTTCGGCGACAGCCTCACCCACACACGGTGCACCTGTGTTTATTTACACGCCCTCGCAGTAAATACCAAGTGATTGAACAAAGTGGCAGATGCCGCTCGACTTCTGAAATTACATGCTTGACCTCAGACATTTGACTGACTGAGGGGGCGGAACCGAGCGAAATGCCAAAATGAAAACAGCGGTTTCACAACTTTGGAAGGGCGAATACGAACACTTTCAGAAACAATGCTGAGAAATTAATTTCTTGAGTTGGAACTGAAATTTGTCACAGGATTAATCCTAGCTTTGGTCGTCCCTTTAATCTTCCTGTTGGGCCACCACGAGTCGGTTTAATGATCTAATGACTTTTCACCGAGCACCATCATTATATTTTGCGGAATCAACTTGTGGGAGAAAAATATATAAAAAAATGTGCTACCTGAAGCTGTAAGATATAATTTGGGCATTTGGGAAGACTCGTTAGGATCATCATGGCAACACTGAGAGTGTGCAGACGCTCGTGCTGTTATTTTGCTCCTCCAAGATCTTGTTTTAGCTTTGAATATCAAGGTTGAAGAGACCATGAGAAGATTGCTCATAGATCAGTCGTCACTATCCTTATCCAGACTTTAACAACTGTACAAGATACGTATGACCTGCTATTGTACAGAGACAGAATGACCAGGGAGAATCATATTTTTCTCCCAAACACTTAATGGTGTGGTCGACCCACAGTGGTGGAGACAGTCAGCATCCTATAAGGAACTACTGGCAGCTATTGGAGTGATTACACTGAGGTCCTGAGATACTGATATAGCATCAGAACTGGTTACTATTTCTTCATTTAAAGACAAAGAACAGCACTGAAGGTTTTTCTTGATGGAAAACATGTTTTCAGTCTTTTCTCCACTGGTTTGATTTACCTTCTCTGTTGGTAGCGCTCTCCTACTACTTCTATGTATCATTGATCTGATTGGTGAAAGTTAGATGGTAATAGACGGTAATAGACAAATGGTTCGACCAATCACGTGCTAAGTTTTTCTATGAGACATCCCAGATGGTTCTGTGTAACAAACCATCTGGAGCATCAGATTAATACTTTGGCTTACACCTGCAAAACTAACCATACTTTAGGGCAGTTGTGAAGGTTGAGCAGGTCGTCCGCTTACCATAGGGTTGGTGGTTTGATCCCTGGCTCAGGCTGCTTGTCAAAGTGTCTTTCGGCAAGACACCGAACCCCAAGGTATGTGTGTCTATGAATGGTTTGCATAGAAGTATTTTTGGATAGAATTTGCCAACCTGACTAGCAACACCTTGCATGGCAGTCTCAGTAATCAGTGTTTGAATCTGTGAATGTGAAGTGTTGTAAAGTGTTTGAGCGATCTGTGGAAACCAGAAGAGCGCTATCCGAATGCAGGTCCATTTACATCAGCTTGAGCTTTGTGTTTACCGCCAATTGGCAGATGTTAGCGCACACTACACCAGATGACAAACGCAGTAAACATACCTGCTGTTAGCATACCACGCAGACATGAGCATTTAGCTCTGTGCAGCGTCACAGAGCGACTAGCACGCTTGTGAGGTCTTTTCATAGACCAGAAGAAGGAGTTGAATCTGGTGAAAGACTTTTTTTTGAAGTCTCAAACTGCAGGATCAGATGTCTGAGGAATGCTGCTAGCCAGGTGGCCTATTTTTCTGGCTATTACAGGTGTGTGTCTATGTGAAAGGAAAACAATGTAAGTTGGCTTGGGTTGGGTCCATCCTGTGGGGGATTCCCTGAGCACAATCTGCTCGTCCACGGGTGGGACCTGCATGTTACTACGGTATTTGCGGGCATCTGGCTGCGCCCCCTCTCCTCCCTTGTTGAGGCTGAGTGGATCTGGGACGGCGCGGGGAAGTCATTAATCTCCATATAGGTGACATGTCTGCCGGGTAGAGGAGGAGGGGAAAAAAACCCAAACAAACTCAGTCACAAAGGAGGCACATGCAGCTGAAAAAAAATCTCTCAGTTACAAACAATTTGTGTCTTCAGGATGCAGATTTGATCCGTTAAAGACAAGACAACACTGTCTGCGACTACGTTCAGGAGGTGCTCATGGATTTCCTCATGGACTGTTTTCCCAACAGAAAGAAATCTGTATTGTCACACTTTTACAGTGTCATGAGCGCTATGCTATCGATCCATCCAGACAGAAATCCTCTCTTTCCACTCTGCGTGCTGCCACAGTTTCGTTTTTTTTTCATCTGTTAATTTGTGACTGTTAATCACACAAAAATCAGTGTGTGAGACCAACTCCACACTATTATTTTCCAGCAATCAGACAGAGGAACAAACGATTACTCATGCAAATAGCATGTAGGGTGTTTCCTCTCCCACCCATCATTCCAAAGCAGAGAAATAAAAACATAATTTCACTGCGTCTGACAATGTTATCTCCTCACGTGGACTCTCAGCTCTGTAATGGAGACTTGCACGCCACAAAAGAGCAGCCCAGCGTGGCGAGAAAAGCAGCCAAGATATTCCCCCTGTACTGTACCCCTTTTGCTGCGCAGGCCTCGGTCGCTCGCCATCTGCCGCTGCTGTGTTTACATCCATCAGCCCCGGCAACTGTAATCCCAGAAACATTTCCTACAGACGCAGGCAGCCCTGCATCGGTCTGACATGAATACTTTCTTTCACGAGCAAGGCCCGTAGAGATGTCGAAGACTTGCTGCTATCTGGGTCTCTTAGATGCTCCGAGCAGAAAGACCTTTGTTCCAGATATTCAGTCCTGCGTGTGGAAAGCACATTTAGCGAGCCTTGACAGTTTGGGCGATGCAGTTTGAGCAACTAAGAGACCGATTTGGTCAGTTTTCATGTTGGGATCACGTATATCTGAACGTGTTCACAAAGGAGAATTGTAGATTTTAGTCCCTTTTGTGTCAATTTCTTCCAAAAAACACACATCACCCCCTGAGCCTTTCACCAAACATAAGGTTTTCTTGCAGCTGGATATGATGCAATGAATAATTTAGCTATTTACTCGAAATTTTGAGCTGCGATTCTTTTATTTTCTGACAATAAAATCAAGTTGAGCCTCAAACTGCAGACATGCTGTCAGTCTTAATTACAGAAAAGGCTGCTATCATGAAGACAGAGCAACACTCGCTAAAGCTAGTTAAAGCTAAAATTCACCCAAAGGATTTGTTATCATGCCATAAGGTCAGGCATTCAGTTTGATCTCTTTCCAGCTTGACATGACACTCCTTGCATTTTATGTCACGTGCACGCCATTCTTTACCATTCCACACGTGCCGAGCATTTCTCCCGCGCGATGTAAACATGCACCTCTGTTGTATTTGGCAATCGCTCTAGCAGCACACGATTCTGTCGCCGTTTCTACAACATCGTTCTGGTGCTTTGTGAGTATTGTGTCTATTTCCACGACCTCACCCCCCCCCCCCCCCCCCCAGAGACCCTCCGCCCTGTCCTGTGCGCTTATTTCTGGGCCTCCTCAGGAGAGCCGGAGGAATGTCTGCTGGGGGAACAGCGACCGTAAATAAATAATGGAGACGACCTGGGTGTTTCTTTTCCTGAGCAGCCGGTGCAGGGGTGTGGATGATTTTATCAGTGGATAATCGTGACGTGCGTATGTCTGTGGTTTTTTGTTCGTTTATTTTGTGCCTCACGTGTACGCCTCCGGGGCCATGCGAGCCTACAGATTGTGAATCCAGCCATATGATTGCATTTCCTTTTATTATTTTTGCTACAGTCAGTAATCACCTCAACCTGCTGTTTTTCCTGTTGCACGAGGGGGCACGTGCCTGAGCTGTTTAAAAGCACTGCTTTCCCAGTCAGCACACACACTGATGAATAATATATGGAGCAGATAAACTCGGACACTAAATGGATGTCCCTCAAGTAGAACCCCGAAGGCTGTCCGCGCTCCAGCCGAGAAATTACCTCCTCTTCATCCTCTTTCTCCCTCCTGTCTGTCACTTACCCCGCCGCCGTACACACACACTCATCTGCACACATCCACGTGCCCCAATCCCTTCACAAACAACACACTAATACCCTGATTCCTGGCTTTTAGTGTCAGGTAACGCTCCACATCCCTGAAAAATGCAGGGACACGTGAGAGGCCTCTAAATATAGAAGTGTTGCCGTCACTGCTCCCGTGTGGTCCTTTAATTGTCATGTTACACATAAATCCCTGCCCTGTTTGCTTCCGTGCTACGCTCACATCACAAACGCCGCCGCCAATCTGTGTGAAAAAAAAGTCCTAATGAACCATTTGAGACGGCAGATGAAAAGAGTTTTTCCACCTTTCCTGTCATGGTGGGAGCTGGATAATGAGAAGCCTGCCGAGACACTAGTTGACTTTGCCACTGGGCACACCCTTGCAAGCTGCGCAGCATATCAATATAGGGCAAGGTTAAACGGTTCCTCCCATTGTCTAGCTGCCGTAGATATTTTTGGGACGAACCCCCAAAAGGGTTTTAAAAAGAGATTTGATATTCTCAATTAATTTCTGGAGCAACAATAGCCGCTGCTGTTTGAAATGCAGCTGGGAGTGTCTCGTAAATGACTGTCTTATTCGCAAAAGACGGAGCCTTTTGCATTCATGGGACAACCTAAACAGCTGTTAAAGGGTCAGTTCCCCCAAAATTTCAGACAAAGGATTTTCCTCTGAGAGCGAATATCTCTCAATATAAAATGTAAAGACAGACATTTAGGGAATTGCCACACTATCTGAAACATTGTTTCTGGGAAGCCTTTCAAGAGATTTATTTTCACGATGATGATAAATAAATTATCATTCACCTCCACTGATTTGTTGTAGTGGCAGAACATTGAGCAGAAAAGATTGTGAAGCCAGTAATTACCAATGTTTAAGCTGCTTGGGGGCAACAAAATTAGCTGTAAACCAAACCGTTCTCATTCACAGGTCGTCAAATACAACCGTTTTGCATGCCACTCTGCCATCTGTGTGAGACGCACCTGGCTTTAAATGAACTCAAATGTACACCTCGGAGCAAGTCAGGGTGTGGTAATAAAAAGAGCAAGAAAGGGAAGAGGTTAGGGTGGCTGGATGGGTCAAGCACAAGAATTAATGCCAGCGTTCATTCTGACTCTTGTTTCTGGTGACATCATGAATTTTAAGTTCAACACTCCTTTTTGCTTTTGGTTCTGTTTTGGTCTCCACTAACACATTCAGTAATTATCTCTCTCTTTAGCTGTTAAACACTACACTGTTCACCAGCTAGTCACTGATTTTGTCTGCTAGGCAGGTAGCATGCAGTGATGAGGTGGAACCAAAACAACAATGTTAAAGGTTCTAAAATCAAAACAATCAGCCGAAAGTGGCTGAAATGCCCCTAAGAGCTTATGGGAAACTGCAGTCGGGAGATATTTCATTAATCACTAATCTAAAAATATGGCCTATTGCAGCTGACTACAGTGGAACTATCTGCACAAGCTGAATACCACCAGTACTAAATAAAAAAATATGTTTTAGTGATTTGAGTGAACTGACCCTTTAAGGCTGGTAGAGTTTATATATACCCACACAGACAGGCAAACACAGAAGCGGATGTACTGGTGCAAATCAGTTATTTGCTTTCCACGAAATGGCTGTGTACACACTCACGCACATCTGCATACACACATGTACTGTGGCACATCAGCATGTGCACACAGAAGCGGATGTGGGAGTGTGAATCAATAATGCTGTGTTGTCACAGGGTGACATGTGAGCCATGGCAGGGAGCAGATGGCCCCGGGGTGCCTAGCTTCCTGTTAGCCGTGCCATTCAGCCCCAACACACACACACACACACACACACACACACAACTCCGCTGGGATTTCCCGGTGCAACTAGCCACAGCACTGGCCATTAACAAACAGCATGCCATTATTGGCCCTTCTCTGAAATGCTGAGTACATGCCCTCCCCCCCAAAAATGACAACGGCCAGATAATGGTAAATAGATTTTGGTGCCTCGTCCACAGAGGTCTGGGGTAAATAATTCTCCGGACGCCCTCCCCAGTGTGATTTTTTTTGGCAGCAGAGCAAATAGCCCCTAGGAAATCTGATCCGTTCCCGTGGACGCTGAGTGAGGTCAGCCGCTGCTCGGATATCACTTCGACTATGTTGTATTGATTGAGCATTTCCGATGGTTTGTGTTGGTATCTCTGAGCAAAGACTCAATTAACGCAGTGAACCTGTGGCTGTGAATGTCAGCTTGTATATGAGGCCGATTCATCCAAATTGAAGCTGTAGGAGAGAGAGTCTCTGTGGAAAGACCTTGGCGAGATGTTTTAGCACTTTTATGCTGACGGCTTTCAAGCGGTGCGTGTATGTGTGTGTGTGTGTGTGTGCGCACTGACTCCCGGTAAGACAGCACCACCCTGCTGGCAGTCACCTTTGATGGCTTCTGATTAGGTTTGAAGTGCAGAGAAAACGATACGCCCCTGATGTTTGGAAGATAAAAGCTTAGCCGAGGGAACGTTGCTGCTGCTACGTATTGTTCCGGGGCAGCGCTCAGCGCTCATGCAAACTCCTCGCCATTCCGAACTCTTGATGTTCGCCCATGCCAACAACCAAATCTTGTCAGCATGCTGCGGTGCACAGACATTTTGTGGCTGTCACAAGATAACCCCTGCTGTTTTTCAGAGGACTACCACTGCATGCCGCTTCTGACAGGGATATCTTGCCGGCAGAGGTGTAACCCAGTAATACCACAGCGTTGTATTACATCAATTTCACTGGGTCGACTCTGATGGTTTGCTGCCTTTAATTGGTTGTTGGGCTGTCATTACAACTTCAAATAATGACAGATACTTCAAAGACAGCAGGGAGAGTAGAAACAAAGACAACTGACGGTGATTCCTTTTCTTCTTAGGTATTTTGTTGAGCATTTTTTGGTATTTTTTGACAATGCAGTTAGGATTCTTTTTTTGCAAGATGCTATCATCTCAGAGCAAATTTTTTATGATGCCTGGATTCAGTTATGTCAGGCGCCATTTTTCTTTATAGAGGAGCATTAACTGTGACATGTCTAGACGGGTCTAATGTCGGCAAATTTAACCACCAGAAGTTTAATTAACTCTGCAAATTGACCTATAAAGTGCTTCATTTATCTTTCACATTCTGTGGTGAGCAAAAAAGAAGAAAGAGGCCATAAGTATGTATTTTCTCTCGATTCATCAACAGAATTAAACTATACATCGTAAAAGGAAAGATCTTCAATTGTGCCTGCCAAATTATCAGCTAGCTTTCGCAAAGTCATTTTCTGATACCACCCAATCCATCACAGCAGGCACTCAGGCCCCCTCGACCTTCAAGGTCTCCAGATTGGAATTAATGTGAATCCACATTGCTGCACTGCAGGGAGGACAGGGGGTTAAAAAATATTCCTGGATGAAATGACTGGGCTTCACAAGGTGTCTTTGATCAGGAGGTGAGGCTAACAGGGAGAGATGGAAAGGCATGCAAGCAGAGGAGGCTTATAAAGCCAGAAAACAGGCAGTCCAGTCCTTCTATACTGCCAAATGTGCTGCAGCCCGGTCGAGACTGCTGGAGTAATTGCTGGAAAAAAAATGTATGGATGGCTGGCAAAAATACGATGAGGCCACCAGGGTTGAAAGAGCAAAGCCAAACGGAGCTGGTAGAGCAAATGACTTTGATTTCCATAAGTTAGAGAAGTAGGAGTAGATTTGCTCACTCCATACAAATTTATAGAACAAACTTGGATAAAGTTGCCTGTTAAAGTCATCTGACTCAACAATCATCTGATTCTCAGCTGATCCATCTGCTGACTTAGAAAACACAGGAATGTACTCGTGAAAACATCCACATGGGCATTACGTAGCACTAAATGAAAATGAAAAACACACTTTTAACAGCTGCAGCTCGATATACAGTATTAAAGTCCTCCTCCGGTAAAAAAAGTGTTTTTCTTCTCGTTCCTACAGTTGAATGTTTGAACTTCACTGTGTACAATGATGTATGTCTAAGTTTTCATTTTTCGGTGCGAGAAAAAAGAGGCGGCCCTACAAGCACGATTTGTGACATCACAAACAGTTTGGAAGCAAATCCTGGTCCGATATTTGTATATTTTGCATTTTTTAAATAGGAAAAGACAGCAGGTGCAGTTTAAAGGATTGCAATGCCATAATTATACTTTTCTTGTGCCATTTTTTTGCTTGACTCCCTGTCACTCCCCTCCACCTCATGACTCCCTTGTCCCCACCTGCTGTGTCTTCTTGTCCTCAAAGTCATAGCTGCTGTAAATCGCCTCCTTACTGTTTCCCCTGTCTGCAAACCAACCTACGCCGGTCTCAGAGTCCCAATCACCAATAACAAATTTCAGCTCTTATACACGCACAGAGAGGATCTTTAAATTCTGAGACAGTATATTCTAATATTCACTGCACATCAGCGTCAACAGCTCACAACAGGCAGTCAGTGAATGCCACTAATGACATTTTCCATGGATTATTCCAGAGAGAAAATGCCAAAATACAAAAAAAAAAAACCTCCTCTATTATGAAACTGACACGCGCCTTATTAGCTTTCTGCACATTCTCACAGCAGACCTTCAGTGTCACAATAGGCAACTTATTATCATTCATCAGGTAGGCTGCGCTTGTTTTCCTTTTGGTCTCGGCACACAGATGGAGAAGGTCACACAGCTCTCAGCGAGTCAACCTGCTCCAGATAGTTCAAACAATCGGTCGTTTTTTAAAGCGCGCTGCTCAACACGGCACTCTCCAAAAGTCTCATTTGTGTCTCATTGAACTCAGAGGATAAAGGACCAGAAATATAAGTACAGTGTCAACCCGGGGAATTTAGCTCCTTGATTAGGTTTTAATAACGTCCATTCACATGTATGAAAAAGGATTAAATGTAGTTATTATATTACATAATGCGAGTGTGCGTTGTAGCTGTGTTTCTCACAGTCCGCCCGGTTATCTCAAGGTTCATTCCTTCTCGTATCAGGCCTCTCGAGCACACACAGTGCCGTTGTTTGTCTCCACACATCAATGCATTCCTCTCATTCCTCTCTCCCCCCGGATGAAAATCAGCTGGTTGCCTGAGAGAGAGGTCATTGAACTTTTCCCCAGTATTCCAACGCTGAGAGGAGAAAAAAGGAGGAGGAGGAGGAAAAGAGAGAGAGAACGTCGGAGTTCATTCGAGGAAGTAAACATAACAGGCTGTGGATTTTTGCTTAGATTTCTCATCCGGAAGTGTAATTGCATAAGAATGACTATTGCCCCCCCCCCTCGCAGTGACCTCATGTTCCATAGAGAAGTTGGACATGAGGTCACGCATTTCACAATTTCAGCCCTCATTCTGTTTCTGTTCCCGTATTGAGTTAAGTCTTTTCCAGCACGATGCCTTTCTTTTTTTTAAAAAAGAATTCTTTGACGCAAATATGACAGCAGCAGACAGAGGTGGAGGAAGTATTAGTATTTAACTATAGTTGAACTGACAATGTGTTGAAAGTCGAGCGGTCGTTCACCGTCAGTCAAATCTAATCAATCTACACCCACACAGTCCAGATGAAGCACATTAGCTGCGTCCTTGTCGATTTAAATTATAATAAAGTATACATTTGGATTTTTCCTCATTAAATTATGAATATTTAATAATATGTAGAGATATTTCAGATTTGACAGAAGGGTTTCAGGGGCTTTAAGTTGATGTGCAGGAGTATTAAATAAGTACTTGGGCCTGATTATTGTTGAAGCCGATGCATTGATAGGCAAAGACAATCATGCAATTGGTTCCGCACGCAGTAGATTTGTAGCCCGGTTTCCTCTGACAACTACAAAAAAAATATATGAATGGTGAAAGAGAGACGAATGGTTTGACTTCAAATAACCACTTCCTTAAAACAATCAACACTGACTTTTGGTGTCACACAGGAAATAAACCCTGGTCTGCTGTGTGAAAGTCATGTGTGTGATACACCCAGAAACTAAACTGCGCCTGTTCCACAATGTCAATATCACATTTATCAAATAACTTATAAATATATTTTCTTAATTAAGATGCGTGTTAAATAGCTCCATGTTCAAACAGTAATCACTGTTACAGAGTGTTTGGTCGGTGAGCCATGTCTCTTTTCCTCCTCCTAAATTTTCTGGTATCCCTGCCCACATTATCCAGTCAGGACAGAAAACTAAATAAAAGAGGCGGTCCTCTCTGTCTGTCTGTGAACATGCAGAGCGATATCCTCCTGTTTTCTGCTGTGTCTGACGAGTACCGCGTGGTAAATTGCTAACTGCAAAGCGAAACGAAAGTACGCTAACAGCAGCTTTACCTTACGGATATTTATGAACAAGCTTCATTCTTACCATGTATTCAGGTACTGTGTTCTCGACAAAACCGATATACTTACTGCATGTTGAAGCTAGTTTGTACAACTTGACTGTTTGACAGTTTAGTCTAGTTGTTCCTAAATAAGGAGTCGGTTCCCTCCAAAGGTTTCACTCACAAGATAAATCTTGGGGGTCATCAGATGATTTCAAGAGAGAGGAAAGAAGAAAAATCAAAGTTCTGCAACGCAAATTTGTATTAATTGTTTGCACTTCTCTCTTTCTCTTGTCATTTGACTTCTTAAGACCTTTAGCATGTATTGAAGTGAAACCATTTTTTTTAGGCAAAATCTTCAGCTGAAAAGTAACTGCAGCTGTCAGATAAATGTAGTGGAGAGAACAGTATAATACTTCCCTCTGCAATGTGGTGCAGTAGAGATACAAAGTACAACAACTACAAATACTTCAAGTGCCATTTATGTACACAGTTACTTTCCACCACTGGCAGATGTCCTCGCTTTGACTTTGTGGAAAATTTTCCTTGTGGTTCGGCTCCTCTTCCCTCAACTTCAAAGGTGCTCCTGAGGGAGCTGCACCTCAAGCGGATTATTGTTTTCTCCGACATTATCGGACATCTGAGATCCTCGATCTGCTCGGCCCCGTCCCCGACTGTGGCCTCTCTCATTTACATGGGTACATGGAGAACACTGCTGAACCTGAAACCTGGCCTGCATGTTCTCCGATCACGTAAACCGCTCCACTGTCTTGCTGCCAAAACTGACAAGCTTTTTTCATTCGGCGGCCGACGTTACAAGACGTCTTCTGTGTGAAAGAGGAGACCTTGAGAGGCACCTTGCGTGCGTCTAGCTTTGATGTTCGAATACTTTCTCCCTCACTGACATGTTTTAATTCTCTATTAGATGAGTTTACGCTCCATTTGCTTGGCAGCGCTTCCTAAAGTACGGGGGGAAACTTGGAATTTCATCAAAGGGAAAAAAATCACAACATTCCTGATCTTTGTGATCATAAACTTTCCCCTTTTGTTGCTTTTTTTCTTGGAGCTAAGATTTAGGAGTCAGTTAATGGTTCAAAACAAATACAAATCTCTTAGTTACAGTGTCTAACCAACTGTAGCTCTCTCCGCTGCCGCTCCCCCTCCCTTTCTCCACGGTATTAGTATGACTACATGTTTGGCCTGCCTCTAGTCTTTCCCTAGTTACCCACACAGAGTCTGTGATTTAACCATACTTGGCTGTACCACAGAGAAGCCATAGTCTCAAAGCAGACAGTGATGTCATACCCACAGCATCTGGCACAGGAAGTGACTTAACGCTAACCGTACTGTCAAGCTCCTTTACAAAGACGTCCACAATCACTGCCTCTATGAAAAGCCCCTTTTGGAAACATCGTGATTGTGTCATTCTCTTACACTCAGGCATGAAACAAAAGCACTTTGACTCGAGCTCTAACAACCACAACAACATAGAAAAAGCTGAACGCATCGCTTCAACAAAATCAAAAACCAAATGACTTCATGTGTTGAGCTGCAGATGGTGTTCCCACACATCCCATTCATTACACCGTATACAGTAGTCGCCTGGCTCAGATCAAGTCGGTCTATTTTCAGCTCCGCTGCATTTGTGGTTGTGTGGTCTCAAGGTCTTAAGGGGTCAGTGGATACGACTTTTAAGGCTCCAAGCAGCGTGCCGGCGCGTTCACAGGAAATGAGCCTCTCCCTCGGGTTGTGTTTGTCACAGGAGAAGCAACAGGCCACCTGGGAATCTGCCGGTTCCCACGGTCTCTATCAGAGGTTGCTATCTGTACCAATCAGGCAGAGCGGCTCAGTTATGGGGTGGACTCCCACGCTCCCTTATTTTTCTGAAGTAAGAGGCAATCCAAAGCTGATTTAAAGCTGATAGAGCAAGTGTGAAAGTTTTACCTCTGTGTTTAATCATTAACTGTGGGGTGAATGAGCGCTTCAGCGCGTTTTAAATACCACAGATGCTACTCCAATTCACTAAGTGGCCCTCTACACGAGTGCCCCTGCATTCCTGAGTGCGAACATTTTGAACAAAAACGACCCGGGAGCAGAAAAAAGCACCTCTGTGTGTCGGCTGTCACGTGCTTACATGGATTGTCGAAAGCCACAAACACGTCACTGGAACAGACGATGGGCTATGCGAGGCTTCTTTGGAGAGAGCACACAGCTATTAGACACCCAAGTGGCAGACATCCTGTCTTTACTGGAAAGCCACTCAAGCCAGGTTTAATGCACTCCAAACACACCAGCCTCCACAAGCGTGGATGATGACTCAGCAGCCCCTTTTACAGTCACCCCTCCTGCTCCTGCACGTCATCGGTGGCCTTTTAAACGGGCCGAGCAGCGGTGATGAGGGCTGTTTTATTAGATCGGGCAGCCCTGAACCGGGAGCTCACATGAATCCTCAGGATATTTATAGCAGCAGTCTTGCCGCTTCTGTCCGGTTTGCGTATTGTCACTTCCTCCTCCGCCGAGGGGGCCGGATGGGCTCAGTGCAGACATCCTCAGACGAGACATCCCCTCTTCTATTGTATCTATTTGAGGAAGCCATTGTGGCACATTTTGGGAACCAGGACTGATTTTAATTCAATTGTTGAGGTTGAAATAGGTCTGAAGGTCAAACTCACGGGACTGGCTTCCTTTTATAGAAAGAAACATATTGACCGAGCTGTCTGATATATGGTGAGAGAAAAAAGGGTTATCGCTGTAGCTCTCCCTTCGCTTTGATGTCCCCTGTGCATGCAGAAGTAACTGATTGTAAATGATACACAAGTGCAGGAGGAGAGTAAACACGGTCTGAGTCCATCCACTCACCCTCACCCCTCTGAGCCGGCAAGGTCACCCACTCCTGCACTTCATGTCGGATCAAAGCCGTTCAACACAAATCAATGAGCTCAATAAGAATAAAGAGCCCGCAAGGATCACGTAACCGCTCGGGCAAGGTTAAGTAAAAAGATCGGGAATGGTTTTTCTATTCAGAAATCTTGATGCCGCAGCACAAATTGGGCCGTTTAACTCCAGTGGTTCTCCTCTTCCTCCTCCTCCTGCCTCCTTGATGGGAGAAGAACCAAGCGATGCGTTCTTCATTTCCAAAGAAACCAAAGTCTCATGTGTAAAGTTACAGTCCTCATTTATCTGGCAGGACAGACAATGAGAAACGGAGACAATAAAGAAAGAAAGAAAAAAAAAACACGGAGTGTCATGAGGAGTGTGGGTGATTTACTGGCTATCACGTTTCATGTTCCAGTAGAGCAGCCTCGCTCCCACGGGAGAGCGTGCTGTTTTGTAAACACACAAATGCTGCTGCTGCCGCTGCTGACGCAAATTTGAATATTTATGAGCCTTTAGGGTAGCATCCAATGTCAATTTTGTTCCTGCCTTTACTGTTGAATCCGAGGAGAGCACACCGCCAACATATGAAACCTGAGTCTTCAACGACACCCAAAGCGAAAGCAAATTAAAAAGGTCTCCCATTTCTTCTGTTTTTCAAGACTCACTTACTTTTTGTTCCCTTCTAATCAGACGGACTGATGTTACTCCACACTAACCGTCTCGTCCCGCCATTTAAAAGGCTGTTAATCCCTTGACTGAATTTATAGGATTATTTAAAAGACCTGACATAAGGAGCTGATGTCATTGTATCAGCTGAAAATGTCTTTCATCATATTTAGCTGTAAAAAATGTAATTCGTTGTTAAGTTTAAACAGTTACTCATTTCATGTCTCCCAATAGCTCTCTGTGCAAACTTGAAAATAAATTGTATGAGGGCTGCATACAATTATTTTTATAATTGAATAATCGCCTGAATTCCCAGAGCCTAGGATGACATCCTGAAATACCTTGTTTTATGTGAGCAACAGTCAATATATAAAACAAAGAAAATCAGGAAATCTTTGCATTTATAAGCTGAAACCAGAGAATGGTTTTCCTTTTTAATTTTAAGGTAAAGATTCTTGGAAATATGCTTACCTCTGTTTACATTCCGGCAGAAGGTTTGATAAGGGGATCGATAACGGTCTCCTGTCTCTCGATCAGCTTTGTACAATGTGAGCTAGCTAACTTGTAGCCAGTTAGTTCATCTTTACAAAGCCAGGAACCAGCAGAAACGCCTGTCTTAGGTCTGTCCACATGTAACAATTTCCCCTCCCAGTTCTGCTAAAGCTAACTAATTCATAGTGTATTTTGTTAGCCAAAAAACAAGGTGAAAAAGACAATTAGCTTAGCCCATTTACCAGAGGTTAGCCTATGTGAAGGACCATAGCTTTGCTGGAACCAGTAACATCTCTACTAGCCTGACAAACAAACATAAGATATCACCTATTAAGTGGTGTGACATTGTTAATAAACATCTAATATCTTATCTAAATTATCTTACCCGTTTTTTTCCTTTTGGCGTAAAGTTAGATAAGAGGATTGATACCACTCACTCGTCTCTCTGTTAGCTAGCTACCTACTATGTGAATCCGCAGCCAGCAGCCAGTTAGCTTATCTCACAAAGACTGGAAACAGGAAGAAAAAGGTTAGCTTAGTTATGTCTGAAGGTAACCAAGTCACCTCCCAGTCTTCCTAAAGCTTGTTCAGTCTATCTAGTTTAATTTGCCCTCACACTAGTTTGAAAAAAGACGAGTAGCCGAGCTGTTTATGGGAGGTTAGCCGGACCATCTCTTCACCAGGACTAGTAGCTTCTCTGCTAGCCGGACAAACAAACAGGATATGACATGTTAATTAGTGAGATTTGAATGTGGTAGAGGAGAATTGTTTCCCCCTGCCTGTTGCCTAATTTCCTGGAAATATGCTTGTCTGTTATTTGCACTCTGGAATAGAAAAAGATAAGATCGACTTTCTTGTCTCTCCGCTAGCTAGCTTACAATGTCAGTCTCCAGCTAGCAGCCGGTTAGCTTAGCCTATCTTAGCACAAAGCCTGTTAACAGGAGAAACAAATAGATTATGTTTGAAAGTAGCATAAGAGCCTAAAGCACCTCTAAAGCTCACTAATTAACACATTAAATATATTTTCTTTAATTTGTATGATGGGAAAAGGATGGTTAGACATTTTTGGGGAGGTGATAGAGGCTACCACACCAGTAACTTCTCTGCTAACCTGAAAAACAAACAAGATATAATTACTAGGATTTAAAAGGGGCGGGGGGTGCTACCTTTGGACAGATCCAGGCTAACTGTTTGCCACTGTTTCTAGTCTTTGTGCTAAGCTAAACTAAGCTAAGCTGCTTGTGGTAGCTTTGTATTTAGCCGACATGAGAGTGTAATAGATCTTGCAATCCAGCTCTCAGCCAGAAAGATGAATGTGCATATTTCCTAAAATATTTATTACATTACTTTTAGTTGATAAGCTAATCAATATTAGACTGATTATTTAAGCTCTAAGTGTTTGTTTCAAACCATGGATGCCACACAGACATCCACACAAGCCATCTTGTTTTGTCAGAGCTGCTCTCTGTCAGTCGGTGCATTTATGGGGCATATTTTCCAGATTTGTTCGGCTTCCCACCCAGTTTGTCAGCACTTGGCTGTGAGGTTGTTGTTTCCAAGTATTGCAGTATTGTCACAGCGCAGTGAAGGGCTCAGTGCCCTCAACTCCAAGCTGTTTGGCGGTGCTGACACAGGAGGATTCACCGGGTAATGAGTATTGCAACAAACCTCCTCCGTCATCTCATTTCTTTGCCGGGGCAAGTCGATGGATGACACTCCGGAGACTTGATCGAACCTGACCTTGCTGCCAGACGGGAGCTCACTGCCCTGACACCTATTGTGTCTGCAGAGTGACGTTCTGTTTGTCTGCGTACGCATCGCAAACAGATAAATCAGAGGACATCGATGCCGTCCTTGCAATTTTTTTTTTGTTGTTGTACCCCCCGTTACCCCCCTCACAGCTCCTGAAATCAGAGTTTTGTTTGACTTTAATTAGCTGTGCTGAAATCTGAAAGAGGCTCATTGTAAAATCAAGGAGGGGCTGCGGCCGGCAGCAGCGCATGCAATATTATAAGTATGTTACTATGTGAATGCTTAGGAAATAAACAGAGCGCAGGGAGAGGCTCGGTTCAGAGGTGAATATAGCAGCAAAGCCACAACAGGCACTTTAATTAGAAGTTGAACTTTAACCCACATCCCTTTCTCCCAGCCTCGGTCCGCCCGCAATTACCCACAGAAACGTCCCAAAACAGAGATGACTGCCTAATCATTTTTCTGTTTTGGCAAAAGCGCTGCTCGGTGGTTTTAACAGAGTTAGTCAAGCGCACAAGATGACTCATTATCTTCCACACAAGTAAGAGGGATCATTCCCCAGTAGCAGGGGGATGCCCGAAGGGACTGCCAAATGTTTGGTATTTCCTGTTGCCCTTAAGACGGCATAAGACAACAGTTACAAAAAAAAAAAGAAAGAAAAATGTCTTTGTGCCTACGAGAGAGACGCTGAGCAAAAACCCAGAGGTCTAAATCATGTGAAAAACAAATCAGAGGTCGAGGACAGTCTCTCTCCCGCTGGTGGGAAAAGCAAATCATGTGTGAAGCTACAAGCCGGGGTAACCATGACATTCGGGGCAGCAAGTTGCCACCCCCGTCTGAGTACGGGATCCTCTCAAGTCCTCGCTGTTCAGTCGGACTCCTTTACTCTGTCTCCGAGGGATTAATTGTGTGCAACAAAAAGAAAAACGAAGGAAAGGGAGTGTGTAAACCTGGCTGGGGCATTTTCCCTTTGGATTCCTGGCTTCTGTATGGTGGCTGTGACCTTTAACAAGCCATTGATCCAAAAAATGAATACTGTAGAGAACCGCAGCCCGGAGTTTATTTCCCAGATGCACACCTGCTGTCGATGGCAGATGGTTTGCTGCGGGGCAATGAGATGACTTTTTGAGGATTATAGAGTCTTTTGTTGATGTGATGAATGCAGATGTTTTGTCCTTTTCCCGTCCCCGTCAACCTTCGGTGTCCTTCTTTTGCCAGCTGCTTATTATTATTTTTCTTCAAAGGCTCAGGTTCTCTTTTTAATAATGGCAGTCAATACAGGAGGAGGTGAACAAGGAGGGGAAGGGGGGAAAAAAAATTGAAGGTGCCGAGGTTTGTTTTTCACACTTACTCACGTGGCTCTGGCAGCACTGCCTGCTAACGTGTGGCTGAAAAAGTTCCCAGAGCTGAAGTGGAGCATGCCTCAGTCTCATGATATCCACCTGACACCCTTCCTCCCTCCTCTATCTCGGCTCCCCAGCCCTCCCAGTGGGTCAGTCTGGAGTTATTACCGTCCGTGTCCTTGTGGGATTCTTTGAAACATCCATCACCGCTGTTATGAACCTCTTACCGTAATTGGCCCTCTTTTGTTTCAGACTTAAATAGATGATAATCTATGCCGACTGTCTGGGGCTCATTGAGGACATGCATCATGAGATTGCCATTTAATCGAGCCTTGCTTAGCGGTCAGTCACATGCACTTGCTGCTTGACCCGGTGGCAGATTCTTGTTTGTTGCCTCAGCAAACTGTTATTTTCCTGATGTAGGTGGAAAAAATGAGATGGAGGCAGTGTTTTTGCCAGCTAACACATTCCCCTCAGCTGGAGGTTTGACTGAAGAGCTTGTTCTCTAATTAATACCTGAGTCCTGTTGAGGAGGAGAAGGAGGAGGAGGAGAAGGAGGAGGAGGAGGAGTAGGTATTACCACCGAAAGACCAGGCTTGTTATCTGTTCTATAGATTAAGCTGTCAGATATTGTGATCTTTATTTTTAGCCATGATAACTGCATGACTGTAGAGTCCACACACTGATGGATCGTCACAATCGTCTAGAGACATTCATGGTCTCCAGAGGGTAATTTCCTAAGGACTGTGGTGATCCCAGACTTTTTATATTAGCACTACGAGCAGGCTGATGTTTTCACTCTTACTGAAAACGATCTCAACATTCACTAATAGATGGATGGGTTATAACTTTGCGTTCATGGTCCCCAAAGGACAGTTACAAACTTTGATAGAGACATTTGTGGTTCCCAGAGGATGAATCCCAATGACGCCCCCAGTCACTTCGGCTTGCCCCACCAGCAGGTCTTCAAGTTTTCACTTATCATTTAAAATATCTCAACATTCAGTCAATGGACGGGCACAACATTTGGTACATTCATGGTTCATGGAGGATGAATCCGAGTTACGGCCCCTTGAATTCTCCTCTGGTTCCACCATGAGGTTGGAATTTTACATTTTTGCCTGACAAATCTAAGCAACTATTGGATGAAATGGCGTGATTTATGAATTCAGTTCAGACATTATTGCTAGACAGTAACAACTTTAAGTAGTTAGCGCTTGTTAGCAAGCTTCAAATCTTGCAAACACCTGCTAACATTTGGCTTTTGTCTACAATAGTAATGGCATTCCTTCTTTCTTTATTTCTTTTTTCATCCGTCTCAAGTCAAACATCGCACAAAGTGTTTTGATTGGTGTTGAGTTCGAAAGAGCGATCAAGGACATAAAAGAAAACGTAACCACTGCCGTCAGTTCCGTCATCAACTCCAGAAAAAAACGAGGTGTCTAATTCAGAATGTTTTTTTAGGCTTTTAGACATCTTGTGGATGCAGCCTGATGCATCCACAAGACAACACCTGCATGTTCACTCTAATTTGGTGTGAAAATGTTAAATGCGGGTGGTCGAAAGGGTAAACATTTGACCTGGCTAGAATGAGCATGTTATGTGTTACCACTGTGGTACATGTACTGACATTAGCCGTTAGCTCCCTTGCTGTGTCTGATGACTCCAGTCTCGGAGCTGCGACCCTGGCTGGAGTAGTCGTAATTTTAGCCCTGGATAATTAAAAACACTCAGCTGCAACAAAGAAAAATGCCGTGTGGTTAAAGATATCGCCGCCTGATTTAAGAGCGCAGCGTGTTTTGACACCGGAGGGCCTAAAGTGGGAAGAAACTGCTGATCCTTTCTCCTGTGTGACACCGACCGGCCCCTCCGGCCTCAGGAATGTGCCAGGACGGAAAGGGAGGAGAGGGAAACAGGAAATACTTTTGTCTCCCCGCAGCACTTCAGAATTGATATCTCCTCTTTTAAATCCTGTGTGGGCCTTTGTTTGATTAAAGGAAGCTGTGTATTAAAATGTGACACTCGTGAAAATGAGCATAATGACCCAGTTGCTTCGATCAAGGTCGAGTAAAAACGCGCGGGTCCCGGTTAGAATTACACAAAAACATAATTACTGTAGGTAGATTGAGTTAAATCAAGTCGGATTAAAAATAGAATTATAATAGATGCCCATGGGAACTGACACAGTAATGTTGTAGTGAATGAAACTTAACAATTTGCCATTGTTCACGGATCAGATCAAGTTACGGCTAAAACAGAGGCATCAAAGGAGCTCAAGTGAACGCAACACCGCCGCTAATGTGGTTAGCTCCACAAAAGAGTTGATATTCAGTAGGAAAAGTGTTGATATATCCTCTTTTAAAGCTTTTAGAACACTCCATTCTAGTCAGGTTCAAGATAATCTACAATGTGTGTGTGTGCGTGTGTGTGTGTGTGTGTGTGTGTGTGTGTGTGGGAGAGCGAGGAGCTTAGCACCACGACTTCCTGTCCAGCTGTTCCTGCTGTCACTGCCTGTGAGCAGATGTCTGTATTTCCTCGTCTGCAGACACAGAGCCGTGGTATTTTCTCCACAGATCTTATACACACACACACACACGCACCACACACACACGCACCACACACACATTCTCAATTCGTAACAGACAGCTTTTAAAAACTCATGTTAGCAGCAGAAAGCAGAGTCCCCTCGGAGCAACATTAATATATTTATGCTTGAGTGCTGCGGCGCTCGTCCACATGCTAAAAAAAAAAACCCACCAGAAATCTGTCGATGTGCGTTTGCAAATGGGCTCCTTTTTTGGTGATTCCCATGTTTGTTTTTGGTGTGTTTGTGGGTGCGCCGTGTTATTCTCTGCATGAGGTCGTGCGTGGGAGGGTGTGAGAGACGATGGACATAAATGGATTCTGCTTGCAAAATGGGCGTAATAACACTCTATTTCCACCAATATTTAGTGGCAGTGGCCGAGGGATTTAAAGGTCGGTTCACCCAAATTACAAAAAAAAAAAAACATATTTCCTGTCTTACCTCTAGAGGGATTCATGCAGAGATTTTTTGTTTCACTTGCTCAGATTTTGACAGATTTTGTCTGCCACTTCAGTACAATCAAGTTGGAAGTCTTTTGTGCTTGATTTTACGAATTCAGGAGCAACTTTAACCCTCCGATAAATGCGAAGAAATGTTTTCGATGTTGAGATTGTCACGAATGAAATCCCACTCCCCTCTGTGGTCGAATCTCGAAGGGATCTCAAAATCTGGTGAAATCTCTGTGAGACAAAAACTCAGACACTGTAAGTCCATAGAGCGCAAAATGTGTATTCATCCGCAACAGAAAACAGTTCCCAGTTAATGCACTTTTTACTTGTATTTGAGTAGTGCTTGGAAAACACTACAATAGTCCCGCCTTTAATTTTGTGACTTTGTGACATCATTGAGTTGAACATTTGCATAATTTATGTCTAGCTAGATTGGCACGTCAGAATTGAGTTTACTTTCAACTTGCCCCAGCTGCTGTGTTAAGCTTAGCTGTGCTCGCTCAGGCATGTGTGAGCTGACCAATTAGAGCAGACTTTGTATTCAGAAGGAGGGGCCTTAAAGAGACAGGAGCTAAAACAGAGCGTTTCGGACAGCGTGGGACACTGTGACGCTGACAGTGTTTTTTGAGCATGTAAACCTTTTCTAGTCGTAGCCGAAAAAATAAAATGATGAACTTGAAAATGAGCATGCCGTGTCTCCTTTAAAGATTAAGATTCTTCTGTAGGAATGAACGAGACGACTGTCTGATCCTGTGTGGTGTTTTCGTTCGACCCATCAGATAACCAGCTGATGCAAGAACACACACAGAGGTAAACACATAACTCTTTGACAACCCAAGTAACTGTCTGTCTTTCTCCTTCTGTCTCTTTCCCAGGAGGCCTTTGTGGAGCTGTACGACAGGCAGAGGGACTCCGTCTTCAGCTGCTCCTGGCCCTCCATCAAGACGGTCTTCGGCATGGCTGCGCTTGGGGCAGCCAGCCTCACCATCGGAGCGTACCTTACGCAGAAGTGACCGAGCCCTCTGCCTCCTTCTACCAGCTTGACTTTCTTTCTCATCCTCCTCCTCCTCCTCCTCCTCCCCACCTCTCCACGTGCCTCTTCTTTTTTCCTTTTAAAGACGCCCCTGACCCCTCAGAGACAACCTTCAGACTCTTCCGAATCTGGCTCTCTTCAAAGCCCTCTCTTTCTCTCTCTCTCCCAAGAAAAACTCCCTCTTCCTCGCCCCTCCATGTCAAAACAGACACGAATCAAAACAACTGAAGCGGCGCACGCGGCGCAGAGGACGTCTCGAGAAGCTTAGATGTAATCATACTAATCTGAGTACAACTGAAGAGAAGTTGTCTTTGTCTTTCTGCCTGCTTCTGTACTAGTTATAGCATGAATGTTGAGTGTTAGTGTAGACGTTGCATGTGTCAGAGCTCATGTCGGGGCCTCTGTTGGGGAGGCCTTGATGACGGGGGGCCCGGGGACAATGACACGCCACGCCAGAGAGGAAGCGGCCACGGCCCCGCCCCTGCTTGTTAGGGTGAAGAACCCCGTTTGAACTGTGGACTTCGGTTACACCCACCCCCCCCAACCCCTGGCAGCCAGCCGTCCTTCAAAGGACTTCCTCTACAGAACAGCTGCTCAGAATGTATAATGGAAACAGCTTGCTGCAACCAGCGAGTTGTGTGTCTACGGCTTTCACTCCTCAAGACAGCTCCAGTGAACTCTGAACACACTGCACCATTATACTCTCCCCTGGCCTTCAATGGGAAGGGCCGGCGAAGGACCGAGGTCGGCTGATCGTTCTTTTGAGAGCTCCTTGATGGCGATTTGTATGTTGGTTTTCGGTTTTCGCAGCGCAAGCTGTGCAGTTTTTTAACGGCGGCAAAAAAAAAAGACAATGGAGTGGAAAAAACATGCCGAAGAAGCCTGTCGTTGCATAAAAATGTCAAATGGTGGTGAGGAAAATGTTGAGCACAGCACAAGAGAGCGAGGTAGAAGTAAACAGTGAATTCTGCATCTCAAGAAGGGAGCCAGCCCCTGCAACAGAATTTCTTTTTTTTTTTTTTAAAAAGTGTGCATTCCTGAGACAAAGTGACGAGAGCGCTCCTCTGCTAAAAAAAAAAAAACGATTCCCCTTCAAAAACGTCCTCCGCCAAGCAACCACTGAAGCTATCACTTCTTTTTCTATTTTCTACCTCTGTTGCAGCTTTCTTTACTCTCCTCTCAGTCCAATTGTGGCCAGATTGTTTGGGCTCACGCGGGTTTCAGAGCTGACCCCGTCGACATGCACCCTCTCCAGCTGCCGAGGCCCCACGGCGACTCGGCGATGCTAGAACCCACTCCGACAAAGACCTGACTTGTTGACGTGGACTGAGAGAGACTCGCCTGGCCGCGGACGACTGAGCGGATCGCCACGGCGGGCCAGCAGGGTCTCAGTTCAGGACTGAAGCACAGTCAGCATGTCCCCACTGAGCGCTGGAACCCGAGATGTCCCCTCCTTCTCTGCGCTCATTGATTCGTTCCTTTCAGCCTGTTTTATTGATGTTTGTCTTGTGTTACAGTCGGATAGAAACATTCTTGGGGGGGGAAACGCTCACAGGCTCCAAAATATTTTTATTGTACACAGTACTTAGTCATGGAAAAGTGATTTTTTTTTTCTTTCTTTCCTCTGTCATTGAAACACTTCTTTGTCGCATGAATGATGAAAGATACTGTCTTCACACAGCAGTTACATATATCACCGTGTGTAACCGTATTTATATCAGATAGGGTAGAAGATAACAAATAACAGCAAAGAAGTTGCATTTTTCTATTTATTAAGAGGTACCAGATCACAGATTCTTTAACAGTAACTTTGATGAGATTTCTTTTTTTTTCTTTTTTTTTTCCACTTTTTTCTACTTCTATGGAATCACACTGTAACTACATTTTTTTCTGGCTGCTATTATAACAAGAAAAATGTTTTTAAAAAAGTGAACATGTGTCGTATTAATATTTGGCTTAAAGGCTGCTATACTGTCGATTTTTTAACTTTTACTTACAGCTTAAACTGCCACAGATTTACAGTATAGTCCTAGAGAGCTGGAAACCAAAGTTAACTTGTATTAATCTTTAATTTAAAAAAAACAAAACAAAACAAAAAAGTAGCTTGACGAGGATACATGTCGCTTCGCTCGGCCGAGTCTGTTTCAGTGAGGTTTACCGATCTCTCTGTTTAGGGTTTGTCTAGTGTTACTGTATAATATCAGCTTAACCTTTGTCGACTTTGTGCTCCCATGATAACTCAGTGCTTATCTGTAAAGTGTTGACCTGCCAGACATAAAGGGACAGTTCAACCCAAAATGAGAAACACATATTCGCCTTCAAACCTTGTGTGAGTTGACGGGTTTTGGGGATGATGGACCAATCGAAGGTGAAGTTACGGCCCTCTGCACAAACATTTAGATAGAGGCCTGATCTTACCTGCCCAGGGGCGCTGCCAAGATGGCTGCCGAGTGGCTGCCTTAAAAATAACTGGTAACAGCTCAGTTGTGGAGGTTGCAAGCCCGCAGGAAGAGCAGAAGGCTTTGAAGACAATTTTTCCTCAGTGGTCAGATTGTGTAATTACACCATCACATGATGCACAGGGGCCCAAAAGACTTTTTCCCGATCTGACTCAAACTTTTTTGTCATCATGCGCCCCTGAGTAGCTTTTCCGCCTCAGTCGCTGTATCCAGTTGTCTTTACACGTTCATGTGAGGACCTCACTAATGTTTACATCCCACACTGTCACCAGCACGAGCCTCTCGTCCACGAGTAGACAGAGAAACCAGTTTGCCCGTGGATCATCTTGAGCAACCGGGTCATGATTTCTTTAAATACACATTGAGACATTGCTTAGTGCCATCTGCTTTCGCCGAATTTCAAGAGAAGGCAGACATCTCGAAACAATCTCGATAGATATACAGCGCCACAGGTGAGAGGAAAAAAAATATGTGCTTTTGATTTTGGGGCGAACGGTCCCTTTAAACCTAGTGTCAGTTATCACCATAAAGCAACCCCCAACAAGAACAGTGTGTGATACTCCCAGTGATGTGTCCCAGAGACAGACAGAGGGTTATTCACAAGCAGGAAACAGTTTAACAGCAATATACTGTAATTTTTTAATTTTTTTTTAATATTCTCTGTGCATATATGAATGTAGGCACCATGGTTGCTGTACTGTTTTACCGTCTATAATCACAAAAACCTGTAGCACTTAAAAAAAAAAAAAGTGAATCGTGTTTTTTTTTCTGTTGTTTACTGCTATATCCACAATAAGCTAGCGGGATCATATTGTTCCTAATAAAACCAGATTTCTCAAAGCAGTCCAAGTTCACGTTACGTCTGCTTCCCCCCCCCTTTTTTTTTTATTTTGGGTTATTGATTCTCAGCTTCATCCGAGCTTGTCAGCAAGACAGAAAGAGAATAAGAGATGTTTAGAAGGGAGAGAAGAGTATCAGCGGTGCTTCTTTTTGTTGATTATCCGTTATCAATCCAGAGGCCGGGGGGGGGGGGGGGGGGGGGGGTGAAGTGTAAATATACGAGCCCGGCTGTGTCAAACGTGACAAGTCTCCTTGTGAAGGACTGAGCCTGAGCAGCAGCCGCGCCCCGTCAGACATCAAAGCTGTCCCCAAACACTGCACTTGTCAGCCTCCCTCCTTCTGCTCCGTACGCTGCTAAACACGAGTGCAAAAAAAAAAAAAACCCAAATGCCCCGCGGCCAGGTTTTTTTTTCCTCTCTCTCTCTCTCTCTCTCTTTACACCCCCCTTGCCTCTGTTCTGATCACACTTGTCTTCAAAGGGCTAAGGCACTCTTGCTGCTCGGTGGAATTTGTGAAAAAGCATGATGCGGTAAAACTAATGTTGAAAGAGTTGAGTGGGTGCGAGAAAATGAGGGGAGTGAAAGAAAGAGGTGTGTGTGTGTGTGTGTGTGTGTGGATATATATGTATATCCCTGAGGAGACCAACAGCGTAGGGAAGTTCATTTGGGCTGGAGCCCCACGCAATCCCTCCTCTTCTTCTCCCACTCGCCATGCATATAAAATGCATGACACGCTCTGAAGAAGGAATTTTAAATCAAGCCGCAGACTTTCAAAAGAGGGTCCAGTGCGGGTGTGGATGGTGAATGTGTGTGTGTGTGTAAAGAAAGATGGGCAGTGTGGAGAGGAGGAGGATGAGGAGGAGGGTTTTTTTTTTGGGGGGGGGGGGGGTGGATGGTGGTGAAACCCTCCTGCCTCATCTGCTTTAGGGCTACAAGGTGTAGAGGAGGCTTTCCCAGCGCTGGGTATCACAGGGGAGATTGGGAGATCAAAGCAGATTGTCTGGAGTAAAGTCTGGTCCAGTTTCAGCCCTCATTTGGAAGTCCATCAGATCCGCTCGTGGTACCTTCGCCCCCCCTAATTTACAAGGCAACCTTCGCCCCACATTAGGGAGAGAGAGAAAAAAAAACTTCCTGCTGAAGTCGAGCAATTTCCTTGAAAGAGAGGGAGGGAGGGAGAGAAACAAGCACTGCTCGGAAATCATTCATCTCTTATTGGGATGTAAATATTCAATGAGAAAGAGGTGGTTGCTCATTACACCAGGATGGGATCAACTCGCAGGGAGCTGGCTTCTTGTTGAGGGGCCCCTGCGCTGCTCCTGGATCTGTGTGCTACAGTGTCACCTTGTGGCTGCAGCAAAAACACAGGGCAACAAAAAAAAAAACGTCAGGCAAAAACCGAGGCGGGCCCTTTGCACATTTCTACCTCATCACAGGAAGAAAAAAAAAAACGACAGCTGATTTTAACCCATCAGCTGCTGAAATTAAAAACCGACCTCTTCCCGGCACACTCTGGCACATGCTCGCCTATCCCCCGGCACGAAGATATCCTCAGGGCAGCGAGCCACGAAGAAAATAAAGAGCTCCGGGCGGCTGAGCGCTCACAGCTCATAGCTTCGGGGTGGGGAGGGTGCAGTCGGTGCTTAACTGATAGTCTTTTCTCAGAAATGTCTAATGAAAAAAAAAAAATGCAGGGGGCATCTTATATTTCGTGGTAATCGGCTGGAGAGCAGATATGGAGAGCGTGCGGTGTAACCATCAACTACAAATCACGCCTGTGATCAAGTGATCAGCGGGACAGCAGCAGAGAAGGCTGTTCAAAGCTGTAGACAGTGAGAGGAAAGTCTTTAATGTCGACTTAATGTTGACTTTTTAGGGGTGTTGGGTTGAGAGTCGATGCGAAATGAAATACAGGATTATTAAAGTGTTGCAACACTCTTACTTATTTTGGACCGCTGAGTAAAAGTGGCTGGTTACTGAGCTGTTTAGGTGGAACCAGGGGTGCCGCCAGGGGGGGAAAGGTTAGGACGATTCCAAGGGCCCAACACTGACAGGGGGCCCTTTGAGACATGGGCAACCTATACAAGGGCCCAACTAGATTTTTTTTCATGGGGCCCAAAATCCCTGGCGTCGCCCCTGGGTGGAACACACATTTGTCAGGTTAAGCGCCGAGTAAAGACATCATTACGGAGTTATTGTGACTCAACACGACCCTCTGAAGATCTGCAAATGTTCAATGCTGCAACAATCATTAGCCATCTTCGATTTTTGATGAATCTGCCAATTGTTTTTTTCAATTTATCGTGGAAAAAATTGTATGAGTGTCCAATGTGATGTGTCCAGGTGTCTTGTTTCTGTTTGATCATTGGCTCAAAATCCAAAGATATTTAGTCTACAATGATTTAAATAACAGAAGACAATCAGTAACAAAATAATTGTTCTGCATTGATGCTGTAAAAAAATCTGTAAAGGTCCAGTGTGAAGAATTTAGGAGGATCTATTGGAGGAAAAGGAATATTCACAACCATGTTTTTTGACTGTGTATCAGCACCACAAACTAAGAATCGTTGTGTTTTAGTTGCCTAAGCTCGAGCCATTAATATCCAGGGATGGAGCAGGTCCTCTTCCATGGATGTTCCTACAGTAGCCCAGGATGGCCAAACCAAACGGCAGCCCTACAGAGGGGGCGTTCAGATTTTTTTTTAGCAGCCACCTCCTGCTCGATCCTTCACACTGGACCTTTGACATGTCCATCTGAAGATCCACAAAGGTGTAACGCCTCAACAGTCGTCTAAATTTGTGTCGCGTTTTTGTCCAATCAACAGTAAAAACCAACAGACAGTCAGTCCTCTATGATGTGAATCACAGGTAAGCAAACAGTCCTAAGAAACAAAAATCTAAAACTAATGAATTAGGGCATTTTGCTCCAAAAGGATGACAACAAAAAATGTATGATGAACAGTTGCAGTTTAACTTTTGGTCTGACGACTGATTGTTTCAACTGTGTAAATCTGTTTGTTACAGTCACCGGGGGCGTTTGTGAGGATTGGGGATGAACCGCTCGGTTTGATCGCTTCACATAATTGTGTGTTGGGAGGTAAATTAACAGCCTGGGTGGATTACAAGTTAGGGTGAGGCTGACCTTTTGTGTATTTATCGGAGCAATAACCAGGACACGCCTCAGAGTCCAATGTTTGAACACCATGCATTGCAACTGAGAGTGCTTAAAAGGAGATAACAGAAGAACTGAAGTAGAAAGTAAACAATAAATAAGCAAAACATCACATTTCTTTCAATGTTAAGTTGACCAAACCACGTGAGACTAAATGACACAGACATTAAGGTACATTCAGTGTCCATTTATTTTTCTGCAGCCAGAAAAATAGGAAAAAAAGTAAAACAAAGGAACATTCATACTGCTGAAGTGTAGTTTTCTCATGCTTGCACATTTACAGTACATGTTGATCAGATACAAAGTCTCTTTGAACCGGACATATTGCCACAAAGATATTTACAAAAATAACGTTAAAACTGCAGTCTCTCTTTTTAAACATGTTGACACATTCATAAAAATAAAGCTTTATGTGACGCGTTTTCCCCCCAAAAACGATCCTATTTACAGTCAAAGATGGAGATGAGTCCTGTCGAAGCCACAGCTGAGAGCTGATCTGCACGTCTGCGGTGTGTATCAGGTTATCTGAAGCGTCAAAACTGAGAAGAAACGTTAAAAAGAAAACGTTTTTTAAACGTATAAAAAGACATTTTTTTTGTTTTGTGTAATACCGTTAGAAAAATAATCCTTAAGTTGCAAATGACTCTAAATCCCGACTGATGTAAAATGAGTGAGAGGGACTCGCTCGTAGTTCTAGGCTGACAGAATCCTTTTATTCATTGTGTTTCCCTTCGACTGCTGCAGGTGTTTGTGCTAAAGTATGTAGAATTTGACGTAAATTCTTGAGACTTAAAATCAACCAAATTTAAAGCAGAAGGAAGAAATGGCCAAACTTCTTGTTAATTACACATTTCATATTTTAAAAAAACACCCCAAAAGTTTTCGTTTTTTCGTTTGGCAACTGACGTCAAAAACACGAATACTGTCAGTCTGAGTGAAAACAAAAGGCACAAGTAATGATGGGGCATCGATCCCTCCCTGTTGGCACTTTTTCTTTTTAATGACATAAAAACGGCCACATTGTAGGTGACGTGTAGTTTTGCTTCACCTTACGTTGCATCTGTGAATGTTCACCTTTTCTACGTCAAATACTGAGCAGAACGAGAGCTTTCCCGGCGTTGATCGCATTCGGTATCGACGACAAAAATGCGACTAAAAGAATCGACTGATGACAGCAGCATGATCAGAACTACACCGGAACCATAACTCATCGGTCCTCATCGTTCCCCTTCCATCTCTCCCCGGCTGGTGACCATAATGCATCTTCTGTGTGTTTTGAGTGTGTGTGTGTGTACAAATACAATATGCTGTGTGTGTTTTGTTTTTATCTGATCAGTGTTCAAACAAACAAAAAAGAAAATCAGAAAAATCAATCCTCAGTGCAGGAACTCCACTTCATTCAGCTGTCTAGCTCTTTGGTTTCTAAGCCTCTATAGTGCATCAGTTGCAGGCGTCTCTGGGACCTTCAGACTGACTCGGCTCAGCCTTTTTTGCGCTCCCGAACCTCAACCTTCAAACTTATTTGCTCCGAACCGTGTCTCCTCTTCACCTCCTCTCACTCGGGCAGGTTCTCCTCCTTGCAGGCATCTGCAGAGACAAAGAAAGAGCACGAGTGAGGACACAACACAAATAAACACACCACAGCATCGGCAGGATTTGTGTTATTTCACCCAAATCTTGCTGAAATAGTTTCATCCATTTTCATCATTAATAATTATGCATGACACGACTGCTGTAAGATCACACTGGCAGAAAAAAAAAAGCGTCTAGAAAACCATTAACATTTTGTGTTCAGACATGCAGTTTCACCAAACACTTTGACAAATCAATGTTTCTAGTTTTACTGACCAACCACATGCAGCATGAAAGTCAGAATAAGCAGAACTCTGCCTGCGTTTTATCTCTACAACATGTGGACATGTCGGTCTAAATCGAGCTTCCTGTTTTCAAAAACAAGATTCATCATTCTTTTTGAAGCCGCGACCCTCCGCCCCATCGGACCCTGTTTAAACTCAGTGTGAAGCTGCAGCTGATGGTTAGTTTCACGGAACTGAAGTTGCGTTATGCAGTGATATAAATGATGATATAAACATCTCGATTAAAGAAAGTGGAGCTGAATGCACGTGCATCGCGTTTTTCCTTCGCAACATGTTGCTGATCTGCAGCCCGAACACACAGCAAACGTCCGACACTGAAATCATTTAAATGATGCAAACATCTGTTATTTGTCTTCACGCGTATCAATATGAAACATATTCAAAGTAGATCTAGCTTCTGGCAAAAATGCAGCCATGTCTACTCAAAGCCAAACATAACTGAGCAGAATTTATAATACATGGAGCCTCTGGACAGGACAGGTTGTGTTTGTGATTCAAACCACTGTGGAAAACTTTACTCTGTGGAGGGTTTTTTTTTTTTTTGTTTATTTGTTTTTGTCTCACAAAGCTGGATTCTAACTGTGAGCGAAGGCTTTAAATATAATAACGATGGAGTCATCTCGTATAAAAGGACAGAGTGTGGGTAACATACTATCCCAAAAGACTGATCACTTTAGGGGGTAAAATGAAAACAAACCAAACTCTGTTTAGGAGAATAATGCCACACTGTTTTGCTGTGAAGCTCAAGAAATGTTTTGCAGTCTACAAAACTTCACCCGCCTTTACACCGGGGCTGAGTGGATAACGATTGATTTTTCATTTTTGGCTGCATCCTTTAAGAAAGAAATTCATGAAGGAATAGTTTGATATGAGGCTTGATGCTGGTCTAAATTCTATAAAACTGACCTCATTTTGACATCAGTTTTTTTTTTTTTATCTCACTCTCATTCACAAGAAATCTCACATTTTTTCCTTTCCTCTCTTCATGTTCACCTCTGAACGAGCCTGGTGACAACATGCGCCTTACCAACTTTGAGGCAATTAAAAAAGTGCAAACCCAACAGAGGTGTTAGCCAACTTGATTTCCCTCAATCTGTTTTGCAACTTGCAACAATTTACGAATGTGTGACAACCCCACAGGCTTGTATCAGGCACATTACAATACACTGGCGAGAGCGGTCACTGGACTTGTTTTTCAGAGGACGTCAGCCCTTTCATCCTGACACAAAAGTCCACACAACACGGCTGCACACAGCGGCCTCCAGTAGGACAAACAGGACGTCAGGCAACCATGCCAGCTACAGGCGACAACCAGCCGGAAGTAAAACAGGAGTGTTTTCCTACCCGGGACAGGGCTAGAGGGCGGGGTGGGGAGAGAGCTCAGGGTCCGGGAACAGAGAGGCTAGCGATGCTGAGCATCTATACCTGCAGGGCTGAGCACCAGAGCCTGGAGGATGTCCGACAGGGAGACGATGCCCTCTATGCTGGAGCGCTCATCCACCACCACCAACCGATGCACCTGGGGGAAAACACAGAGGGATGAACTTGATATCAGTCCAAGGTTATTTCCATTTAGCTAAATGTCTGTACGCGTTTGTGTTTGAAAAAAATCTCACTTCAGCTTTGACAATTCTGTCCACAATGGTCTCCATCGTCTCCATTTTGTGGCACTTCATGACTCCTTCGAAATACTGAGAGCGATGTTTCAGAGCCTGCGTCACCGTGATGTCCAGGTTGTTGTACGTCTTCTCAGCAGCCAAGTTCTGTGAACAAACATGAATACACATTGTATAAAGTGTGACAATAGACAACAGAGCGGTTCATCCTCTGGTATTTGGTATATTGTCTCTTAAAAAAAAAGACAGAAATTTTTACTTACAATCACGTCAAACTTTGAGTAAATATCCACAACTTTGCCTGTAAGAGAACACGAAGGACTCCTTTAAGTGACTAACTTAATTTAGTCCTATTACCAAATTTCATCAGCAGTGGAGATTGTTATCTTACCAGACTCATCCACCACAGGCAGGGCAGACACTCGTCTCTCTACAAAGATGTTGAGCGCTTTGATGATGGGTGTGTCCGGGTGGATGAAAGCGATGTCGTGGTACGTGCCAATGCCGAGCTCCCCGAGAGTCTGCTTCATGAAAGCTGGCTTTGGCATTTCACACATCTGGAGAATACAAACACACACACACACACACACACACACACACACACACACACACACACACGCACACACACACACACGATGAGGCAGGAACGTGTTCTGTGTGATCACTCTCAATCCAATTCATTGTCACATTTCATTAGTGTCCGAGTGGACCACAAGGGGGCAGCAGACAAGCGAAAGTGGGACAGAATCATCCGTCATGTAGATTAAAATGCTACGCAGACTGATGGTGACTCACAAAAAGCTGGAGGAACTTGAGGATCCTCTTGTGTGTGAGAATATAAAGTGCGTTCCCCGTGACGGGGTCGATGACAGGCAGGCGGTGAATTTTGTTTTTGATGAGGGTGTACACTGCATCAAACAGGCTGCAACACAACAAACGCAAAAGGCCAGTTACAGGGAGGACAAGAAATCAGATCGCATACACACAAAAACAGACAGATTCATTGTTTACAGTCAGGTACCGCACCTCGCATCAGGCGATATGTTGACCAAAGGTTTGAACGTGGATGGAAGGTAAACCTCTGTGTAGAAAGAGATCAAATATTCAAGTTTATATATTCTGCATCTAAATCTTACATCATACATGCTACAAAAACGTGAACTCACCTCTCCACGTCTCGAGCTTATGTTCCTCTAATTCATAAATTTGCACCTGAAATACAAGAAAAAAATAGAAAAAAAGGTTAAAGAAACCAAGAAATCCTCAAAGAAACAGGCAGATCTCATCTGTCAGGTGGACCTACCATCGGTGACTTATAGTATCTGTGCAGTATGATGATGAAATCTGTGATTGTCAGCATTCCTGCAATGAAAAAAACAGGTGTTAATCCATGTGCAACATGCAGCGCTGTTCATGCAAGCTTTGCGCAATTAGGTAAAAAGAGATGGCACGTACAAGGGCGTGGTGCCAACAACAAATCACTGACCCCCACACCCTGTTTATCCCAACGCTGACTTGGCATTCATTATTCATCACAGGCTGACTTGCAATAGAGTAATCGCAGGAAAAAAAAAAAGGAATCTGCACAACAAACACAATTCACAGCTGGTGTGACTTCTGACTCCATCCCCTTGACAGTCTGCACTGATATTTCTTTTCTGTTAAATATTATCTTCAATCCTCTCTAAGCACTGGTCAATGCAGAGAAGTCATTGCTTTGCTTAATGGTTTATGACAGCTCTAATGACTTCTGCTCAATATAGCATCACGCTCCACTAGCCATGACCAGCGGCATTAATACACAAAAGTTTCCTCTGGGCTCATTTAGCACAGGCGCACCAGCACAGCAAGGACATTTTCCACCTCTGTCCAGAGGAATTATGGACTGGAAATATGTGGCCTGCATGCTGCAGTCTCGCTGAGTTGCTAGAATCAAATCTGTAGAGTGAGTAAGAAGACTAAAGGGATCTAAATATCTTTAATCCTATATTATCTGACTGGAAGCTTGGCCAATACAACTGCAAGAGTGTGTGGAAGCCTTATTCCTCTAAACTGGTCCAAATATTTGCAAATATTTATGATTTAACAACCTTTTAGAACTTTAAACTCAAAGTAAAACATGTCTAACTTCGACCTATACAACAACAAATATCAGAAACAGAAACAAACATAGAAAACAGCTAAATGGAAAAAATCTCTCATACTCAAAATATGAAAAATACCAATCAAAACTAGTCTTCCCACCCACTATAAACCCAATGATTTTACTATGTGTTATGAGAAAACATAAAACAAGGCTATGAAGTCATTCCATGACAGGTTTTGTTGCTCTTACCCACAAACATTTGCTTCTCTGTGTCCCATAGTGGAGCAGCTCGCACACCATTGGCTACCAAGGCAAAGAACGCTTTCTTAACCTGTTGAGCAACAGTTGAAAAGAAAAAAAACTAATCAGATTAAACACAATACTTCGATGTGATTGTCTTCTCTGGAGCTGAAGCTTTTGATCTATTACTGTGGTCAATCAATGGCATATTCAATAGCAACGATTCTGAGAATTAACACTTTAATTAAGCAAAGATGGTCAACATTTACTGGTCTGAACAGCTTAAATGTAAACATAAGCTGCTCATGAGTGTTTTATATCTTTTAAAATTATTATTATATCAAATAGTATAATAATAAGGATAAGTTCGCACAAAAATAAAAATTCTGTCATTATCAACTCCACCCGAGTCGGGTGAAGTTACGTAGTCTATAAAACATTTCTGGAGCTTCACAGTAAAACAGTGTTGCAGCATTCTGCTCAACAACTGAAGTAGAAAAAATATTAAATAAAAAAAAAACTGAAAAAAACAAAAACATAAAATGCTTGATACAGTATATCCAAGTCTCAAGAGGCCCCAAGATGATTTGAAAATATGTAAATTACTTCCTTTTTTAAAGCCAAAATCTTCACTGTAGCTGCTAAGCTAAGCGTTAGCGCACACCCCGTCTGAAGTAGGTGCACGAGCTCGACTGTGCGTTGAGGATGTTAATAACCTCTTTTCAAATCATTTCAGGATCTTGTGGCATCTGGAGACTTGGATTATGCAGGAGGAGCTGTAAGGAGACATTTCATGTCATTAAAAAAAAACAAAAAACAATTTAAACAAATCTCCGTCTACTTCAGTTGTTGAGGAGAATGCTGCCAGAAATGAAATGTTTTGTAGATGAACCTTCACCTGACTTTCAACCAGCATGGGGTTGAGTAGATAATGATGAGTTTTCATTTGTGGGAGAACTATTCCTTAACATTTCACAGAAAAAACAATGAAAAGAAAGAAAATCTACTGATAAACATCTGAATGAAAAGTAATATTTGGGGGCAGCCACACATTCTCAGGAGTAAACGAGCCCTGTCTGATGATTTTGTGAAGCACAAACTAAACTCTTGAAGTCTTTGAGTTTGTTTTAATATTTCCGCAGCTTCTAGATAAGGATTCTAACTGTGAGCTTCAGTGGATTTAGT
The DNA here is from genome assembly GCA_963678695.2 of Diplodus puntazzo. Classification (NCBI taxonomy): domain Eukaryota; kingdom Metazoa; phylum Chordata; class Actinopteri; order Spariformes; family Sparidae; genus Diplodus; species Diplodus puntazzo. The sequence continues at coordinate 10,362,976 of OZ023166.1, read as the reverse complement.
GGTTAAGGATCTACACATCAAAGGAGGTCAGACATCAACAGGATTACTGTTTAACAGCTTTATGACAATTGCACCAAACATGAGGCTTATTTTATTGAACATTAACTTGAGCTGAATGTCTCTTTTGATTCTCAAGCCAAGCAGTCTCAATATCATATGAAAGATTAACCTGCAGGTAAACTTGGAAACTTGATTTTTGTCACAGTACTCACTTGGAGCGCCGTGTCGAAAACAACCAGCTTGGAACTCGTGGGGACGATGTCGTAGCACTTGTGGGATTTCATAAAGCGCATGTAAATATCACTCTCAGGTTCAGCAGCTGTAAGAAGGAGAAGAGGGAAAAAAAGCAGGAAAATACTTTTAGAGGAAGGAGAAATCTCACAGGGAATGTATAATGAGAGCCTGGAAACAAAACACACTAAAAGCCTAAACAACCATTATGGCTCTGGACCACTTACAGCCACTTCGCCACTCCATCGTACTCATAATTAAGCTCTGCGTTCGATCACACAAACAGTGGAAGGGCACAAACAGCAAAGTGCTACAAGAGCTTCGGTCCTTCACAGATGATTATAGTGATTTTCTTCCCACATGTGGTGATTAAAAACAGTGTGGAGTGATTTAATCTATTAGTTTACTAACTCAATTGAATCAATTTTTAATTATTTATCATCAAGTAAAAATTAAAACATTTGCATTAGAGCTGCAACTATTAATCGAGCAGTTGACAACAATTAAAATTAACCGCCAACTTTTTAAATAATCCATTAATCGGTTTGAGTCGTTTTGAAGAGGAAAAACAAATTAAAATTCTCAGATTACAGCTTCTTAAATGTGATTATTTTCTTTATTCCTCGTCTTTGGAGACAATTTTCAACATTTTCTGACATTATACAGACCAAACAAGCATCGGATTAACTGAGAAAATAGTTGACGGAAGAATCAACAGTGAAAACACTCAGTTGCAGCTCTAATTTGCTGGATCTAGCTCCTAAAACATACAAGATTAGGTCCTTTTTCTCTGTTTTATATGACCATAAATCAATGACTGTTGATGACAGCCTGAGCGTTCTGAAGACTCTGGGTTCTCTGTGCTTGTGACGAGCATCTTTCCTGACTTCTCTCTGGTATTTTACACACCAAATATAATAATCCATCAAAAATATTCACAAGTGTTATTAATTTTTAGCTGCAGCCTTTCTTGCCATGATGAAATATTGACCGTCTCTTTTAAATCTCCAGAATTTTATAGCCATCTCTCATTGTTTCACTTCATTTCAAGAGCCTTGTGTAAATATCTGAGTCACTGAGACAAATGGGTCTGTTATGATGACACACGGGTGAAGACAAACTCCTCTGTGGGGAAACCCCCCTAAAAATCTCTGACAATCTCTGTGGAGAAGACTGAGCAGACACATCTGTAGCTGGTCTGACTAAACAGCTGGGATACCACAGATATCCCGATGTTACGGAGGTGACTCGTTTAAGGAAGGCAACACTTACCATCATCATCTAGTTCAAGTTTCTCCAGCATGCCTTCGAATAATCCGTAGACCTGCGAGAGGGAAAAAAACAAAACACGCACAAGTTTTGCGGTGAAGATGCGCAGCAGATCCTCACAACAACACACGGACAGCGCAACACCAAACTTTGCTGTGGATTGTGAGTGGTGAGCAGCAGCAGCAGCGGCGGGCAGGAGGGTGAAGCGACTTCTCCCCGGCGGCCCCAGCAGACTGTGAACACACCGAGAGCGATGCGCCAAAGAAACACCCAAAACAAGACGACAAGAGACGTCGTGCGCCACCGGTGCGTTACCGGTTACACAAAGCTCCTCCAGGTCCGCTAAATATACACAGGTAATGTGACAAAAAGCCTGTAGCAACTTCAATGGCACATTATTATTAGACTACACACACCCCTTAAAATTCGGAGTGGAACAGTCCTGATCCATTTGCTGCTGCAGTAGGTGGTGGTGGGGTGGGTGGGGGGACCGATGCGTACGCGCGGCCCGGACAGACACTACACAGGCGCGAGAAAGCTAATCCCACCACAATAACTCGGTCGACTTCATTGTTTGGAGTTATAATCTGCCGAACGACACTCACCATGGGTGAAGTCTCTCACATGAAGCGCGGAGGGGAAAAAAAAAGCAGGAAGCTCCGCGGGCTGTGGACACACCCCTCCATGCGCAGCGACCTGGTCCCTTCACCATATTAGGAAATCCCTTACGTTGCTAAGCAGCAAGAAGCTGGGGATGCCTTGTCACATCCTCAGGGTTAATTTCTTCTGACAAGACGAGCAAGACAACTCTGTGTAACCTCGGCGTCAACAAAAAAAAACATATGCAAATTGTTGTATTTGCATCCTGTACACAGCACAGACGAACTCCCAGCATGAAATCTGCTGTGTCATGCTGGTAGATTTGCATACTCAAAGCCTGATTGTTGATACGTGGCTTCTCTTGGTCCCTAATGTGCAAGTTATGTCCACAACAAGCCACTGCAGCAGTGTGAGAAAAGCCTGCATACCTGCTACCGGGAAGCTGAACAGTCCCCAGTGTGGCCCTGCTGCGATGGTGACACAGCGCTTCTCTTGCCAAAAGACTTCTCCTGTGCCCTCATAAATCTTGCCCTGCTGCATCACAGCGGGCACGCAGCCTGCTCCGAGCATTACAGCAAACTCCAGGGGAGCTGACATACACAAATCCATTACATTAATTGCTTCTGAGATTGGATTTGGTAAAAAAAAAAAAAAAAGTAACTACAGCATCAGAAGATTTGTGAGCTTCCCTTATGAGCGATGGAGGGGCTGACAGGCACTGACTCATCAGTCTTCCACCTCAGCCCAGAGTCCTTGGGTGTTAATATCAACAGTATACAATGATGGTGATGGAATATTGATTTGCCCCTCTCTGGCTAGAATCCGCAATCACTCACAGCGGAGAGGCTGAGACAGGCTTTCATGGAATTATTCATTAAACGGGCACAAGAGGTACTTCCTCACGAACTGTGGTACATCTGGTATCACACCCTGAAAACCCACAATGAAAATCCTTGTGACAAAACCATCCGTTAACTGTTCATCCACTACCGCTGTTTGAGATATCGCCTCAATGCCGAGACAATATTTGCAGCCTCTCTTCTGCCACTGTTGCTCAGAGCAAATAGTGCAAACACAGCTCTGTTGACACACAGCATGCTCAAGTATCAGCGCTTGAATTAAAGATCTGCATCCTCCCTCCCTGCCTCCCTCTCTCTCTCTCTCTCTTCACCGCTGTCCAACCGAACCCTTATGACACTGAGGAAAGCAGCGCATGACTCATGGACAGAAGGCCACTGTTATGTAGCCTCAAAGGAAATATAGTTATTAGTTTGAACATCTTGTGACCATTATTATCCAAAGATATGAACTGGCATCACTGATATTAGATACAGCAGTTTATATGCAAAGTTAGACACATATTCAGTCTTATTTTTCGATAAAAAAAACAGACTGGAAAGATATGAAGCTAAAATCAGTCAGTGGGGTTCAAGTTTCTTATTCCTAACGTTCCTCACTCCAGGTCACGATGCATTCCTCCAGGGCACTGTCTGCTTTAAGTGATTTAAAGAAACAATGAAGCCTTGTGAGCGTTTTGAGATGAGAATACACAGAGAAAACAACATCATGTTATGACATGTAAAATCAGTTTTATAGCTTTTTGATTCTTTTAATCACAATGTAAATTAGGCACGATGAGGCTGAGGAGAAACTAGAACAATGGTGGACACACACACGCGCGCACACACACACACACACACACACACACACACACACACACACACACACACACACACACACACACACACACACACACACACACACACACACACACACACACAGAAGAGAGCACAGAAGCAGAGTCAGAAGAGACCAAGGAGGAGTGAGACAGATTTGGAAAAAGTAGAGTAAGGAAACACATTACGCTATACTACTTCTTCCACAGAATCGGCCATGTTGCACCACCCATGTTTCTACAGAAGCCCATTAGGTCTAATCATGATGCATATCATTCTCATCGCACGTTAATGTGGATCTTATTTTTAATTCATGTGTCATTTGTAAATCACTTTATATGCTGCTGCAAAGTAATAAGTAACTAGAGCTGTCAGAAAAACGTTAACAAGTATGTTATTTGCCTCTGAGATATAGTCAAGTATAAGTATAAAGTGGCAGAAAATAGAAACGCTCAAGTAAAAGACAAGTGCTTCAAATTCCTACTTAAGTAAATGTACTTACTTACTTTTCGCCATTTGTAACTCAGTTGAGATACCCCATGAAATTAGCTTATGCTAGCTAGTTTAGTTGAAATTAAATAGTGGCTTTAGAAGGACTCATTCCCATGTTTTGTGCTGGTAAGTTTGGCCCTGTATCTACAACAATCAACTATGTTAAAAATTGCACCTTTAACATTCTCTACTAAAAAAAAAAGATATCCTAAAATAAGCTAAGATCACTCTCTGGCTCTACATGATTCACATATATGACCTGGTTAACACTTAAAACGGCATTTGTCGCCGAAAGGCAACAAGTTTGCAGGTACGTTAAAAGCAGCAAGTATTTAATGGATTCTGGGAATTCACATGTAGGTGTCATGCCTGAGAAGAGTTCAGTCATTATTTGTGAACTCACAGCACTCTCTCCTGAAGCTGGAACAGGAGAGATGACCTTTGAACTAGTTTTGTATCTATAATGTGAAAGCTCTCTGCTCCATAAACAGCAACTCCACCAAACACCACATCTATGTTTAAGTCTTTTGACCGAGTCATAGCCACATGAAGTTATAGTTCAGAGTTCAAAAGCAACAAGTGAACTGTCCCAAGGCAAACAAATAACATTACTTTGATTTTTTTCTTGAAATGAGAAACATTTTTCCGTATGACTCACTTGATGTGAGGTAGAGTAAGATGGCACGGGGCTCGAGGAAGGGATCGGGGGTTTAGCAGAGGGAAGGCTGAGGCGCTGTCCTGTGTCTGCAGGCGTGGAGAGTGAGCGGGATCGGGAGCTCGTCTCCAGGCATTCGGGGCTGGGCCTGGCCGGCTGGGCCTCCTGGGTGAACACAGGTTGGCTGGACGACTGGGTTGGGGTGGTGGGTGGTGTAGAGAGTCCTGAGGCTGCAGGGAGATAAAAAAAGAAAATAGATACCACAACTTATCTCTTCTTTCTCTCAAGGCTGTCAATCCACACTGTGTTTCGAATGATGATTGACGTCGTTGACAGGCTCAGTGTTGTTGGTGAGGCTGAGGTGCTACCATTGTGACTTCTGCAGATACCATCAATGCTGTCACAAGCTATAACAGAAGGAATGCATATCTGATCCATCAGGGACCGAGTCCTGGCCACTGAGGACCAACCAAGATACACAGAGATAAAGCCTCAGCCCGGCAGTGACAGACAGAGATGCGCTATTATATACAGCTATTATATACAGCTATTATATACAGCTATTATAATAACTTGAATAAAATTTGCATGTATTAGCTTTACCGGTCGTCTTAATTCTACATATACACAACTGTCCTGCTTGTTACAGCCTCAAGAAATCACCCTTAAATTAAAATAAACAAAATTATAAAAACTGTATTTGCTGTGGGGCTGCTGTTTTTGAGGGGTTTTTTTATTCATTCATTGTAAATGAGATGTTCAAAAAAACCCTCCGTGATGTTTGAAGGGCAGCAGAACCCCAGCAGATTATACAGATTATCTGATCACATTAAGTCTGGGCAATATTTCAGTAATATTATCATGATTTGTGCCCACATCCTGCAGCCTCAGTCAGGGTGACTAGCAGCTGCCTTGAAAGAGCAGAACAGGCTCATTGTTTCCTTTTGTCTTGGATTTTTAATTGTTTTATATTATGATATATGATGCTAGTTTGCGTGGACCCCAGGAAGAGTAACTTTTACCTCGGAAACTCTATATCGTATAAGATTTTGGATATTGTTACATCATGATATGGCATAAGTGTTGTCGGCTTTTATGTGCAAAAGGCCCTGCATCCCTGTGGTCCATTCACACAGGTGTTTTCACTTAATTTGCCTGCTCAGACCTCGTCTGAGGACTCTGCTGGGGATGTCACGTCATTAAAACAGAGCTGCACTGAACTTGAAGTCTAATTAGCAAGAAGTGAAAACACCTGTGTTGGCATGCAATGTCTTTCATTTTTCTTAATCCCTCCACTAATTTGCCTTCCAGTTTTACACTTGTTTAGTCTCTTGCTTCTTTGTTTAAAGGTTTGTTTTTATCCACACTCTTTGGCGCAGGAAGTAGCGGTTTGAATTCTGTTTGGCATCTGAGAGCTCATCAGAGAGAGCCCCCGTTACGTCTCTGTGGGTTGGACCTCATTATGTTTTTATCGTGACAAACTGCCGGCATGCCGTTACTGTGAAATGTGGATGAGAAACTCTAGAGCTGTAAGTCAAACAATAACAAATAATGACAAAATGGAAAATGTATAATCAAATAAGTGGAACTGAACTATGAGGTTCCATATGTAATGATGGGTTTACTTTATTTTGACACTTGGTTTTACTACAAATCTTACTATAAACACAAAATTATCCTCTTTTAAATAGTCTTCAAACATGTATCAATTAAGTATTTGATTATATTTAACCACTAACTCTAGGCTACAATTATCATTCCTGTGGCATATTCATCAGTAACACTGCAGTGAACTGACAGCTGTTGACATCTGCAACACTCTGTGCCAATGAAAAATCCCTTGATGGTGCTCCAAAGCTCAACTCATCTAAATTAGTGGCCTAAAAGCAATCAATACTGGATCAATATAGGAAATAGAAACAAAATGAATCATAAAGGGAGTTTCTTTTTCCTCCTCCTGACTCTCCTCCACAATAACTAGGTCGATAAAAACATATACAGCCGCATTAAACTTAACTCCAGTGTCAACAGTCAGCTGTCTGTGACGCAGCTCCTCCTGCAGCAGTGTCCCGTTGACTGTGTCCGTCACATGACAGCCCCTCACATGCTCTTTCACATCAGCCGTCACAATCTCACGCAGGGTGACATGCGACACTTGCGCTGCCCCATCTCTGCCTCGCTGACATATTTCTGGTGCCAGACAAAGAGCGATACGGGTGATGTGGACTAAACCCCACCATGAGACTTCCAGTTGACTTTTATCTTGTCCACATATCCAACACTGGTGTGACAAGACTATGTAAATGTCATGTGAGTACACCCACTTGACTCAGTCATATGAAACAAACTCAGATGGCTAATAATTAAACACATGACTGTGAAATAGAGAAGTATCAAGGATCCTCATTCAAAGGTTAAGAAGATGCCCTTACTCCTAAAAGAACAAGGACAGATTATTAATTTTAATTTCCTGTGATAAACTCTTTCTGCTGAACAAAATCAACAATCAACAAAATCTAGTTAGGAGACATTTTTCTAAAACAAATCCCCATTTTTCTCTGGTTGTCCCAAGTGCACTCCACACTATCTCCTGACATTTAGTTGGCATGCACCAGCCCTCTTTGGCACAGCCTGCTTCCGCTGTGTGGCCTTCTTATTTTAGCCGCGCTGTTGTGGCACATTCCACAGGAGGAGATAACACCGGGGCTGGGAGCCCTCTCCTCAGCCTGGTGAATGTGGGGCAGCTAGACGCCACCCAGGAAACAGGAAATGGATGAAAACAGTCCAGCTTATTTAACTTTACACACACAACTGAATTTTGTTCAGATAAAACAAGCAATGTAAAAATCAGGGACAAAATATAAATTCATTAAAAAATTCACACTGTTAGCTCTGATGCTCCGTAGTCACGACTCTGCCGTCTCACTCACTGTCACTCACAGTGTCTCTTCTACGACACTATCTGATTCGTTGGCATCACAAGTAGTAGCCCATCAGCTCTGAATAATCTGAATCTGCAAAGTAACTAGTAACTAAACTATCATGTTATTAAACATAGGGGCGCCTGTTAGCTCAGCTGGTAGATTGTGCATTCCATGTACAGAGGTTCTGTCCTTGCCACAGTGGCCCAGGGTGCAAGTCCGACCTTGTGCCAAAGAACAATGCTTGAGTAAATTGTATGAAGGTCCATTCCATCAAATTTTGCCACTAGGACTAATTTTCACTGCCAATTTATATTGTTTACAAATGTCTGTATTCAGTCTCCTTGATAACTAATAAATCAGTTTAGTAATTTTGAAACTCTGATGAGCATTTGAAAATATTTTCTTGTTTTTTGAGATCAAGGTCAAAAGGTTTTATTTTAAAGAATTTAAATGGAAGCCAATAGTGAGATTTTTTTCTCTCTTTTTTTTAACCACATATAACCGGGAAGATTGATTCATCGTCTTCCAGCAAGTGCTGGAGGAATTGCAAAGAAACAGATTCAATACTGTCTGATCATGCTATGCTCCTGCTGGTGCTGGCTACTGTGTCGTGCAACGGGTTTGTGGTGTACCAGCTGTATAAGATGTACCGCGCCGTAGGAGGAATGGTGGCTCGGTGATATTGACCACAAGATCTCACAACGAGCGCACAACTTGTTGATTGGATATTCTGGGATGAGACTTATATAGCTCTAAATTCTATACCTGAAATACAAATACAAAATACAACCACTGGTTGCTTTACTGGCAGTTATCCCCAGAGGAATCGAAAGCATAAGGCCACAGATATTCTTGTTCTTTCAACACTTTGGTGTATGCATGATCTTTCTTCTCTTTTGCAGACGCTCAAAGTTGTGCAGATGAACGTTAGGGGCCAATGTAGGGCCAGTGTGGGTATGTGACACGGCCAGGGGTCCGTTAGCATATTAGCATAGTAAACATCAACAACTATATTTATGAGGCAACCGGATGTGTATGTGAAAATGTGGTAAAAAAAAAAATCAATATCTTCAGCCATGTTCATATCGTTCATATATCAATGGAAAGGGAATCACTGTGTCAACCCACTGTGATGTCACCCACTGGTTTGTGGACTGCTGTTTTCAATCCTCAATTTTAGCATTATAGCCATCACCATCTTGGTTTAATGGAGCCAGAAGTGACAATTTTGGACAAAAGAGTGAAGCGGGGGAAGTTACGCATTGCTACCCCCTCTGTCCTGATTGGATCTGTCCTGATTGAATCTGACTGACAAGTTGAGTAAACGTCGGGATGGCAACGTCACAAGATAGCCACTTACATATGCCCTTAAGAATACCCGGCTTTGGAGCGTCGTTTAGCTCAGTTGGTAGAGCGGACGTCCCATGTGCAGAGGCTTTGTCCTCGCTGCAGCAGCCCCGGGTTCAAATCCTGGCCTGGGGCCCTTTGCTGCGCGTCACTCCCCCTCTTTCTCTCATCATCTTTCCAGTCAGTCAGTCTTCCACTGTACTATCAATAAAAGCCTTACAAAGGCCAAAAGAATACCCGGCTTTATCTTATATTTTACTCCACAATTTACAAAATGACCATCATGCTGTATTGAATTTGTTTGAACTTAAACTATGTGCACAGTGGTCTTGATTTTACTATGCTGATTGCCTTAAAAACGAATAAACAATTAGTTTCAAATTAACATTAGCTGCAGCACTATTTGAATCCTTGAAAATAAATCTTAGTTGTGGGCAGTAGAGTTGCAGAGGCAGTAGATTAGCAGAGGCTAATCACAACGGGTTGTTCCACTGCAATTTACTGCATGTTGTGTTAATGTAACACCCATAAAACCAGATCCCCTCAGTGTGGGTGCCCCCTGAGGGGTCGACAGGCAGTTTTCAGTCAAGTGAGGCCACAGTGACTCTGGGCAGCAATGTGAGCCTCACTGGTTGATGTCAGAGCAGTAGTGAGACTGCTTCAGGCCGTTCTGCTGCCTTCTCTGGCCAACGGTGGATTGTTATGTTTGCATAGACACATCGATCTCTGGATTGTAAAGGGATATGCAAAATGAAAGTCGGTGCTCTAATTAGCAACAACAGTCTCAAATTAATTTGCTATGTACACGATTATACACTTCGCTGTAACAAAGGGCGTTACGGATCCACACTTCAGCGATGGCCGGTTCGCATAGGTGTGCAAACTGCATCATAGCAAAACATTCAAATGAGCAGCCACTAATCAAACTGACATACACAAGTGCTGCTGAGAAGAACTGGCAACTACTGAAATTTCTCACGTAGACGTCAGCTTCTTAAAATGGTGCAGTGAACAGAGTTGCTCCTGTGTAGTGTAGAGAGGCTCTGGATCAAAGGACGTGTGGTTTAGGCCGAGGTGTCACCACGTTCTATACAGCCTTTACGATGAGCTCTACATCTTCCACAGCCACACACGGATGTACGTATATCAACGTGACAGGACTCTGCTCCTCTCATCTACTCCACCGAGGTTAGACTGGCTCTAAATCAGGAGCTGTGAAGTCAGTGCACTTGAACGCCACACAGTGCACCACTCACTCATCAGGCATTATGAGCTAACACTTTACGATAAATGCATTAAGTCTGCATGGTGTTCTGTGCATACATCTTTTTTGTTGAGCGCCTGAAGGTATGTTATGTATGGAGACACTGCCCACACGCATTAGGGAAATATCCGCTTCCACTCACGGTGAAATGCTTCCTGTCAATTTTAATAAAGTTTTCAAAATGGAGCAGCTATTCTGAAGTGACTCCCAAAGGATGCAGGACGGAAATAATGACACTGAGCTGACACTGCGTCGGATATAGCTGCTAAAACTCACGTTCACATAATGACACGGTTTACTACAAAATAAAAACAAATTCCACTTAAGCTGTTCCTTGTGATTCAGACATTTTATTAAAAAAAAAAAAACTACATCCTCTACCCTTGCTGAAGATAACAGCTAAATCACTAAAGCATCATGCAGTATGTGTAGTAATTGGTAGCGATAGCTAACCTCAGCCCCTCACAGATACCTTTACCATTTTGGCATGTGTCCTACATGCATTTGTGAAACCAGAGACCGGCCACGTAACCAGCACCTAAACTATACAGGGAACCCAACGCCATACAGCATTCAGCACCTAAATATATTTAGGCTTAGAACAGATTCGTTCCAAATACAAATAGATGCCCTCTCTTTGTGGCTTTTGCTATGCAGAGAATAACTCAAATTTTCAATCCAAGAATATTCATACAGGGTTATTGGGGGTTTAGGTGAGAACATTTCAAAATATCATTCTTGAAAAGGTCTACCAGCATGCGACAGCATTCATTAGGATAGTAGAGCGGGTGAAGAGCACAGCATATTACCAGACAGACATGATGCCTCGGACTGATGCCTCCCTCCTAGCCCATCTTGCTCCTTCCGTTTCTTGCTCCTCCTCAGGCTACCAAACCTCTTCATGAAGCGCAGCGGGTTGTGGGCTCAAAACTAAACTTGACCATGACCATCCGCGTTACGTTACGAGCGCAGAGATGTCACAAAGCTGTGTCAAGTGAGAGTTACCCCATTTGGTAGCTGAAGAGGCAGTTGTAGAGAAATTACTTCTTTTTTAAGTCTTTGAGGCTGTTTAGCCTGTCTTTAGATGCTATAGATGGTCCTTTTTATTACAAGAGGAAGCTTGTCACCTTCAATCTACGGATGAAGAATATATGTTGACGGTCTTCTGGCTTCTCCTGTAGGACAAAAACTTGTTCTTGCTATTCCATGATGCTTAATTCCAGCTACAAACAGAAAACAAAGCTATCCTTGCACATCCAGGCAAAACAGCATATCCTCCAGTACTGCAGAGCACAAAGTCAGCAGGAAGGAGTGCGCACTATCTGTGTCCACTCATACGTTTGATGGAAGCACGAAAGCGGTAAATTCCACACAGCTTCAGCTGGGAAATGTCTCTCTCGCGAGTGATGCAAATAACAACTTGGACGGGAGCGCCTTTTTTCCCTCCCTCTGGGTCGGTGTCAGTGTTGTAAATTGTCAGGTGCAGCTGTGGGTGGCGTCTCTTTAATATAGCACGCATGTCAGCAGCCTGTAAAAGGAGGCCAGTCTGTGAAGGATACACCAGCGATTGGCTCGGGCTGCACATCTCCCCGCCCCCACTGCCCTCTCTCAGCACAGGCACATCTGTCTCACTCCGTCTTCACACAATGTAACACAAGATAGAACTCGTTGCTAATTCCTCTGAATTTGCATTTAAAGAGGATGACAAATAAACACATAACGGTTGTAGTTTTGAGCTGCAGCTCTGTCATTCGTATAGTCAGCTGTCTGTAACTTTTGGGGGCCTGACCTTTAAGAGTGCTGAGGCCAGCCCACGTCAGATGACAGCAGGGGGACATCCCATGTTCTGTCAGCTGATCAGAAAGCCTCCATTCAATACCAGCAGCCTCCCCTACCCTAAGCAGATGGCCCACTCACTATCTGCTGCTCACATTAGTGACAGCATGTCCAGTACTGATCTCAATTAACATGTTATGCAAGTGTTCCACCACTCAGTGGAACTCAGTGGGTCAATGGCCAATGATGAAATCGGTCACCTGAAATATCCCGTGATGCTCTCTATGATAAGGTTTTCATCGCCCTCACAAAAGGAATTCACTTCAGTTTGTGTTGAACGTTGCTAAGGTTTCAGATCCAGGAGGATTGTAGACACAGTGGTGTATTTTCGTAAGATCTTTCCTAGCTTTGCTTCCACACTGTAACTTAAATCATTCTGCCCTTTTAAGGCTGAAGTTTTGCGAATTTGGAGAGTCAAAACTGCCTGGTTCCGTATATTTACTGACAACATACAGCACACAGTAGCAACAGAGAGAGTGAGGAGGGGGAAAAACTCTGCATGGTTGTATGAGGAGCTCCTAAGAGTCTGGCCACTTCCAGATAAGGGTATGAAAGTGCTACAGTTGCCTTCAACAGTGAAAGACTGACAATGTCCAGGCGATGGGAAAACACATATTTAGACGAGATGGGAATGAGACAACATTCTGATCATATTTGTAGCAGATATAGACAGAAATGTGAGAAAACAACACAATCATTGAGCAAATTATACAAAATTTGAAGCCTAGGCATGCAAAAATTCTAAAAAATGCAAAAAAAAATAAATAAATAAAAATACTGATACTGATTATGTAGGGGTTGTTAAATCGACAGCTTGTTCAACACTAGTTTAAAAACTAAGTCAAGACAAGACTTTGCCTTCAGCACACCCTTGTGGTGAAAGTGAGGTGTCTACAAAAACATCCCACTAATAAAAATAGAAAAGAGATGTCCCCACTCAGTCTCTGTATGATACTCCTTTACAAGCATACCTTGTTGATATTATCATTGGCCACCATTCATGTAAAGCCACATCATTAGTACAGAGACGATGTAATGACTCAAACCACATCAGACTCAGAAGGCTGTAGCAGATTGGTGTGTTTTCATGTGTTTGGTTACCATCAATAACAATCTTGAGAGGAAACTGAGCATGCAGACTCTTGAGGTTTGGCCCTAACAGAACTTTATTCCACCAGCCGCTGCCAAACTGACCCTCCGCGAGGAAACAGAAGAATGGGTGTATGTGCAAGCCAAAAACATATGACTCATCTTTGTGCCGTATGATGTAGCTTCCAGCGGGGCTGTTTCCGTGTAAAACAGGCTGTTTTTTGTTATGTAATAATCAACCGCTTAACTACATGGAGACATGAGAGCTGAAAATCTGCCCGCGTCTGTTCTTTATAAAACAGGGCCTTGTTCTGACTAGACTTTCCACTATTTTGTGGACAGCACTATTACCATTATGACATTAAGGAGTTTAATGTTGACATGGAAAATGTACCATGGCTGGACTTCCACCTGTTGACAGGACTGTCATGATCATTGAACTTTAGTTGGTGATTAATTGTCAAATTTTTGCCTGTAAAGAAAAATTGTACATGACAGAAATGACATGTATAAGAACTTAAAGGGCAATTTCACCCAAAAGTGAAAATTCAGTCATTATCTATGCACCCTCATACTGATGAAAATGCCGATGTTTTGCAGTGCACATAACATTTCTGGAGCTTTACTGTGAAACAGCGTTGCAGCGTTCTCCTAAACAACTGAAATAGATGGTGGCTTCTTTTATAGCGTGAGAAAATCAAAAACAGAAAATGGCTCCATACTATCCAGGCCTCCGGAATCCCTGCGCTCCTAACTTGATTTGAAAAGATGTTATTTGCACATTGAAATCTTCACTGTAGCTGCAAGGCTAAAGGCTTAAGCGTGCACCCCCTCTGAAGTGGGTGCATGAGCTCAACCTTGTGTCAAGGGTGTAAATGTTGTCTTTTGAAATCAATTTCTCAGGGCTTCTGGACACTTGGATTCAGCCGGATGAGCTGTGTGGAGCCATTTTATGGCTGTTAGGGGTTCTTTTAGTTGTTTTTTTAAAAGTCCGCAGTGACTCCAGTTCGTCAGGAGAATGCTGCAACACTGCTTCAATGTGAAGCTCCAGAAATGTTTTATGGGATAGAAAACCTCATCCAACTTTCCACCGGCATGAGGGTGAGTAGATAATGTAATTTCTGGGTGAACTTATCCTTTGATTACACAAAGCGTATTATATAAACTACTGGTGGGTAACAGAGATCAAAATAAACATGTCCTACAGTCAAAACTGACCTTGTCCTTGTATGATGTGGGACAAAACATTGATGCAGGAATATATCATGTCACTTCCACTTGTGATACCTTATCAATACACTGGCGCCAAATATCAGTATTTTTATAAAAACCTGCAGGCTAAATAGATTTCCCCACAGATTTGACATGCCAGACTCATAATTGTTTGTGGTGGTGCTTATCTGATGAATGAGGTTAAAGTGAACGGAAGCTACCTCACTCGCAGTGTAGAAGAAGAAACTCAAAGACAAACAAAAAGGCAGGCAGTGTGGAGTTACACAGATAAAAAAGACTTTAATGAGGCCGCCTTGTCTCCTTCCTTTAAACATGTTAACTCAAGAATTGTTCTGGTTTCCGTCAGTTTAATACTGGAATAATGGCACACATGGATATGAGCAGGTTGAAGTCTGTGTGTGTGTGTGTGTGTGTGTGTGTGTGTGTGTGTGTGTGTGTGTGTGTCTGTGTGTGTCTGTGTGTGTCTGTGTCTGTGTGTATGTGTGTGTGTGTGTGTGTTAAAGAGACACTAAGCTAAGACTCTAAGCAATTGTTATTGTGGTAAATGTATTGTGACAGTATCTTGAGTTACTCTGCGATTCCCACGGCCAAAGAAAATCAAGTATTGTGTGTTTTCATCCACTACCATTACTGTAGGTGAATATTATAAGTTAAGCTCCTCCGGGTAAACAGTTGGTGGTGCTAATTCTCCATTCGCATTCCATTTAACTACGGTATAGCAGAAGGAGGTGGTGCAACAAGATGACTTCGAAAGAGCTACAATCAAACCTCAAACTGCGGAAAACTATATATGTCAGCAGTGTTGGTTATATGAAAGTTATGCTCCAATGATATGGCTGCTTTTATACAGGCGACTGGAAGTGAATACGCAAAATGACTGTGGCGGGCTTAAATAACTTTGATCAGGCTATTATGTAATAATAGAGAATGGCCTACCTGTGGCAAGACAAACCTGTAAGTTAATCTGATAAACAAGCTTCGAGACACGCTGCCTCATGCTAGGCATTTGGAGCTTAAAAAAAGCCCCAGTCAATTGATTTCTTTTCCTTGAGAAAGTTGCTGACATCGATAAGAATGGAACCTCATCTGTTATCAAGTAATCGCCTATCGGATGAGGCTCATGACCGAGTTGGCTTGCAGGACGGCACAAAGCAAGATGTGACTATCTTTTTTATTTTTTTTCATCATTGGGAAATCAAGACTTCTACTTCCTTGTACTCCTGTTTTTATAACTTACAAAATGCTGCCCGACATGCTTTTATGTCAGTTCTCTCACAAGCAAAAGATTTGAACTCATCAGATAGACTCTGTGTGTTGGCTTTGAGTGGCACATACTGTACAGCAGGAAACCCAAAATAATCTAAAAGATAACATACTTTCATCTATTGTTTCTTACTTCCTTTATAATCGGTCTTGCACCTGGATCTTTTGCACAACGTAGCAACAGCAACAGATGACAGAGCAATGTTAGCTTTTTGACTCACCTCTCCTGGTCCTGGAGAAGATTTTCATGCTTGTAGGTGAGGAGTTGGATGAGGAGCGGAAGATACCAGTGAAGCTCAGGCGACGGGGGGACTTGGGTGGGGAGTTCTGGTGAGAGGGGTAGGGAAAAATAGTTTTGGGTGAACCTGAGCTCGTCTTTAGTTGCACAGGAGCGGACAGAGGACCCTGGGGCTGAAG
Organism: Diplodus puntazzo; assembly: GCA_963678695.2. Classification (NCBI taxonomy): domain Eukaryota; kingdom Metazoa; phylum Chordata; class Actinopteri; order Spariformes; family Sparidae; genus Diplodus; species Diplodus puntazzo. Next base: position 10,346,680 of record OZ023166.1, on the reverse strand, counting down.
AGGCGGGCTCCTCGCAGGCAATCCTTTGATGGGGCTGGCTGAACGGATGCAGCGTGGTCCCTGAGAAAAATAAGGAGGCAGTTTTATTTTCATGCACTTCTGTAAATTTGGGGTTTATACTAAGTGAGACATCGCTGTGAAAAAGTCTGTACATAATAAAATCCAAACCAAAGGGCCATACTGAACAAGCAAACAGAGAGAAGAGATTTATTGTGAAATGACGGCCACTGATTGCACCTTTTAGTGTGAGTTTATAATTTTGGTTACTTCCTCTATTTCACATTCAGTATAAAACATCGTTTTGTAAGTTGTAACACTTAACTGCATCTCATAAAAATGCAGTATGATCATGCGAGACTCAAGGGCAAAGTGCAGTGAAGCAAATGTTCTGTCATGATCCAGCTTGTAAACAAAGGGAATAGAAGTCATTGAAAGTCACTGAATTACCAACAATGTGATTTAAAGTGTGACAGAAACATCTAACTTCGTACAAGGCTTCGTTGCAACTTCGCCGTTCATGCCTCATTCAGAATGTTTAGTTCCTGAAATTATTTTAAAAAACATTCAGTCTTTCTCTGCATCCCTCTAAGACATAATGTCATGCTGCCCAGTACGTTCACAGGGCGTCAGACTCGATGCAAGAACTATTAGGTTCACATCAGACAGTCAGCGCTTCCTTCCAACAGGCCTCCAGACTGCAACCATTTAGTCGCATTTAGCACAACAAAATTTAAAGACCAGGAGAATGAGTTCGACTTGCAATTATGCCCCGTTTTTGTTTTGTTTTGTTTTTTTAAAAACTATTATCGTATATCACACCGGAAGAAAGTGAAAGTGTATGTGTGGGCGTAAATTACTTATGTTGCAGGGGAGATAAATACGTTTACACATGGACAGGGACAAAACTCAGGTTCCCATAACGTAAATCATAAAATTTGAGGGTGAAGACTTGGGTTAAGGTAACAAAATGTCTGAAGGAATTGAAGCATCTTTGCCAGCAGCGTTTTGAAGGCAGGAGTCTTCTAATGAGTCTGCAGAAGAGGCTGGAAAGACATCAGTGTGAAGGAAGAGCTGCCTGCCATTCACTGAATTCAGGGTTTCACATTGTATTGTTAGGCTCACATAGCACAGCTCTGTGGAGAAAGGTCTGGCTGCACCAATTCTGCTTCTGTTAAAGGGGAAAACGTTCTGGCTTGTTTGTATTTATCAGAAACAGTCATGATCGTATTTGGACAGCACTAAACCCAGGATGCAGCGTCGAGGTTAGGGTTAGAGGAACCTTACATTTTCAGTGCAGATTGGTAGCTCGTTCTTACCGTTGTTGTTGTCTCCCATAGAAGTGGGGATTTTGAAAACAGTAACAAGCGGATAGTGGACAGGAAAGGAACGCCACCTGAAATGAGCACCCAGTGTCTGGCTTAAACCGACAGAGTACACGTGGTGATTCAATCTATTGAACTGTTAAAAGAGAACCGAGTTCAAGTGAATCCATCTTATTGCAAGGACGTAGCATGTGACCGGTTCATTGGAGTTGTCGCAGAATCACTGAAATGGAAGACGAGTGAAGAGATAAAGGACTCTTATCGTTCTTTCATGATTGACGGCGGCATTGAAGCATCAACCACAAGAATGTGGTTGTCTATCAGGGAAGGCCGCTGAAGGCAACTGAATGGCCACGCGAATGCCTAAGTTATGGTAATGACAGAATCAGCCTATGGAACCTATGTTTTCAGTCAGAAAAAGAAGACACATTTGTTTTTCAATGCAAATAGCTCACCAGATTTTAAGCTCAATACACCCACATACCTTATGTCTGCATTTGTAAGTTTTTTAATTTGTTGTCTATGCTTAAAAAGGCAGTTTAACTTAATTACATTTTGTATTAAGGATTTTCTCCCAAGCCCCCGCCAAAGGCTGACTGGCTGCGGGACACACCACAACAACTATTGCTACAGGCGCTTAATGATGGCCCCAACATTGCTGTGACAGGGCCCTTAAACTACCACCACTGCTGAGGAATTATCCATGTGACAAGTACACATCTCTAATATCTTTAAGATGGACTAAATATGAATACATCGCATTGCTTGTAGATTAGGGTGTGAAAAGGTTCGTCTGGAGCCCCGCTGAACAATAATGATAACATTTTAATTATGACTTTGTGTGTTTATAAGTCTGTCTTTGCAAGGTCAATATCATGTAAACAGACTGAGAAATCCTTCTCTATTCGCAGTGCAGATACCAAAACAAAACATGGCAGACGGCAGCCAATCTAGCTGGAGACAGAGAGAGCCTCCTCCCACCACCGACTGCTGCCTGCTCTGGATGTGCCAACAACAAATCTTTTAACCATTTGTGGGCTCTGATACAGCGAAAGCACTATGATCTCCAGCTCTGAGGTTGTGTTTACAGAAAACAATAAAATGTAACAGGAGTGTTTTGGTAACATTGTTGGTCGATTAAAGCCTGCATAATAACCGGTCTCATCTAAACAGAAAAGCTGCATAATGATATGAGGTGGAAGAGGTGCCACCACTGCTGCATGGGAACCAAAGTGCACTGATTATAACACTCGAGGCTAAATCACTGTATTTGCAACAATTCAAATCAAAAAGGGGAAGAAGTGTTGTTTTGTCCGGTCTCTTCAGCGAGGCTTTAGGGTGGTGTTTGCTTAAGGCTGGCCCCGCGCCATACGCACATTTCTGTCTAAACCAATCCTGTGACAAATCTGAGGGAGCGAGAGCACACACCCATCTTTTCTGTTTGCCAACAACTCTGTCATTGTGCAATAGCTTGTTAAGGCAAGTGAATAGCCATCAGGGTTTTGTCTGGATATAAATCAGCTCTTTCAAAACGCGAGATAATGCATGTTTCATTATCAGCACTGCAGAAACTTTACCATTGCAAAACTTAAATATGGGTTCTGGGGCATGTGAGGTAATGATCAATGATCACTCCTGTCAAATCAATGAGAGCAGACAGTAGGAAGAGTCCGCTTTCTGTTAGAAAAATCAATTTCCTGTATGCGATCCCGCTATGCCTGGACACAGTGGGCGTAATGTTACTGTAAGCCAGTGAGGGTTGGCAGAATAGGAAAGAAGGCCTTGAGTAATATTTTGCTCTCCCGAATGCACGTCTAAATATTCGAAGCCAAACAAACAAGAGCCAATGAGATGAGATAAATCATGCACTGGAAAGAGCAAACTTGAGAAAACAAACAATTGGCAAGCACAAGAAAAATCATGACACCAAAATCATTAAATGAAAATAATCTCTGTACCGTCTGAGCGCCACTTTTGGTCGAGCCACTCGTCTCCACTTGTGGGGAAGTGAATGCACCAAAGTCCTGAAAAGAACAGATACCTGAGTGTCAAGGATAGAGCTAACCTTCAGGAAATACAGCAGAAAAAAAACAAAATGACATGTCATGACAGGTAACAAGAATGCCTTTGTAGACACTACATGTTGCTCTAACCATTTCTAACACTTTAAGGACATTGTGGTTCTTCATTGCTTTGAGTAAAAGTGAAAACTATTCTTTAAGGTTAAACATGTCACTCAAAAAGAAGAAAAACATGTTTCACCACCACGCAAACCTTTGCAAGCAAATGCAACACATAGCGCACTCCTCCGTATCAAGGGTTGGGTTTTACATTCCACTTTCGAGAGTTGCTTCTGCAGAAAGTGAGCTTAATCAAGCAGACAGTATGATCTGACCATGCAAACCTGTTGGTACATAATTCACGCAACTGTATCAATGTTTCTTGTGGTGGAAGTGGTGGAAAGCTCCAACACACAGCTAGAGCGCTGACCACAAAAACAGTGTTGTATCAGCAAGCTTACTTCCTATTAGGGAAGTGTTGTTTTTTTTCCCAAAACTCAAATGACACCTTCGACTGCATTTTTCTTACAAAGTTTCCCAACAAAAGACAAATGATTGACTATTTTACAAAACCTCAAACAGGAAACACAGATTGCATCCAATCCATTCACAAATACGATGAATTAGGAGGATCTGATGGATGTCATACAAAAAATGCATGCCTGTTAGCAACAGTAACATGGCTGTTATCCACACTTCACTAAAAAAAACTAATTAGCTGTCACAAAAGTAGACTTTGTTTTAATCCTGAAAAACAGATTGTTCAATAAAGCTTTTAAGTCTACAGCGGCATTATTCAGTGCAAGTGTGTGTAGTAGGGGTCGACGGATGTGGATGATACCGATTATTAGAAATCAGGATGACTGAAAACTGATATTTGGGACCGATATTCATTTGCCGTAAAAACGAAAGTCTTTAATCTCAAATACAATTTACTGTACTTTCCTAAGTACAATTTTGAGGTACTTTACGTGAGTGCTTTTATTTTCTGATACTTCATACTTCCTCAAAGTTCAGTTGATACATTTAGTTACCAGTTACTTTACGGATTCAGATTATTTGACATTGCATCTGAGCCAAACAGCCTATTTTCAAATTAGATTATTTTATCTGCAATCCAACAGAAAAATCACTGATGCCGATAATTGGGGAAAATACTGAATATTGGCCCGATAATATGGCTGACAGTGTGCGCCTAGTGTGTAGACCTGTGGAGCAAAGACAAACACAATCCCAGGCACTGATTGCGTAGATTGATGAACAGAGGCGACTTGTGAATCAGGCTCTGGCCACAGAATACAAGTTAAATAAACAAAAGTCCCCAGTGTAGTAACCATCATGAATCATCACTTGCTGCTTTGGGCCAGGTTACTTTCACTGACATGTGACCCATTTTTTCTTCACTGTACCTAAGTGACACTATGCAGTTGAAATTAAATAAGAAATGCACAATATTAATGAGGTAATAATACAAACTCAGAAATATTTGTTTGTTCCTTAACTGAATAAACAAGCTGTTCCCTGAGGAAAATAAGGACCTCAGAAGGCAGTTTGCAGCTAGAGAGGTGGCAGGGTCCGCCACATGTAAACAAAATAAAACAGTATGAAACTGTCCTTTAAGCCCAGTTTATTTATTCAGTTAGGGAATCCGAGAGTTTTTTTATTGTATGAAAAGTCAGTTAAAAATGGCCTCACCAAAACTACATAGCACACCTTTAAACACACTCAGTTTGTAGCTGCAATGATTAGTCGATTTACTGATAAGCTGAGCAAGCAAAAGTTAATCAGCGACCACTGTCATCTGGATATCTCATCCAAAATCTCATGGTTATGTGCTAGTCTTTTTTTTTTTTTTTTTTTTTTGTATTCCACTATTGTCTGACAGAGCACTAATGTGTTCTGATTGATCAATAATGAAAAAATCTCTAGTGACAGCCCTACACATAACAGGGGAGTTGGCTGCAGTGACACATCACATTAAATGGTTACAGCCAGACATTCCTCATGAGCGTGCTGGAGGTAGAATAAAATGTGTTTCTGACAGTGCAAACAGCCTGCTGTCTGTAGGCAAACCCAACACGGACCTATAGAGACACAACTGACATGTATTTCGCGGCGGACGACTGACGAACTGAGAGGTCGTGATACAGACAGCTGTCACTCACGCGCGCTACGTCAACCAAAATGGCTATTAACGGCTGAAAGTTCGAGCGCTAATTTCACGAAAACTTCACCAAAAAAAACGGCCAAATGTTATCATTTTCTCTATTTTCACAGCGAGAAGCCAAATTAGTTGATACTTCACCGACTCACTGGCATGTTAATCCGCAGACTTCTCCTCTTCTTCTTCTTTGAGCTCTCCTTGCTGGACTCCATCACCGTGCTTCCCATTTTTGTTTTTTTGTTTTTTTTTCTTTTGCTCGTCAAACCACAACCAGAAAGAAAAAGAAACAGACGAGAAACGAGCGTGTTCGTTAGCAAACTGCTCTATGGCGATTGCAGACCATCAACAACCGCCTCCACCTTCACCTCAGCTGCCCAGTCTGCTTACTACGACAACACTGAGGCGCTGCCTCATCCACCAGGAAGTAGGCTCGGCTGTGAAAAGAGGCAGGGCACGCATCTTCAACTGAGCCTGTGCGCCGACTGTTTACAGGTGTTACGTCGCAGACCGCGCCCCCGCGAAATGTGTGTCCCCGGCCGTGTGTTCATCTTCGGTAACGCCGGAGCGAAAAAAGAAAACGAAAACAGCATCGCTCCGTCTTGTTTTTGGACCGCACAGTCCAGCAATCTGACTGCTGTTTCTTTACAAACGAGAACATTAATTCAACCACAAGCTAATGTGTTATATAAGGAAGCGGGACTGTGAATATGCCGCGTTTATTTGTTATTTCTTCCCCCTCCTCCCGAATATCTGAAAAGGCAAAATGGAGGGCACACAGCCAGGAAGACATGTTTCTGAAGGGGAAAGCTAATTACGACGCAACACCAGTGATTGTCACATGTGTACAGATGCTTCACCAACAGATGTCAGTACGACTCAGATTTTAACTGGTCTGACTGAAATGCAAATTGTCCCTGCTGTGTACAAATTGGCCAAGGAAATGGAAATGATAATGATATAATAACCCACTGATATAATTACCTAACAGCTCTTGTTAGACCACAGATTAAGTAGTGAGATGATAGACATAAAAACAAAAATAAACATTAAAAGTATACAATTAACTATTATCTGGCATTTCATTTGCTGTTGTTCTAGTTGATCACAATCTAAAATGTACAGTTTTCAGTTAAGAGAAGCAGTGTCTTAAAATTGAATCCAGGAGTCAGTGTAATAGAGCTGTGACACCAATCCATGAATAGATTAGTTGTCAACTATGAAATAAATCACCAACTACAGTATTTTTGATAATTCCAGACTCTTCTTTCTTGTTTCTTAACTCCTCTGTGACAGTAAACTGAATATTTTTGTGTTGTGGTAAAAACAAGACGTGTGAGGATGTCATCTTGGTTTAAGGGAAACACTGATTTTTTGTGTTGTCATTTTCGGACATTATAAAGACCAAACAATTATTCACGAAAATGTATCGCCATCAAAAATAATCCTTACTTGCAATCCTAGGACACTAAAATTGGCCACATGTGACCAATATTTCATGTTATTTAAGTCTATTTATCTATTTATATTACCTGTGGTTCTATAATTTCACACTTATATGTACATTTTGGTTCTGTTATTGCACATTCATAGAAATTCTTTATTTCTTGTACAGTTGTATAGAGTAGTATTGTTTATAGTATAGTTTGCACTGTGTATATACATTGTATATATCTTGCTTTTTATTTATGTTATGTACAGAGTGTTTTTCTCTTTCTTTATTTTATTCTTGTGGACACACTGCTGTTGTAACAAAATAATTTCCCAGTCTGGGATCAATAAAGTAATTCTATTCTATTCTATTTGCATTAATAACTTACTCCAATATAAAGATTATGAGAAAGATATCGACAAAATTTAAAAATAAGTTATACAGCCTATTATGTCTATACTAGTTTGAATTATGTTCAAAAGTTACTCCAACATTGGTATAGTTTTATGTCAGATGGGCAATTCTCACAAAAGGCAAGCTCACTGAAATCATAGCCTTAATGTGACAATGAAACTGATGGAATGATGTTGCTCAAAGGCAGCATCACAAGAGGGCCTAGAACAGAACCTTGAGGAACTCCACAGTTTACGTCAGAAGGAGGAGAGGTGGAAGTACCTAAGATAAATGTCCTAAGTAGAGTTATTCTTTTAGAAAACCCACTCGGGGCTGAAATAAGAACAAATGGAGCTCACTGAAGGACCACTGACAAGTCGTTTGTTAAAAATGCAGCTTTAGATTGTGATGCCTTTTGAAAGTAAGAGTAGTGAAATATGTCTTTCCAACATTTTTGAATCAAGTCTTTAAAGTGTGGCTACTAAACCTGAACTTAAGCATGCTCTTACATGGTCAAATCAGCTGTATCAAGATGGTGGTAATTTAATTTACGACAATTGTATTAATAAGGACCATGTAAGAATAATCTTAACAGAAAATCATCGTTTTCTCAAAGACCTCTACTCATGGCTCAAAGTGCATGTAAGATATTAGAAACTTTACATCTTACCAGTGCAGCATCCAGAGGTGTCTACAGGCAGCAGTCAAACCTGCAGTGAGACTCCCTGGAGAGTTTTAGGGACGCTTGATAAACATACAGGTCGAGCACACAGAGCAAACACGCTAAATTCAGTTAAATTATACCAAGAATGATCACATATCTTTGTACCTGGCAGTCAGGAGCCCCTATGGAGACTGGAGATGAATCAAGAGAAATACTAAGAAAAAAGTCTCATATCAAAATCTCGACCACACTGGACTTCTAAATTCTTTAAATGAAATGATCCCAGCACGGTATGTCTTCCCTGTTCACAACTCAATATCACATCAAGGTCATAGTCTATGAGTAAGTAGATGGTAGGTAGATAGCTTCTTTTAAAGGAGGATATAGCTGAAACTATGAGATGATTAACCAATCAGTTCAAGTCAAAGAAATGGAAAATGTCAGTCACTTTAAAGACAAAAAGCCCAGACTTAATCAGTTCCAGCTCCTTGAGAGTTGATATTTTGAGATTCTCTCAGTCTCCTACAATAATAAACTTAATACTTATGAATTCTTTCGAGAAAACAGTAACTAGAAATGTCGGTTTGACCGCAGACATTTCAGTGACCCACAATTTCATAGAAAATAATCATTGGTTGCAGCCCTTTAAAGAATTTGAGCCACTGATGTATTTGCTTGCATACTTGCCAATAAAGGGCCTCTGTTGAATATACAGACCTTTCTTAGGTTAATAACTCATATTGTAAATTACTCTGCTAACCCCCTCGAGCTTTGCTCGGCTTCTTTTCCCAAGTCAAAAATCAGTCGGTCATGCAACAATATTGAAGATTTCTTATGGCTTAATGTCTTCACAGTCAGCAATTTAAAAATGTGTGATTATTGATTTCACATACACGAGTGGCTAACATGTAAAATAGTTTATTTTTGTAAATGTTTCTAAATTCAATTCCACAAACTCCAAACCTCATACTCTGTACACTTCAAAAGGCATTTTCAAAAAAAAAAAAAAAAGAGGAAAAAAAAAGAAAAACAAAAAGAAAGAAAACAAAATCTGACTACACGACCAAGAAAATGTAGCACAAACACACTGGCAGGATGATGTAATATCATACAAGAGAAGAAAAATATCCAAGAAACAATTTTGTTACAACCATTCATTGAGAAAATATATACAATTGAGTCTTCGGAAAGTTAAAAAAATACATGCCATATACATTACAAGTTCTAAGACTGTCTCCAAAATTTTACAGTCAACTTGAAATTGTGCACGCGAAAACTCTTCCGTTTCTAAGCATGTGTGACTTGTGAAGTGTCAGTATAAGAAATATTTCTGATTAAGGAGAATGCCATCTCTATCCAAAAAGGTAGAACAACCTACAGCTCCAAGAAAAATGAGTTCCCCCGTACGATTCTGTCACACACTGGCTCGTCTAACTCACAACATCATTAGACGTTTGCACCTTATTTTAAAAGCAATGTAAAAACGAAAACAGGTAAATACATGTCGGTGTTCCTACTCGTGTTAAAAAGTTAAAAAGTTGTTTTTGGGTTTCAAAACCTAATTCACAGTTCTTTAAAATCAAACCTGATTAACAGCAAACAGATCACACATGATCTCTTACTATTTGAAGAGTCTTTTTTTAAATTCTGTAACTGATAACTCGTTACGTTAGTCAACAAAAATATTTCTTTTTTGAGTGGTCAAAGTATGTGTAAGTCACAAAAACACTACGCTACAATACCTTACTTTTAATACAACAAAAATACTTTGTGAATTATTGTGGTTATATTACAAATTCTGTACAGAATAATCATAATATATACTCTCAAACTGAAATAACGTCCATCTTAAATAAATTTCAATGACAAACAGAACAAAAACGATTTAAAAACACCCAAACATCAAGAAGGTTAAGGTAGTATTTGGTCGGTTATTCCTATAGTTTTCTTTATGTACATTTATACAAAAGTAACAGCATGTCTTCCTCAATCTTCAAAAACAATAGCAATCTAGCCTTCTTTAACTCAATCTCATCATTTTGAGAATAAAATTCATTCACTCAGTAATAAATACAAAACCTCTCGAATTCCACACAAATCACATGACAGAGACCTATGATAAAACTGACTCATGGAATCAAGTATTTTAAAAGTTTTTCGTGTGTGTGTATGTGTGTTTTTTTGTTTGTTTTCTTTTTTTTAGTGCAAGTTAATATTCCCTTCGCAGTATTCGTTGCTGTACATTCCTCATTCAGTGATGTCTACATTTAGTCATACGGTATACATTAACAGTATGAAACAAAAGGGCCTGCCCTTAGTAAGCAATAAGGCCGCACCCTGCACAGTGCTTTCTCATTCGCTGGTGGATTCCGCACCCCATGTACACCAAACACACAGATACATACAAACACACAGACAGACAGAGGCGTCTCATACAACAGAGCCTCCCACATATGGCACAAGTCACATCCTGCTACTGTGTTCCCTTCCTCCACCCGTTTGTTTTCCTTGATCTTGATGAACCAACATGTAAATTAATTTATCTCTCCAAAGGGTCCAGGCCTTCTGCTCATTCATAAAATGACTTTAGTGTGAAGCCTGCAGAGATCACGGCATCCACACTCTGTAGCAAGGAATGCATTTAGATTTGTCGTTTCTCCTCAGTTAATCCACTTCCTGCATTCGGGAGCTCCGCAGTGGCAGGCGATCTTGTGCTGACTGTCCACAGTGTCAAACTGGTAGTCGAAACACAGCTGGAAAACAGGGAGGGAAACGTCACTTTCTGAGCAGCACACCAGCGATATGGACACTTGTGCATAAGTAAGATGTCTGATCAAAGAGCAGATATCTACCTCCTCTCCTTTGTCAATTCTGCGAACGCAGCTGATGATGATTTTGTAACCCCTTTCAAACGTGACCACCTCAGCGACACAGTTCGGAGCGCAAGAGTGGTTGATATATCTGAAAAACAAAACAAAAATGAAAAGAGTCTTATTTCATATCACACAACATTCTACACATGACCATAGAGTTGTGAATTATATCAAACTTTCTGATTAATTAATTTATCTTTATTTTTTAAATGTGAATTTTATGTTGTTTTTACTTCAAATCCAGATCCTTTCAGAGGCAGTTTAATTCCAAACATGCTTGTAATTAATGGCTACGGGAGCAGCGCCAGGCTTTGAGGAAAGGACGCTGGCACAGAAGACTGAATGTAGCGCCATTTTGGAAAACAGTATTCTTTTTTTAAATATAAGAACAAGGGCTGATGGGGATCTTTTCAGCCAATTCCTGCAACCAATATTAAGCTCATCATGGCCGATATTGATAACTGATGATTTCACATTTTTGTATTTTAAAAAGAAATTCATAACCTGTAGTTTTGCACTGTGTAGATGCTGTGCTTGGTAAGTCAGTAAAAGCAATTTAGCTTTGGATTATGGGCTCCGTTTTCATCATCGACCAATAGTTGTTAATATAAATCTATGATTATCGTGCATCCCTATGAAAAGCAGCATTAGATCTCATTGCAAGTGGTCACTCTAATTGACGGGCTTAAAGCTGTCCACTTGATTGGATCGGATCACTCAGGACGGATAGTAAAACAGCTGTGTTTAGATGTTGCTTCAGTGTTAAATGTTTGTGTGCAGGCAAACACACTAACACAGTAGATCCACAGTGTGAAACTAGGAAGGAAGTGAAGCAACAGGAACTTTGTGTATAGAAGCCGAGTCAGCAGCTTGGAATGGATTGTCATGTTTTAAAACCTAATCCTTTCTTCTGTTTGTGTTATGCCAAAACATAAAAAACAAACCGCCCTCGTCTTTTATTTTATCTTAACAAAAAAACAAGAAGGACTGACGCATGCAGCAGTTACAAAAACCAATGCTGGTCATTTGTCAATAACCACAAACAAGCCACCCACACAAGCATGCAGGGTCTTTGGTGCTGTGTTGGGAGACTATAACAATGGCAAATCAGATGCAGAGACACAGTATGTTCTGCTTTTAAGACTACATATTTCCTGGTTGGCCAATAAGGTAGTAAAACTGTGTGAAACTGAATGGTGTTGTTCAGATGCTTCTACAACCTGCATGATTTGGATTTAAAATACAGCGTTAAAATTCACATCTGATTAAGAACAAAACATTCAATTAAAGAACGCAAAAGTTATTTCTACATTCTCATTGAATGTCAAACAACCAGTAGAAGCTCACAGTACCTTGCTAGCCCTCCAGTTCGGGTGGCATCAACAACATGTTCGCTGTCGATGCGGAACATGAACACTGCTCGGTTCTGTACGGGAGACAGGAGAACGTACTCACTTTTAGTTTTTAGACAAAAAAAGGATTTCCTACTCAAAGAGTAACAAAAACAGATGTTTACCTGAGTTCTGTAGCTCTTCTCCTTACTGGTGGCAACCTCGTTTCGGAGGATGGTTCCATTGTACTCAATCACCATAGTTTGTTTTTCCATGTCTCTGGCAGCAAACAGACCCAGGCCCTGCGAATAAATGACACATGTTGGTATTCATTATGTCCACAGGAAACAGAATCTAAGAGTGTCAACCTCACTCAGAAATAAATCAGATAACTACGTTAACACTGACCTGGATGCGGGAGCGGCCCAGGTAGACGTTGGCTCTCCACTCACTCTTCATCCAGCGGTACTGCGAGGACCTGGGGTGCACTACTGGAGGCTTGTTATGGGGGGCGCCACCTTCTCCTTGGGCCACATTCTGGTTAGACCTGGCACTGTTGCCAACTACAGCCTGTGGGTGTGGCCTTTATGTTGAGAGAGAAGGAATGAGAATAATTAAAATATTAAAAACAAATCTTATGAATAATGAATAATTCATGTGTTTTACTTTGAGAGAACATGCACCCACAAAGATGATTAATGTCAGCTTCACTCAAAGTTACCTTATCACCATTGAAGAGTAAGGAGAGCTGGTTCTTGGCTGGGCGCGGGCACTGCCGGCTGGATTGAACACGAGAGGCAACTCCACAAGAGGGTTGCGTCCATAACGGAATGAGTACCTCTCACAAGCCTCAACTCCTGGGAGCTGGAATAAATCAGCACAAGATGAGTTATGTCACACAGTCTCTACAGGATGTCATCGACACATTTGGTCAGTGGAGTTAAGCTAAAGCAGCTACAAACCGATTCAGAGATCTTCACGACTGCAGGGACTGTGAGACCAAACAAGTCCTCTCCTTTCAGGTAAACAGGGAAGAGCTTCAGAGTGCTTGATTCGCTTCTTTTGTCCGCGACAGGACCCAGAACCTTATCCCATACTCCTGATTACAGTGAAACACGCATACACAATGGTTAAACTCTGAAAGGCCTGAAACACACAACAATAGTATTTCTTCAAAGAACAAACCTTTAGGAGAGGTGTCAGTCAGGACCAGGTCTTGGTAGCCCTGCTCGATGACTCTGATGGTAAACTCTGGCAACCCCTCTCGCTCCTCAACAGAGCAGATGTAGCGGCAACGGCGGTTACCATGGCGCATGCTCCAGTAAATGCGGCAAGCCTCGTAGCCAACCGGAAAGATGGCTGTTGGGGAATGGAAGGCTGCCATCTGCTGAGGGGTTAGTTGGCCCATTGCATGAGACACTAGGCTGCCAACTCGAAAGGTGTAGCCTAACTCGGGCTGCCGTACAGCGGTGGCAATCTGACGCACTTCATCTCTCTGGACATAGACACGTCGGAAGACGGCAAAGCAACGCAGCTCATGCTCCAGTGCTTGTCCAGCTGTTCCCCTGGGCCTGTGGGCATGACAAAGCATGGTCTTGTCCTTGAAGAAGGTGCACTGAGCTTGCAGAGCACAGGTGAAATGGTAGACATTGGTGCAGCGTAGGCGGTGGCAGCCGCTGGTAGCTCCAGTCTGCTGGCAGTAGGCACAGCGAACCGTTTGGCCACGACGCAGTGCAAGCTCCACGTTGATGAGGGCGCCAGCCTGCGTCTCATAAACCTCAGTCGACCACAGGGCGCAGTTTAAGTGAACCCATACATCAAGATCTAGATTAAGAAGCCTAGCAGGGCCATCAGTGTTTCCGTCTCCAAACTGGTGGCAGAAACAGCATCGCCTCAGGTCTCGGAGTAAAGCAGGAGGGCGCAGGGAGGCCCCGAGTTTCTTCAGGAGCTCATCGATCTTATCCTCATCTGGGAGTTGGGAATTTCCTCTTGGCACCACAACCTGGACAGTCCACTTCCTCCAGCGGAGACCTTTCTGTCGCTTTCCCTGGTGCCAGCCGTCATGAGACCTTGGCCGGGCCTTCAGCTTCACTGTCACCTTGATGGCATCAGACTTGGTCTCCGACTTGGATGTCTCGCCTGCTGTGGGAAAGGGGATAGGAGGAGTCGAGGGGGGAGACTGTTTGGGCTGAAGCTGGGCCAGACAATGCACATCCAGCGACGACATGTTGTTACTGTACTGGTGAAGAGTTTTCGAAAGGTTCTCCGTTTGCTCGGAGGCAGGGAGAAGGGATACCGATTCCTAAAAAGAGGAGATGAGATCCATGATGTCAGAAAAAAACTAAATATTATATTAACTGCATGTTATTCAGGTTCACAGAGCTGTGTTTGCTACAGTAGTACAGACCTTAGATTCTGTGGTTGATCTTGATTGCAGCGGTGAGGAACAGTAGAGTAGGAAGCAGCTGTGACTGCAGAAGACCAGGTCTTCTTCAGATTTCAAACGGCCTTCAGATTCCTAATAAGAGACATCAGTAGTCTTAACAGGCTGAATATGGAATGAGGTGTTAAATCAAAGCCTGACGAATGTGAACTGCTTAAGATGAACTGACATTAAAAGAATCTATGAAATAAACATCAAAAACATACAATATTTAAATAACCAAAATACTCTAGACTGGAGTCATAGGGTATCCTGTTTAACCCACTAATTGATCCGAAATGTATTTAACTCCAGCAGGCAGGATTTACATAATCAGAAGATATATGCAGTATTACTGTGCTGCTGTGTGTGTGTGTATAGATGTGTACAGCCTTCAGGCTGAAAGTAGATAATATTATATCCTCTAAAGTCTAGGCATCCAGTCATGACTCATCTAGTCCTCCCACGGGGAAATCAATGATAAAATGATCCATAGTTGTTTGGGAGAGAGGACTTTACATGAACTATCTTATATTTAAAGCCTGCTGTGCTTTATTAGCATCAGAATCACACTTTAAGCATCCAAGTGCTTCAGCGGAAAGTTGGCCTGCCTACTTAAATACATAAAGTGGCAGCAGGGTAAAATATATGTAGCCTAATTAATTCTGTACCTTCATGTGGGCGGGGAGATCTTTGATGGATTTCTGAACTCCATTTCCCAGAACCACCACCTTACAGTGGCAGCACCAGTGAGGTTTACATCCAGGGCTGGCAGGGGTCTTCTGGTCATGCCCTCGAGCTAGAGCTGCACCTGCAGTAACAGACAAAATGTTTTTTTTTCTCCAATGATTTCAAAATGCATTCTCTGATAGCAGACCTACAAGGACATGGTGCTTGACTTAATATATTAGCTTGTAAAATAAAGCATTCCTTCTTTTTCTTTTCTTTTTTTTTACTGGATAGTACAGCTGAAGAGTGACAGGAAACAGGATGACAGAGAGGGGGGATGACCTGCAGCAATAGGCCAAGGTCCAATTAGAAAAACCTGGGCCGCTGAGGCGAGGACATAAGCCCTACCAACTTAGCTGCTTAGCTTAGCTGCCCTCAGCTCCAGAATAGCAATGATATGCAAGACACATTTATAAATTAAGAAAGTGACTAAAGGTATTTGTTCCCAAGAATAAACAGCAGCATATTGTGACTGTGTTGCTGCTTTGTGCCTTTTCACAAGAAATCATTATGCTTAGTTTACATCAGACATGACATTTCAATTACAGGCAGTTTTACAGTACTTTAGGGGAGTCAAAGATGCTCTAATTTCATTTAGTTTTAATCTCTCACCTGGGCTATTGGGATGAAAACGGAAATGATGTGCATGCTGCTGTTGCATCGTCCCCTGTCCACCGGGCCTAATCATCTGCCCAGGCCGCCCGTGAAGCCCTCCATTGTCTCCTTGTCCGTGGAAGAGCATCGGAGGCCGAGGCTCCATGCCATGGGGGCCCATCCTGGGACCACTGACCATTGACTGGGGCCCCCTGTCTGGGGTGCTGCTGACCTCGTAGCTACTGGGGATCTTCACGCAGAGTAGGTCTGAAATGGCTGCCACTACACCTGTGATGTTCTGAGAACAAAAAACCATTGATTAGGTATCAGATTGCAGATTGCAGGTCCCAGATTTTTTATCAAAGACTGGATTTTTGGCATGTTGTCTGGCCTTTAAAAAAATGACAGATAGTGAGCCCTCACATAACCTTGGAGCTTGCTAGCAACTAGCTGGAATACTTATTTTGGAAGAAAAGGCACAACCTGGGGCACATAATAAAGTGAAACTGGTCTGTTTTTTGAACTAGTGGAAAACATCTGTCAAAAGTCAGGCTTAAAGGCCTGTATTACTGTTCTGATGCAACTACATTTAAGATGGCCTATCAGCCACAGGGATTATTACCTTTAAAAGATGAATTACAGATTTATTATTTTTTTTGCTATATGAAAATGAAATGGCCAGATAAGTAAGCCGAAAATGTAACATAAAATACAAACATTACCTGCGAAAAAGTTTTTCAAATGATGATACACTTGGTAAAACACTTGTTTAGAGCAGTTATTATTTCATCCTTCATTGACTGCCCAGATGTCGACCATTTTTTACTCAGTGTTATGGACTATGTTGAAACAACTTTAAATTTACGTATTCCTACCTCTGCTGCGGCTGGTCTCAGTGTGATAGCTACAGACACCAGCCCTTGTTTGGAATCATTAGACATGGGGCCAAAGGTGGAGCTGAAGAACATCGAAGAAGGCTCCGTTTTGATATCCTGCAGTTTGATTTGTGAACCTAGAGAATGAAAAAAAGAGGACATTCATAAAATTGTGCTGCACAGTTAAGGCATGCCGGATCATGTTTAAATTGCATACACAAAAACATGATTATGTTGGAGTTGTGTGTGTTTACCTTTCCCATCAGGAGGAGGGAGCATGGGGAGGACGGGGGACAGACAGGGGGATGGTGGCTCTTCCTTCACCAGAGACAAGTCTGGGTAGCGACTGATCTCCATGCCGACCACGCTTTCGGGTGATGAGGATGGAACAAAACTGTCAGGTGTGTCCCTGTCCTTGCAAGGTTCCTGTCCTCTATTACTGGTGAAAGAGAAGGAGACCTCAGTCAAGACTGTGCAGCCCTATCGATTATCATATCATGGTCACATGACTGATAAATGGAAACAAATGTTATAATGCCACACAGTTATTTATTGGTTACCTGAGCTCCTCTTGGTTGTTGTGAGGAGGGGTGGGGAGTGAGGCTGGAACATCCACAGTTTTGGGTCCCTGTGCGATGGCTCGGGCTAGTAGATCTTCCTCTGTCCTAAATGGGACATGTAGCGGCTTTGGGACCAGTCCTTTGGACACTGTAGAGAAGCACAATGTCATTATGAATGTACATTCTATGCCTGCATGTAATGATGAAAATACTTCACATCGGATTTCTGTTATTTACCGGAACCTATTTCCTGATTAGTGTGAGTGGTAGTGTGAGGGAGAAATGTGACATTAAGGTACATCATCATGAATGCTTACCCATGGCAGCAGCTTTGCTGGCCAGCTCTTCTGTCGTGGCAAATCCATTGATCATTTTCTGTCGGTTCACAGGTGGTGGAGTGGGAGGAAGAGATGCCGGTGGTGTTGGCGGATTACTCAGGTTACTCTGCTGTAGAAATCACAACAAATACACTGTCAACACATCTTGATGCAGACACACAATGTTTATCCTGTTCCAACTGAGTGAGGTAAGCAGATCTTACCTTGTAGGCCAGTTGGGAGTAATAGTCAGAGACTCCATCAAGTGAGGCGCTGCCAAAGGCACCAGACAGGAGGCTCTCTCCATTGAGCTGGCCGCTGCCATAGGGAGCAAAATGGGCAAAGTTGACCCCAATCAGTGGCTCCATGAGGGGCAGCAGGGAGAGCTGCTGTCAGGAGAGTAAAGATAGACCAGGGAAAGGGACAGGAGTGAAATCAGTTCAAACAATGGTACTACAATGGAAATGATACAAACGATACAAATACATTCATATAAAATAAATCAAACAAAGATGAACAAACAAAAAACAAGTCATAACATAGACTACACCATATCTATGTCAACCTAGCATACCAAACATCGTTATTCAATGTACGGGTTATAAAATTAATTGCTACTACTATGATAATTGAGGAATTTTTAAGGCAAAAGTGTGAAAATGTTCTGCTTCATTCCTCCTTGATTTTAACAGTAAACTGAATATCTTTGTTTGAGGATGTCATCTGTAGTCAATGCTGATCAACACTCAACATCAAGCAACTAATCAAGCCCTACTTGTAACATCTTTTTTAGGTTACTCTCAAGAACGCGTCATGACTGCTTTGTCTGAATGATCAGCAGCATTTTTTTGTAACCTTCTTGCCATTTAGTTTAGTTTTCATTTAGTTTTAACAAAAATCTTATGTAAAACAGACAAAGGAAAACATTTTCAAAAAAGACCTGAATTGAGTGGGTGGGTGGCATTCATAAAGGAGTTCCCCATCAGAGAAGCAGAGAAATTAACAATGCAGACATGTTCATCTTTTATAAGAATGTAGGTGCACTCATTTTAAATTTTTCCTTAATCAAAAAAAATGTTATTAAAAAAAATCTTTCAACATCATCATGGCAATACAGGGAATAACACCCATTGTGGCTTTGGTATGTCGGGTTACATCATCATTACATAGTTCTTTCATCTATAAAATGCCGAGTAAAAGTAAGCTCAAATTGCTTGTCCTGCCTCAATAGCTATCTGAGAATGTGGCCTTGAGTTAGAGTGAACTCTGGAAGAATAAAGTCTAATCGCTACCTCGCTGCAGACTGCAGAGCTAGGCAGGAAAATGAGGGCAGAAAGGCACACAGTAACAGCCATGATTTCTCTACCCAAATTATTTTGTACGAGAAACTAGCATGCAACAGTACATGCTCATTATTTCTGCTACAATGATGAAATGGTATTGTACTGCATCTCTAATGAGCAAGTCAGCTTCATAAAGTTGAAATCAATGAGAGACTTGCAAAATAATCATGAATCCTCTTCCATTGTCTTGAATAATAACAGCTTCTAATACCTGTGTGTGCAACTGTCATCTAACAAGGACCTAATTACAGTAATATTGCTTACAGTATTGAAATGTGAAATAAGTGTCTCTGCATGTGGTGGAAACAATCTTCTATTCTGGCAGTAATGAATACTTTAAAATTCTGAATAAAGGAGTCAGATTTCAGGCTGTAATTTACATTCCCAAAGACACGAAGTATTGCAGCTCAAACCACTTCATAACGAGCAGGTTACAAAGGTGGTAAAATCAATCTTACCTGTTTGATTTGGGTCATTACAGTGTCAGGGCCAGAGATCAGCTGTCTCTCATCCCCCTCCTTCTTCCTCTTCTTGTAGCGAGAGGCAGGTTTGTCTCCTCCTTTTGGAGCCCTCTTGTTCCTCCCTTTCTTCTTCTCCTGTTCAGGGAGCAGAGGTCCGGGGAAATCTGGGTTGCCATCTGAGTATGCCTGGAGATGAGGAAAAGATGTTGTTGCATAAAAAGGCATGATTTAACTTCAAATTACTTGAGGAGCATTATGGCTTCCTGTTCGATGTTTTCAAACACACAACTATGACTCATGATTCAAAAACTGACAGCCGTGACTCATACCAATTTAACTATGACACGCCTCTCATCTGAATCACTTAGCCTGTCTATGACTCACTATGTTAGTCAGCCCCTCAGCGCTCTAACTGTGTGACTAACAAAAACACTGACCCCGTTGCTGTCCATGGAGCACTGCCTCAGCAAGGATTTGCAGTCTGCGGGATCCTCCTCCTCCGAGCGCATACTCTCCTCTGACCTCTGTTGGGAAAATCCAGGTGGAGGCGTGCTCTTGTTCTTCAGAAGGTGCTTCAGTAGTTCATTACCAGCCTCCCCCTTGTTTGGACTTTGCCCTGCAGCGAAGGGAGACACGCTCCCTTTATTACCCTCTTCCTTCACAGAGCTCATATCAGAGCCAATGTGCCCTTCTCGTGGCCCATGACACTCGCTGACATCAGTCTGCTCCAGCTTTATGTTGTTCAGGATTCTGTCATGTTCCTGAGCCTGGGCTCTTGCTGTGTCTGATGAGAGACCAGGTTGTCCAGATTGGCCTCCAGAAAGTTGCCTCTCCAACTCAGAGTGACTGGGGGTGGACGATCCCAGTAAGGGGGACCTTGACAAGTCCTGGTCACCAAAGAGATGGGTGTTTCTGGTTGGAGTTGAGGAGGTGTCAGAGACACATGGTGTGAGAGGTGCTGTAAGGTCTGAGTGTGGAGTTGAAGGAGTCTTGACTGAATCTGCATCGTCATCTTTCTTCTTCTTGCGGTTCCTCTTCTTTTTTCCTTTCTCGTCTGGGATGATGTTGGAGTAGAGCTGGATTAAAGATTGACCTGAGCCCGGAAAGTTAGACGGTAGAGGTGTGGCTGCATCACCTCCAAATGGTGGACCCTCACCTGGCATTTGAAGCATCATTCCTGGTCCACTGAACTGACGAGGTCGGGGTGGACCCTGGGGAAAGTTATGGCCTTGTAGGGGAAGATTGTCAGGCCCAAAACCAGGCACCATATCACGGGGCATCATTCCATTGCCCATCATGGCCCTTCTTTCGCCCTGCATGAACGTCCCCGGCGGAGAGCCCATGCCTGGCTGCATGCCCTGCTGCTGTGGGAACACTGGTCCAAGTTGTTGCTGTTGTTGCAGAGGAGGCCTCTGAGGCTGCATGAAGTCCTGCGGCAGCTCTGCGTTGAAAAATGGCATCTGAGCGAGCTGAGTCATGTTCCCGTCTGGCCCCATCATCCCTTGCTGCTCCATTTCCATACGGTGTTTCAGGGCTCTCTGTCGTTCAACCTCCTGCATGAGCTGCACCCGCTGTCTCTCCTGTTGCTCCCGAAGCCTCTCCCTCCTCTCCCGCTCCTGGAAGCCTTCACTGAATGGGTTGTTGTCATCAAACTTCACACCACCTGCCTGCATGGGTTTTACACCACCTGGTGGAGCTGGTGGTGCCTGCGGATCCACGGGCATTTGTGAGTGTTGAGGTATGTTACCCATTGGCATCTGATGAGGTTGGCCTGGATTTCCTACAGGTACCTGCGGGGGCATCATAGGTGGCATTCCTGGTCCACTCATGGGCATGGGAGCACCGGGATGCCAGCCAGGTGGTGGGTTGGGCATACACGGAGGAGCATTTGGCTGGCCGGGATGAAGAGGCATCTGCATCATGGGGTTCATAGGAGGTTGGACCATTGGTGGTCCACCTGGAACCATTGGTGGTCCACCTGGAACCATTGGTGGTCCACCTGGAACCATTGGTGGTCCACTGGGCACCATGCCAGCAGGGCCTGGCATTGGGTGCATGCCAGGCATTATGGGTGTCATGTTGTTTTGTTGCTGTTTCACTCGGTACTCCTCTATAAGCTCAGCATGCTCCTTCTGCTGCTTGCGGATCTGAAACAAAACACAAGACATATTCATAAAAAAAATGAATGAGGATCTCTGTAAGAATTACAGAGGCTATGTGTTGCCTTAAAGTCGTTTTATCACATTTACAAGACAAAATTATGAGAACACTGGTTTACTCAAGGGAGAAAATGAATTATTTTACTTTCAAACAGTAACTGAAAGAATTGAAGATCTAATGAATTTAACTTTAAAGCCAGAGAGGGAAAGCACAATCAACCAAGAGTTTTTTTTTCTTTTGCTTTTAGCTGTGCTTCTTTAGAGAGTCAAACCAGGCTGACAGGTGTAGTGCGCACAAGCCAGTTTGTTTTGACTTCTTTAGTTTCTTCAGATATTGTTTATAATTTCTCATCGGAAAGAAAATGGCTAAATGTATACATTCAATGCATACCCTTTCCTAATGTTCATGAAAATACAGATTTATCTTTTTTTTCAATTCCAAATTTTACCAGCTGTGCCATCTCACTCGCTCTTCTCTCGGACAGCAAAGATTGGCACACACACACATTTAAAAGGTCTGATTATTTCTTTAAAAAGTGTGACATTTAATTTTTAATATAGTCTTTCTGCTGTTCTCTGGCACTAGACAAGATAAGAATATTTGTACCCCGTATTTCAACCCCTCAATGTTGTGTCAATTTTTCCACATGGCATCAGAAATAATATTGAATATGGAGATTTTTAGGGTTAGGAAAGAATTATATCAAAGTTAGTTCGAGTATCATTATAACACTACTGTAAATCTACATTCTCTGTTAGATCAATTGGCCTACTTAATTAATATTAGTGTATGATATTGCTCTGATCTCATATTGCAGCCCTAATTAATAGCTGATACTTCATATGTCTGCTATAAAGTTAAAATACAAGCAAAAAGCAGCCCTTTTCTGCCCATAAAAAGAAATGATGTCGCTCTCAGGAGTAATAAATAATTGAATGTAATTAAAATGATTAACAGACTTAAGTATGTTTTTCCTAAATCTCTTAAGTGTTCATCATATCTAACTTAACTTTAAACCATTACCACTATGCGTTTGCAAATAAAAATGCTGTTAGGAAATTACGCACATCTTTTTGGTAAATGCTGATCAAGTTTTTATTAATTTCAGCACCATAAACTGGCCTTAACATGTTCCAAAATCTGCTAACTGGACCGATGAAAGGACAATGCTTATGGCAGTCAGTGTGCAGAGGAGGGCTGAGACAGAATTAAGTGGCAGAGCTTGTCAGGCCGAACATTTACCTGCTCCAGTTGTTTCTGCACTACACCCTGCTGCTCCGTGACATGTTTGAGCTGCTCAGCGTCCTCCTCGGGGAACTCTCTCCCTGCCTTCTTAGCTGTTCTCTGTTTGGCAGACAGGGCTTTCTTAGACTTCCTGTGAGCTCCAATCTTCTCTTCCAGAAACTTCTGCTGCATTTGAAGTAGTTGCTGAGTCTCCTGGAGCCACTCCTCATACTGAGCCCTCTGAGCATTGTCTGAAAGAAGAAAGAGGATCTTTTGTTAGCAATCTTGACAGCATGAAAACACAAATATCTTAACATTTCTAGGTCTGACAGACCTTCAAACCAAAAAGTTGAAGATGCATATACATTTATTTTTTTAGAACTTACTGACGAATCCAGGTCCAAAGTTTGGAGGATTTGGTCTTGTGACTTGTGTCAATTTTCCATCCTGAAAGCAAGGTTGTCAAGTAAGTAATCATAATGCAACCTAGTTATTTTTATCATATAGTTTCAATAACATCTAAGCAGATTAACAATTCAATTACCTGTCCAACAACTTGTGGAGGGAGCGGAGCACTTTCAGGACAAGGTTGTACAGGAACAGGAACAGGAGCAGGAACAGGAACAGGAGCAGGACCAGGAACAGGACCAGTAGCAGGACTGGGGCCGGGACCGGGACCAGGAGGAAATCTACAAAACAGCAATACCATGGCAATGCACAATTTAGTCATGTAATCAGTCATAGTAAAACTAATACATACACTACAAATACCATTACTACATTTTGTACTCAAGTGCGAAAATGTATTCAAGCAACAACAAAATTAATTTTTCACCTGTTCATGACCATTGGGGTCATTCCCATGTTGTTCTGAACCATGACTTTGTTGATGCCTTTCAGCGCAACCATTTTAGCTTTCATGATGGGGTCAGTGATGGCATCAAAATCTGAGAATGAAAAGTAATGCACTCAGAATTCACTTAGAAATCATCAAAAAAGGCTGGTATCTCAAACATTATCATATACTAAAAAATAGAAGTTGTGGCCAAAACAATTTACCAATATTAGGGAAGAAGGAGTCGCTGGAGCGCTGTCGTATCATGGCTTGCATCTGCCTCTGCTGCTGTTGCTCCTGCCTCTCCTGGTCTAGGAGGTCCTGCAATAAGAGTGGCTGCTCTTCCAGAAGAAGAGGACGATGCTGGCCGTGCTGAGCCAACGCTTGGTTCACTGCGTTCTGCTGGGCCTGGGTCAGACCACTCTGGTCCACTCCAGAGGGTAGCCCCAACTGGTGGTCTGCCCCAAAGCCAGTCAGGGAAGCTTCTCCTGCAGTGGTGGCATCAGGTATTGTTTGAGTCATGGGAAGTCCAGGGGTATGCTGAGTGTCAGTGACTTGGTTCTGCTGGGGCATGAGGTTACCTCCCTGACTGACAGATTCAACAATTGGATTTAATGACTGCTCTTCAGGCTGCTGCTTAACGAGTAAACTAGACAGCACTGGGGTGGTGTCAGAGAGCACTCCCTGCTGGTTTGAGGTTAAGGTGTTTCCAGCGGCTTGCTGGTCTACCACCTCAGGAGGTTTCTGACAGTCTTTGACCTCTGTTTTAATTTCCTGCCCAGATGCCAAAGAAGCAGCGTCCTGACTCCCAGGGGCTTCCAGCTTGACTTCAGCTGAAGACAGCTCACCTGAGGCCTCTGGCTTTGCCAGATCAGACATTGAACTGGATGGTGCCTCAGTTTCTGTGTTCGGATTTTTGTTGATGTCTGCGGCGTCAGGATGATCATCCATGGGATCACTGAGATCCAGTTCCTCATTAAACATATCTTTCTTGATGTCATCTAGGTCAGGGTCTGTATAGGCAATGATGTCAAATTTCCCAGAAGTTAGGAAGTCATCAAGGTGTAGGTCATTTGTCTCAAGATCTAGGTCTTTGCCATCATCAGGATCCAAATTTAGGTTTTCCAAGTCTGCGTCTACCAAGTCTTTCACCTCCACGTCCTCCAGATCTTTGACTGCCGATTCTTCTGCATCCAGTTTTTCCTCCACAGCTTCACTGCTTGCCACTGAACCCGTCTCAGTCTGCCCAGCAGGGGGTGCAGTCAGGATCATAGATGCTTCCATGTTCTGGGTCACACTTGAAGCAGGCTGGCTCATAGATCTCATCAAAGGAGATTGTTTGAGTGCGCTGTTTCCAGACATTTGGGCTTGATGATGAAGATTGTCCATGCTGGCAGATAGCTGTACTTGGCCAGTCTGGCTGGCCATGGGGTCTGCCATCCTGAGCCCCTGATTTAAATGGAACCTGGGATCTCCTTGAAAGCCTGGGAGCCTTTGACCCTGCAAGTTAGGGTCCATATTTCCTTGCATGGCACCTGGAAGAAATGGCAAACGTGGCCTGTTTTCTACTGCTCTGTGTCGCAGCTCAATAAAGGGCTGGCCCATTATGTTGTGCTGCTGCACTGGCATACCACGTGGTGGGAAGTGTTGGGGCAGCCCCATAGGGTTGCCCCCCATAGTCTTTGCCATTTCAGCAGACATGGATCGTCTCATTTGAGGAGGTACATCCTGCATCGGGTGTTGCCCCCGTGCAAAGAACTCCTGGGGCCCGTGAGGTCCTAGAGCTCCAGGTGGAAATGCAAACCTAAAACAGGATGAAACATTTATAAATAAGAGAGGAAGGGAATTCCTAGTGTTATGCAGTGCTGTGCTGTCAATCACAGAATATTAGCAACACAAAGGTGTAATTAAAATATCACACCAACCTTGGTCCCTGATGTCTCAAATTAGGATCTCCAGGATGTAGGCCCCGGGGAATTTGTCCCTCATTAGGGAAAGGGGCACGCTGATCGCCTGGAAAAGGTCCAGGAAACCTCATTGGTGCTCTCATGGGTCCTTGTCCTGGATAAGGTGGAGGCGGGCGGTTAAACATTTCCCCCTGCTGCCCAGGGCCCTCCTGGGGCCATGGGCGTGGTGTTCCTGGGGTTATGTTGCCAGCAGCCTCCTGAGGCCCCCTCTCCTGTCGAATAGCACTCCTCTGTTGCTGTTGCTTCAGGATTAGTTCTCTAATTCGTTGTCGCTACAACACACAACAAACATACATATATTTAAGGCTTTTCAGACACAACTTCACTAGGCCACAATAATACTGTATTTTTAGCTGCTAAGAGGGATTTCCAGTTCATTTTGGCATACTCAAAACTACACATCAAGTATATTTTCCACTGACTGCCACTGCATACTTTCAATTCTGTACACAAAGTTTTTGCTTCCTGTACCTGACATTTTCTCATACAGTAGAAACAAAAAATTACAACATTTAGTCAAAATAATATCTATCTATCTATCTATCTGAAATGACAGTTAGAAGCCATAAATAATGTGAACATGTTTTTCCAATTTGTTGTTTATATTTTTATACTAAGAGGGGAGAAAGGGTCTAAAATAGAAATGCTCCCTCGTTTCAGCTGGCCAGGGGGGCCATTTTCATGTCTGTGTTTGATTGAAAGCTGCTGGCAGACTGGACTTGAGACGGCACAAGAGTGTGTTGTCAATATTGAAGATTAAGGACCAGACAACCATCTAAACTGACCAAAGTGACATTTTCAGGCATGTTCTGATTAGTTGATCAGCTAATTACCCATCTCGCATGCAAACTGAGGTTAGTAGGGCATTTTTCCCTGTGAATGTTTTTTCAGTGGCTCTTTCAACAAGCTGAGGTGTAAGACAAGAAGTGTGTTCATATTTGAAAGTTAGATAAGAAGGGAACTTCTGTGGTGTGGTAGTTGTTTAAAGCATATTGTTGATTGGCTGTGACAGTGGTAGAAAGGTGATCTTACAGCTTGATGCAAATATTGGCAGTATGGAAACAAAGTCTCCATCTATGTAAATGGAAAACTATTTTTTTGTGTAATTTAGCCATCATTCGTGTTTGTTTTTATACTGTTTATTGTATTTTATTTTGTATCTTTTTGTGTTTATTCATGTCCGTGTTATATGCTGGCTAAATCAGTGTTATGTTTGTTTTTTAGATCATCTGGACAAGTTTGTCAGGTAAAAGTTCAAAGGTTGTTTTTTTTTTAACCAAATCTATCTCTCATGTCTTTCAAGATTTTAATAACTGACCCTGTGAGTAAGCTATCATAAACTGGTATCAATGATGGTCAAACTTAAAAGTACTACCCAGGATCTTGAAAACAAGAAATCCTATTAAAACAGTCGGAAGTAAAATCCTTTTCTTAGATCAAAAGAATCACTGGCGCAAAATTAGATTGCAATAGTAATGCATGAACGATGAGATTTAGAATAAAACATCAGTATTCATGTACCTGTCTGAGTCTTTCCTCACTCTCAGCGAGAGCAACACCCTGGGCCTCGGAGGAAGCACCGGGCATGTGTGGGTTAGACAGTTGGCCTTGGTCTTGAGAGACAGTTCCGCTGTTAACCATGCCTGACTGATCTCTCATTTCCATTTTCTCTGTTGACTGTGGACGAGGGGT
Source organism: Diplodus puntazzo (assembly GCA_963678695.2). Lineage (NCBI taxonomy): Eukaryota > Metazoa > Chordata > Actinopteri > Spariformes > Sparidae > Diplodus > Diplodus puntazzo. Next base: position 10,319,265 of record OZ023166.1, on the reverse strand, counting down.
CATGGGGGCTTGTTCAAATGGGTCATGGCCAGGTGTTTGACCGGGCCTTCTGGAGGGAGACTGAGCAAATCCATCATCTGAAACACTAGGGTGTTTTGGTGTTTGTGAGCCTGGATGAGGGAAGGGCTCTTGAAGCCTGGCTTGAGGCGGGGAGAAAGGATCCTGGCTTCCCATCGGTCCTAGCCTTGGCCCTTGTCTGTTTAGCCCATCAGCACCAGGCCGTGGGGTCCCTGGAGGCTGGGCGTAGGGGTCATTAAGCATTTGTCTGGGCTGAGAAAACATGTCACTACCACCTGGCCTCGATGTTCCAGGTGTACTAGTAAATGGCTCCATTGGCCCCCTCTGGCTACCTGGTGACTTGGAAAACCTCTCTCCTGCAGAGGGCCGTGGAGTACCTGGTGGCTGAGCATAAGGGTCCACTGAGTGGGAGGGTGACATTCTCTGTCCAGGGTGTGATTGATGAGGGAACTGGTTCATCCCACTGGGGCGAGGAGTAGAAGGAGGCTGTGAGTAAGGGTCTGATGATGGGCTTGGGTTTGAAGGCTGACCATAGTTGTCGTGTGGACGAGGGGTGCCAGGAGGTCGGGCATATGGCTCAAAAAATGGCCGCTGTTGAGGACCGGGTTCATTGATGGATCGTTGGTTACCTGTAGGCTGAGAGGGCTGGGCAAAGGGGTCATATGTGAAGTGATCAGGCCTTGGAGTTGAAGGTGCATGAGCATAAGGATTTCTAGACATCTGATTCATTGGTCCTGGCTGGGCGAATGAGTGCGCCTGAGGGTGATGCTGCTGGCCCATTCTAGGAGGACTGGTGAAGGTGTCATTCCCAGATGGTCTTGGGGTATGCGGAGGCTGAGCATACGGGTCATTCTGGTGATTCTGGGAGAACCTGTCAGTAGTGTGTGGGCCTGGTCGGTTGAAGGGATCCTGAGCCTGAGGAGGGGGCATAGGTGTTTTGAACAGAGGGACTGAACCGGACTCATTACTTCCAGGGATTGGTGCTAGTAAAGGCCTTGAGTAAGGGTCAGACAAGATCATTCTGTTCTGGGCCATGCGCTGATAGGCCTCATTTCTTATCATGGGCCTTGAGTAAGGGTCTCTGCCTGGAGAACCCATTGGGGGCCTTCCCTGAGCAACCTGACTAGCCCTGGGGGGACCCATGGGCTTCAGGAAAGGGTCCATATCCCCAGTTGGCCTTGGGGTGTCAGGAGGTTTGGCGTAAGGATCATTGCTCATGGATGTTGGGGAGCCAAAAGATTCATGAGCAGGAGATGGCCTCCCTCTGTCCTGCTGCTCCATCAATGAGGTGGGGGATTTTCCAGATTCCACAGGCATTCTGCGACATGCATTTGGCCCAAGGTTTGGCGGTCTTGGTGTCCCGACCATCTTGGCATATGGGTCCCATGGAGAAGAGGGTCTGGAGCCAGAGGAACCTGGTGAGAATACCTGTGGGGATTGAGGCTGAGAGGAAGGCCCAGATGGAGGGGGAGGAGGGGGTCGTAGGAAGACATCCTCTGGAGGGCATGAAGTGGGTGTTCCTGGTAGCTGGGGCCTTGCAAAGCCTTCTTTAGAGTTGAGCTGCTGCATGGGGGACATGCTGCCATTGCTGGGCTGGGAGGCTGGGCTCTGGTTGCCACTGTTATTCCCATCACCCTCTGACTGGTTGCCTTGCTGTTGCTGTTGTTGCTGCTGGAGTTGTTCATTCTTTACTTGTTCCAATTTCTGAGTGGCTTCGATTTTGGCTTGCTGTTTGCTTTTCTGCCTCATTTGCTGTTGGAAGGGCACAGTGAAAAGTGGGATTAGACATCAAAAGGGATGCAGCAAATTATCAGTCTCATGCCAAAAATGAACTGGACCTACTAACCACCAATGTCATCAGGGTTAATGTGGAGGACAGTGCAGTTGTTTAGGGAGCTTTACTAAACCACCACTTCTTAGCTGTCTTAATATTAAGTGGACCTGCCGCTGCATTCGCTGACTTCATTGCATACACTCTTACCTGTCTAAACTTCCACTCTTGTTCATGCTCTGACTCTTTTGGTTTCAAAGGGTCTTTAAACAGCAGTTCTGTGTCTAGTGGTATGTTGGGATCAAACACCTCAGGGGGCTGTTGCTGTGGGTGGTGCCTCTTCACCGTCTCATTCGACATCTGGACTTTGTTGATGCGCAGGGCTGCTCGGTTATCTCTTGCCTTTTGCTAAACAGCAAATCAACCACAAGTGGAAAGAAAAATCAGACATACTTACATAAGACATATCAGTCATACTACAACAACAACAACAACAACTGGTGTATGTAAAATTACCTTTTATAACATTGTTTTATAACATTGTTTTAGTATCTCACATGATATATGGGGTCTTCAGTAGTGAAAGGCAAATACACAAATATGAATGACCCCAACCCCAACCCCAACCCTAACCCTGGAAAGCGAAAACATCCACAGAAAGAAGACAGCTACGCTCACTCTGACCTTATCGATCCTGTTTGCTATCTAGTAAAAGGTTATTTGGGAGGAAGTTCCCTACTTGTTGGCAAAGAGCTGACACAGTGATAAAGGAGCCTCCATCCCCGAGTTTAGTTTGTCTTGCCGCCCCAAATATGTGCATGGCTTGTTAAAAAAAATCATGGTCCCATAGATGTTAAAATTTGTGCTTGATTCTGATTTTTTTTTTTTTTAGCATTGACTGCTTTGCCATGTATATCAACAAATCATTGGTTTTATGCCCTGACAATTTATATTCTGAAATATCCTTTTTTTATCCTTCCTAATGCTTTTTAAAAAGGGAGGCTAAATGATACAAAGTGCATATGTCAAAAATATTTTTTGCAACTTTTTTGCAGCACGTCTGTTGCAGCCCACATTATGCAACTGTTGTTTGTTTCATTGGTTAACACACAGCAGGTGCATGCAGGACTAGCTCACGATGGGGTGAGAAACAAATATGGGATATCGCCAATCCCACTTTTGATTTTGATAATCAAATCGAACACTTCTTTCAATCAATTTTCGACTAAAATTGAAAAATTTATTGAAAATGTTCAAGAGATAGGTGCTCCATGCTGCTCGATTACTCAACTTGTCTGACCAAAATAAAATTATTTTTTGTTTAGCATGGTGGGTCCTTTGGTTGTAGAGAAAGAACACTTTACTCATTAATGGGATAACGAAAGAGAAGGCCGTGAAAGTGAATTGTCACCATGTAATCAGTGACAAATTTTCCTTGAAATCTCTCATACTGGGTACATTTTTTAACCAAGACTAGGTCTTTAAAACTAGCCTTTGCCAGATAAAATTATTTCTAGTGAATTTAATCACTGAGACCATAGTGAGTTCTAACACTGTACAGGGCTTCCTATGTTAATTAGTTCATCTGTGAATGGCCGGATTTCAAATTGCATTGGCAAGAGGCAAGAGGCCAGATGCGATAAAGGAGTCGGCCTTCTGCATACTAATATGTCAGTGCAACTAGTAGTTATGGTTTGATATCTGGTGTGGTTCAAAGTGTTTAGGCTTTGATATAGTAAAATAAAAAACATTTAAAAAATTAACAGATTGAGTGATCTTACCACATATGGGGCCCTGTCTTGTGAACTAGCTTTCCTCCACAGTTTTGCAATTTGCTTTACTCTTGTAGACCAATCTGTTGAAAGAAAAAGAAGATGGGTTGTCATGCCAACAGTCTCACAGTGCTTACAAGGTATTTCTGTACTGCTTGACTGACACAGTACAGTGGGTACACCCAAACAAATACTAAGGCATTAATAGGAATTGACTGATGACAAAAGAAAAACGGCCAAATAGGAAAAATATATATTAAAGCTTCAGAGCCATATACAAACCTGGGTATTCTTCTTTGAGGTTGGGGAAATTGACATTGGTATACAAGACAGGCGCTACAGTGGCCAGTTCTCCTAGTGTCTCCTCCTTCTCCCACTTGAGTGTACTCCTTTGGGCATTTGACATGGCTTCAGTCTCCCCCTCAGGCAGGGATCCAGGAGGTGTAGGGCCAGGGCCATGGGCAGGGGTGGGCCATGGACCAACTGCCTCTCGAGGCATCTGATTAAACTTTCTGTCCCTAGAGTAACAAAAGGAAGTCAGCTTATCTTTAAACAAGTTTATATATTGCAAAGTTATGACAAAAGTTATCTTTTAACATTTTTCATATAGAGCAGCTAACATTAAATATTCTAATCTGGTGGGGAAAAAAGAAAAAACATTATGAGAGTACTGAATAATTTCAAGGACAGATGCAGTACATTACCTTGGATTGTCTGTGAAAGGCATACGGTTAAGGGGAGGGAAATTTTCTGGGATGCAGGGCCCTGCTCCTGGATTTGTAGGAAAACGTTGGTTTGGTCCCATCATACCATTGATCATTGGCATCCTTGGAAACATGGGATTCCCTACATACATGTTTGAAGAGGTGAATTAGATACATACATTTTCAAAAACAAACAGTCAAATGCCAACTCAAACAATGACAAGGTGCTTGATGATGTACCTGCATTTGGGTGAGGCATACTAGTGCCAGGTGTGGCAGGGAGGGGCCCTGAACCCTGGGGGTGAGGCACCTGTGGTGGTGGAGGTGGTTGGCTTGTGCTGGGGCTCAGGACTGCAGTGAAGAGATCCTCCACATCTTTGCCCTCCAGCTCTGTAACAGAGTATAAAGTACAGTGTTGTACATTTTAGTATATATATATATATATATATATATATATATATATATATATATATATATATATATATATATATATATATATATATATATATATATATATATGTTGTTCAGTGTTTCTAAGGTTAATATAATGCGATTAAGATGAAACTTGAAAATTACAAAGAAGAAGAAAGGAGAAGAAGGGTGATTTACACATGGACTGCAAAAATGTCCAGTGACTGGAGAGACGCAGAGATTCAGGTGCTTCAATCAGTAAAGGCCATAAAGAATTGTCGCACAAATTCAAGGATGGCAAGAGACTGTTGTTTATGAGCGCAGTGAAATTTTTGCGACATGGCCTGCCTACTGCCTATAACAAATCGAGCATTTTCAGCAGCCGAGACTGCATGACACAGAAATTCTCCAGTTGTGTGCTACATTTGAGAAAGGGCAACTGCCAATCATGTCTGTACTTAAAAGACAGAGGTCTATAAAAATGAGGATTCAACCCTTACAGTTTTGCAAGAACGGATGAAATTACAAACCTGGAATTTTGTAGAGTTTGCTGAGAATTGATTCTGAAACAAAAGAATTAGAGAAAACAAAACATTATTCGTCTTATATAAAGCTTTAAAATAACAGTTTGAACATGTCTGGACATATATCTCCCACACTGACCATCAGTGACCATCTTGTCTAGCTCTGGGCTGAGAATGCCGTCCAGGGGTTCCTCTGGGAGGGTTCGAGGTGTCCTTCGGCCAGCCTGAGACTGGGGCGCCACTGGGGAACTGTCTGTCAGGGGCCCGATGTCCAGACCAGCTGTGGAAACACACACAGACATACAAAAACAAATCATAACACGCACACATGCACACGTACACGTACACAGACAAAAGCAACAACAACAACAACAAAAAAAACTGACCAGAACGTGATCAATAATATAGACTTGAAGTGAGAACATATTTATTGTCTTAACAGCCTGTGGAATGCAATCAGAAACACATGATTACAGCTCCTTGGGGTTCCTGTGTTGTTTAAAAAGAGTGTTTTTGGAACTGTGAAGAGACAGAGAGGTCAAACTAATTCTCAGTAAAGGTACACAAACATTTGAATGTTTGAGAAGGAAAATATTTCTTGCATTGGTCTTTTGTACTAAAAGCCTATTCATTTCTTTAAAGCTGTGCAGCCTTCATCAGTTTTTTAAAATACTGAGCTTATCCATGAAAAAACGCATAAAAATAGTCTGGGTTAATGCACTGCTTGCAGATTGAATCAAAGTTACACTGGAATTTCTCAAACTTGTAACACAGAGCCGTTTTCCTACTCTTGTCTATAACATCTATACTCTCTCCAACACAAAACCTTCTTCCAACATACGGATGGTTGCAACCATTATTAATAGTCTGTATAGGAACAAAATTATAATCAGCCCATAGGGCAATTAAGATGAGCCAAGTAGTTCTTACAAAGAAAGAAGAACAGCTACTGCAGTTCATTTTGTCATCCAGACTTTGATGTATTGAGGAAAGTGGAAGGACATTCACCAAGGTCTCTTTTTCTCTAAGCTGCTTGATTCATAACAGTTTGGTTTTTTTTATATGCCAGGATGCCCTTACTGGTTTGTTTGCCACGACTTTGTAGCTATTGATCTATAAAAAAATGTCACCACTTTGAAAGGGTTGAGGAGGTTCACAGACAAAGACTGACAGACCTTAGGCATTTGAGTGAATACTGTGCACAGGGTTAAGAAAGCACTAAGCAGTCTATGAGTGTTAAAACATCTGAATGGTTGAGTAAAGCCAGGTACAAAAGCAGCTTTTATACATGCACAATCAAATAGAGACGCACACTGCAAGAGAAGAAGAATGCACTAAAGCAAGGGATTAGTAGGCCATAGCACCCTTACCAAAAGGAGGAGGTGAGCTGTCAACCTGGAAGGGGCAAAAATCAAGACCTACAAGAACCCAAAACCAGATAAAATGAGTGAAAAAATAGTGAAGACAGAACAAGCACAACACGCTTCAGACAATGCAAACAAAAGATAAAACCAAAGGTGAACATAAAGTATTGTTAAAGAATGTGACATTAAAAAAATCATTAAGTGGTGAAAGCAAAATAAACTTGCTGTCTGAGGAAATCTCATAACCGCGAGGAATACGATTTTTAAATCCACAGCTAGGTGACTATTAATAAACTGTTGCCACTGTGACTGCCTTTGAGATAACATGACGCACCAGAGTCACCGCTTGGCTTTCCGAGCATTCCCAAGATGTCTGCATCAGTGTTCAGAACATCAGAAAGATCAACTAATGGTTCCTCAGACGTCTCTGTAGATGGAGAAAAAAGGAAGAAACAAAAAAAAGAAAGAAAACCAAACCGTCACAAATCATAATTGATGGCGATGTTGAAGGGACATGACAATATGATTTGGAATATTTTCTTTGGATGCCACCTGTAGAATTTGATCTTAAGTAACCAAGGAAGGAAAGTTTAGATAAAGAAAAATTGAAAATGTTGAAGATGGAAAACTACCTCTCTTAAAAATAAATAATTCATTTAACAAAGTTATTCTGGCCTCTGAGACCATTGTTTGTCTTTTATGAAATCAAATTTAGAGAGAAATGAAAGTCACCATCTGTCAAGGTTATAGAGTTGTATTTCTTCTTCTTCTTCTTTGTTCAAACTGAACAAATGATAGAACTGAAGCTAATTTGGAGTCGGATATCTCGTAGCACCACTCATGGAAACTGTTATTTCTAATACTGGATACGATTTCTTGTCTGTCAGAATTATCATTATATAAACTTACGATTAGCAATCAAGTTCATGTAGAGAAATTAACTGCAACTTGACATTCAAGAATAAAAAAGAATCAAAGATTAATCTTCAAATACTTTAGTGTTGCTGGGTAGATTTCAAATAGCTTCTATGGTAGCTAAACAATGGTCTGCCAATAGTAGTTTTAAGTTGTGTTATTGTCAATACATCTGTCATACACTTTTTCATCACAAAGTTTTTAAATGATGTGACAATTTCAATAATAAGCTGATAAAAAAAAAAAAAACTTAAATAATTCAGAAAATGATTGGACTGAGTTGGACATGTGTAGTTATTAGGAGAGAAACCAGGAACGGAACCAGCAACTGGGGCCCATCCCCAAAACTTAAATCTACCACAGGTTATCAGCTAGCTAGGACAAGAAAATAAATCTTTGGTCTCATTATATCGTAGTTCCTCTTTATATAAAATCGCACTGGGTGCAATAATACATTAGATGTTGACGGTGAATAATTGTTAATGAGTAGTGTGTTCATAAACTCTCTGATGGCAGTGGCTGTGTACCATTTGGCCATCTTGGGTGTACTATTCAATATGCAGCACCAGAAATGAGGACATCTGCATGAATGAGTGCCAGCCACTGGTATGATGTTGGATCTCTATTAGGTAATATCAAAACAGTGACAAGTAGTACGGCTGTCACAGCTGTGGTTCTTTTTGAGGAGTTGCTGCAATAAGCATTCTATCAACAGGTAACAATCAGGACACATTCAGACCAAATCAGGTGGTGCGGCGCTGTGGGAGTGTGGGATTGTCACTCAACAGTTCGTGTGTGTGACATGTTGATTGGTTCGTCGAAAGGCTAAGCTGCTATGTTGTTATGCTACCATCATGCTGGTCCTACTAGTGATCGTTTGTCCTCATTGATCGGTCAAAAATAATAGTAAACAACCAGGATGCGAAGCAGATCATTACTGTGGGCTTTAAACTGGGGCACAAATCCAAGCCGGATATTCAAAAGAGAAACATCGCACTACACTGCGAAATATACATTAGGTTCCCCATGTTTTATTTTAGCCTTGCTAAATAACATGCCCAGCTACTGTCCCGTTCTACTCTACATGCCTCATGCTTGTTGGCATCCATAGATTAAAAAAAAGAAAAGTATAGTAAGTAAACTGGCGCACAATGCCAAACGGAGTGAATACATGTGAAACTTAACAAGTTTTTAGTCATTCATGCTGCGAGTCTGATCAGCAACTTATGTGATTTGACCATCACATCGTGACGTCCAACTGCATTTCTCAAGAAGTTGAGCTGGTCTCAACTTTTTGCTACCCTGTGGTCAGCACCGCCACAGCCGAAGCATACCACCCTCATTTCAATGAATGGGAAAACCTGTGTTTTTGCCACACCACCTGATTTGATCTGAATATGCATGCTCTGCAACATATTTAGCATGCCAAACAGTTTGAAAGTAAGTATACCTTTCCCATTTGGAATCAGCCTTGACGAGCCACTGTCACTATTCTGCTTCAGTCATTTTTTTTTTGTTTCACAAGGTCAGCATGTGAGGGGCATGTGCGATCTCATGTTAGATTGAGAGGCAGGACGAGGGAGCAAGAGATACAGAGTGAGTGGGCGTGCAAGACAGAGTGAGCTTGCAGAGAAAACAGAAACTAGAACTTCATTTTATTCGCCACTTATGAGTCTATGTAATTCCTGAGTGTGGGAGTGATGTGAATGGAGCTGCAGTTGCACAAATGAGTCCGTGGAAGCTCATGGCCAGATATTAACCTCTGAATCCTTGACTTTTTATGTTGTATGAATGGGTGAAATGCATTATGAAAATGTGTTGAATAGAAATCTTAACTCGTGTATGAAAAAGGTTAATACTCTTTGTGCAGAGACGAAGGTGAGAAAAGCATGGACTAAACGACAATGTTAGGAGCCAAAAAAATAATGTGTCAGGCCTTTTTCGAAACCTCCATTGATTCCTTTCTAGCGATTGACTAATTTAAGTCATTCTGAATATTCATTTTTCCGATGCACCCCTTTGAATTAATGAACCATTACATCCCTTGTCCTGGAGAACTGAGGAGTATACAGTACGTACGTCCTGCTGATGGTCTTGTGGGAAGCGATGTATTTGAGGTGCTGAGTAGAGGGTCAGATGAAGGGTCCAGGAAGCTGGTGGTCGGGTGCTTCCTCTCAACTTGGCTCTGCCCTTCTTCCAATAAGCCTGATTCGACCCCCTGCTGCCTGCTCTGCTTGCTTTTGTCTAGTAGGTCCTTTCCAAAAAACGCCTCCTGCACATGACAACACAGAGCACCAGGTCAATTCTCTGTGTTCACACTTTCCTTCAAGAAATGTCAGCATACCTTTCTTGACATCATTCTTGGGAAACACATCACCATGTCACATAGAAACTATTGCACACACATTGACAGCCCATGAGAACTGACCAAAGTGAAATAGAGAGGCTCAAACTAACAGTCATGTTGATGCTGGCCTCACTTTTGTCGGCACCTACCTCCCCCAACCACTTATACCCACAAGTCATCTACTATCCTCAATGACATGCAGCTGCAGCTGCCTGCCGCAACAAGACATTAAAAGCCCAATGTGTTGCCGTTTCAATAATTAATGAAATGTGCTTCACTGTGTCGGACCTTTAGGTTCGACGGAACATCCCCCCCACTGTAGTGGGATTAAGAGCAGCACTGACAGCTGCCGGTGGTTTAATGCACATCACATATCTCTGTTTTGGCCAACAAAAGGTGACGCTGATATACTGGCTAGAGACAAGAAGCCTTGAAGTCACCTCCAGTTAAGCTTTTGAATGTCAATTCACAGCCCAGACAGGAGCCATTAAAGGAGCATGATCAGAGACTGGTATCCTCCACTGTGACTTCCTCTAGGCTGTTCCTCTTTCAAAAAAGCTCACAGAAGGGGCACTGTGCACCAAAGTTCTGTAAGTGGTTTCCAGGCAATGTACTTTGGAGTCCCAACCTTCCCAAGGGTGGGATAAAACACATTTTAAGAAGATATGGCATGACAAGACCAGACAATCTGTGCATATGAATAAGAGGCTTGCATAACAATAAAACAGGGATACATTTGCAATCGACTGATGAAATTATTGTTTCAACTAATGCAATACCTCTTTCTTGTTAAACAGTGCGATGTTACGCAATATTTGAAATATTGTACCTGTGTTGGAAAAATTTGTGCAAGAAATTAGTTGATGATTATTTTCAAAGCCAAGTTGTGTAAATATGGAGAAATAATTCATAATTAAATCAGCTTTTAAAACACACTGATCAGACACTGTTATGCTACCTTAGAATGGTTACACAGTGGTTATACACTATAATATACTATATGCTCATTCTTTTTATACACAGTTTACTTTTCATATCAAACAGCAAGAGGTGACAGACCTGCAGGTAGGTGGGAAAAGCTTCCTCCAGTTTTGTTTTCTTCTTTCGGTAGCGTTTCTTTATTTTCTCTGGGACCTCTGGTCCAGGGGGCGTCTCATCCACAGGCGTATCCGGTAAAGCCTCTGTCCATCCTACAACAAAGTAAAAAATTACATCACGTAGAAACAAACAGATCAGAAGACAATTGATTATAAAACAGATGCATGTTTGTATATGTCACTGGGGTACAGACCTTCGTCTCTTCCACTGGGAATCTCTGACACGGACCCAGACGAATCCTTTCTGCAGAGTGATCGTTTAGCCTTGCCTGGACCCTGACCAGGACGGTTCCTCTGGCGAACCATGAACCCACCAATGCCTTGAAAACGTATATGTTTTTGGGAGCAAGTCAGTATATTTACTTACAAAAAAAAAATACAATTTTCATTACCATCATGGACTAGATAAAATTTGAGATGTATTGACTATTAATTATCCATTATGTTCAGCATGAAAGCTCAGAAACACTAGATAGAGACCTTTGTGTATCAGAGGCCCTGAGATGGCAGTGCTTTGCTTCAGCTACAGCTACGGCTACAGCTACAGCGACGGGCATGTACTGCACCATTTTACGCTTCAGAGGAGCTGTCTCCTTCAATCAGGTGCCCTACCCGGCCGGTACGGTTTCCTCTTCCTCTTCTTGCCGCCGTCGGCCCCCTTGGAGTCGTCTTCTGCTGGCTCTCTCTCCAGGCTCGAGTCAGACTTTGCCTCACAATCTAGGAGCTCCACCTCTATAAAGGGAGAGAGTACTGATGATGAGTGACAGCCCTGCGGCAGAGAACACCCCAGCCAGGCCCCTCAACACAGCGCCAGGGTCAATTCTATCTGAACTCAGCTCAGTGGCAGGACATTAGCCTGATTGAAATTAGGTTCACCAGTTCCATTACAGAGGACCTTCATTTCCAGGGAGACTTTGTCTGTTTCCTACACTTAGAAAATAATTTTGATATTGTATGGGTATCTGAGAGCACACGAACTACATTACTACTAATAGGGTGTATGTTCTGCATCAATCATCTGTGTCATACCAGGGCTGATTTGTTTTTTGACTGATAGTAGGAATAAAACATCATTGCAACTTTGGATTGTCCTAAAAAGCGCAGCAAAAATAGGTAGTGCCCAGCAGTTTCAACTACTGTTATTCAAACGGATAGAAAATGCCAAAAAGTGAAAGAATTCATGTACATTTGGAATACGTTCTGGGATGAAAGAAAAAGCCTTTACTAGAGGACAAGTACCTCTGTTGTCCTCCATGTCTTCATCACGAGAGTGCTCTGAGAGGGGGTCTACAGGAGCCTGAAGCACTGCCACACTGTTCTGGTTAATGATCTTCAACTTCAGCTTAGGTTTGGGTTTCCTGCGACGTGACGCTGTGGCAGACAAACTCTGGAGCTGGCAAAGCCCAGACTCTGTCAAGCAAACTCCATCCTGGGTGTAGGTCCTGGACAGATCTGAAATAATCATGGAATCGTGTTATGAGCTTATACTGTATAAATTAAAATCAAATCAAAATATTGTGCAAAGAAAGAAAATGTCTTTATTTACAATCCATTAATTTCAAAGCTCTGAACATACCCATTTCCTTAGCTTTTGTGACAATCTGCGTCATCATTACAGGCTCAATGGCGTCTCTGACCTTCGTCACAACTGCAGCAGCATAGGACAGACAAAAGCCATTAAACACAAACAACAAAAAAATAATTAAAAAAAGAATATTTAGAGGGATCGCTATGCTCCAACCTTTAGTGGTCTTGAAAGCTCGGCACATTGTGCAGTCGAAGCTACTGTCTGCAGCTTTTTCTACATCTTCCTCTGAATGGAGACCCTGACAAGACGCATGGAACCATCTATGGACAAAATAGAAGGTTTTAATAAGGGTTAACAGTGGTTAAAAAGCATTAGCAGAGACCAGTTCTCTGAAGTGGGCAGAAACACTGCACACCTGTCACATTGGCGACACTGCAGAATTGTGGTGCCTTCACTGTAGTCCACCAGGCAGATGGGGCATGTTGCAAGGCTGGCACACGGGGCACACTGGGTGTAATTATTCTGCCACTCACACCTTAGGCCTGGGGTGGTGGAGCCACACTGGGTACAGGACACACACCTGCAGGACACACGGAAAGACAAAGGTCATTCTAGCCAGGTTACTTCAAAGAGGATAACGCAGATTAACTGTGCTGCTAAAATCCTGTCCACTCAGTTCACTGACAGCATGCTGCAAATATGTCCTGTTAAGTTGTTGTTTATGGAGGAAATTCGGCTTTCCATAACAACATTTAAGACATGCACTTATCATGCCTTTGAAATGTTGGGCTGATTTTTAACTTCATTTTGTTAAATTGTCAACAAAGTGGAATGTTCAATATGTAGAATTACTTCATGCTTTTAGTAAAGTTAACAAAAATTAAATTCTAATTCCAACGATTGTTTGCTTGAATCATATCTTGTTGATATGATCATAAAGTTACTCACCATTTGCACTTCCAGCTATCCTTGGGCACATTCTGCAGTGGAGGGTCGAGGCAGTAGGTGTGATAGCTGATGTCACAGTCGTCACACAGCAGCAAGCGGCCGGGATCTGTGGCCTGGCCACAGGCCTCGCACACTGTACACTCCAGACAACGCCAGCCCTTACTCAGCACCACTTTTGTGATCTATGGAAGCAATAATGACGCATTTATATGTAGGTCCGTGTATGACAGGATAGTATTTCTGCTCCCCAATAAGGTGTACAAACTAAAATGTAAATGTACCTTTATTCCAACACAGAATGGATGGTAGCACTGGCCACACTGAGCACAGGCCAAAAGACGGCCCTCTGCGCCTAGACCAAAACTCCCACACACCACACACATGTCCTGAAAGGACATGAGAAACCATGAGTTACACAATGAAAGACACTGAAATTCTAAAGCAATAGATAGAAAATATCCCACATGGTCCAATTTTACCAGTTGATATGACTGAAAACAACAACAACAACAACAACAACAACGATACCAGTCAGCTGGTTAGTCACTCAATTGCTGAACTTTTAACCTTCACAACCAAATCACATGGGTATCAATGTTCTGTATGTTCATTCACTGCCTCTGGCGCTATGTGTAGCACCCATTATATATGTTATTTAATGCTATCTTGAATATTGAAGAAAAGAAAATGCTTCTTTAACCAAAATTCGCTAAGTCAATTCAAACAGTGCAGTTGCCCTCTATCCTCAAATACAGCTGTGCAAAGCATATTGAAATGCAAACTAAAAGGAATACACTGGAAACTTTGGTCTTTTAACCAGGGTGATTGAGTGAGCCCTTTTCAGCTCCTGCTTCATACTCACATTCAACACTAAGAGCTAAACAGAACTGTCTTGTTCCACTTGGGCCTTTCAGTTGTTGGTTGCACATCAGTTGGATTCTTTAATTCCTTAGTCATATTCATAAATAGTTATTCTCTAACAATACAGGATCTTGATTATTACTGTCTCTAACATCCTGATGAATATTTGACAGTTACCATCAGTCACTTATTGTTTACAGAAATTAATTCAGCACAGGAGCATTACTTTGAAGACAGAAAGTAAGAAACAATAAAATTTCAATATGATCATGTGTTACATAACCGACTGCAGTGCCTGCAGGCGGTTGGCAGCATCTCCATAAGAATTAATGATCTCCAGTGGGAGAGGTCTTTAAGCACAGATTTAATTTCAGGGCATTCAAGTGAATGGAGAAATTCAAGGATGTGACTCAAAATAAAACACATTAGCAGCACCGTTAAAAATTTATTTAAAAAAAACACACCTGTTTTAGTGTGAAACTGTCATTGCTGGAAAATATGACCACTGTGTTGTGCATAGCATTTTCCTCCTCCTCTTTGACTTGGTACGGGGTTTCGATTGTGATGATCTGCAGATCAGAGAAAAACACACACAAAATAAACAAATATATAAATCATTCTTTACTTTAAAGATCCACCATCTGGTTGCGTTAAAATGACTAGCTTGGATACACATACTTTAGACGTGTAGTTATTTTCTATTGTTCATAACATAAGAAATAATTTGGTGATATTGAGAAAATAACCCTCACCAAATGTCTTTATTATAAAATGAAACTAAGAAACACTTCACTTTGTTATGAACATGAATGTTATTTACAACACATCAGCCATGTCTTCAGCTGGAGGGAAAACTGACAGTGATTTGCATACTGTGTAATATTTGACAAAGATGTCACCAAACTGAGTGCACATACCCCAGGGTTGATGCTGGGACTTGCTCCATTCTTCCCTCTGGCTCTGCCACGTCCGGCTCTACCTGACAGACCAGCCCCTCTGGGCCTCCTCCTCCCAGGGAAGCCTGAGCCTCGACCCTGTATGGGCAAGACAATAAATCAGAACATGTGCAGTTTGCCACCTGAGGGGTAGATAAAGACACACTGCAGGGGGTAAACAGGGCCACTCCCCTTCTTACAAACTTAAAAAGACAAGCACACGCTCCACTTGTTTGCAAAAGTTTGTTTTGCCTTTGCACACGCTGAATTCTTCAAGTCATAGTTTGCTCAGTGAACAGAAAAAAATCTACAGGAGTTGCCTGGGGAACCTTTCACCCCTCCTCCTTTTCAGCTTTTTATATTTTTTTCTGGATACACAAAGTGCAGCAGGAATGACGTGTTACTGTAGGCTAACCTGGATGTTAGCATTGCCCTGGTTCCCTTGACAAAAACCTTTGACTTTGGATTATTGCGGGGAATAAGCTCTGTGGCAAACGAGTGTATGATACACAATTTCTGCAGCAAGATAATCACCACAAATGAACACCAATTATCTGATTTTGAAGCATATATTAAATTGCCTAAGTAAAAGGAAAATGTCTGTTGCAGTCTCATCACCACCACTAAGCATCTTACTACACCATAGTATACGCCCTTTACTATAAATTGTTCATTCTATGAGTTGTTAAGTTAGTTTAAATAGTCTGCAACTAAAGCCCGCCTGTTTAGACGGACTACTGAGAAGATGGGTTGTGTTCGATATAATGACATAACAATTCAGCAACCTCTTTAATCTCATTTGCCACTTGTTAGCAACAGCCTTTTTTTCATGACTCGTTAGCACTTTTTATACTCAAACGTGGGATATTTACTTACAGATGTATTTTATCTTATACAACAATCAAATATCCTAAGCTTGTGTTAACCACAGACTTTATTTGAGGCATTTAAGAGAAAACCCATTCAAAAAACTCAAACATGCCAACTTAATTTTGGGTGTTAGGACTCATTCCTGCAACACTTTTTTTGATTATACAGACTGCACGAAACAGCAAGAAATGTGTTAATCTAGTTCAAGAGAGGCAATCTCATTCTGCACTGTTGTTTACATGGTTGCAAGCAGCACAGTTTGCAGAATAAATTCAAGTATTAATACTATGGCTTTGAAAAATTCTATTCATTTTTAAAAGGGGTGATAACTACATCAGAAATCTAAACTTTTTAGTATTTGGAACATGAAGCAAATGCCCAGAAATAAATCAACACGATTCCTGACATTTCGCCAGTTGGTGGAAATTACTGTTATTACAAAAAGGTGCACTATAATTTCTGTCAGACTGCCAGCAAATGGGAATGATGAGAAAAAGCCTCTGAGCAGTTGTTCTAGCAATGAGAGTTCCACTGTGCCCTCCCGCCCATTTGCGACTGGAGGTCTCTGCCTAATCATGACTGTCAAACTCAAGTGTAAATGAACCTTGCAGCACCTGCCCCAGAATCCCATCCCATTTAGCCCCCATCCGACACTGATCCCAAACCAATGACCCGCCCCGAACCACTGTGCCTCCTGACAGACACACTGTACGATGGTGTTTAACCTGGACTGGACCCCTGCCGCAGCGTACAAATTAACCCTCACCATGCTTTGCTGAAGAGTAAAGGCTGTCACCATGGCAACCAACCGACACAGACTTTTCACAAAGTCAAAATCAAAGAAGGGAAAACAAAGTACTTGAACAGGTTTGAATAACACATAAAACAAGAGAGAGAAGCAGAGCATGGCTGACAAAGAAAATGCCACCTTCGTTCATGAGTCACAATTATTAACCAAACACTTGTATAGACAGAAATGCCTCATACCCTTGATCTCTTAATTAATCTGCAAAGCCAGCAAAACCCACTGTCAATATAGCAATATCTTTCGGTTCCACTTCATAAACGTATTAGTTTAGCCATTGGTCTATAAATCCCCCCTTCTCACAGTAAGATAGTGGTAATTGTTAGTGTTGGCTGTGATATATATCACAGTGACTTTCAGGAACACTCGGGGAGTGTGCGTCACTAGGGTAAACAGAGGGCTAACAGAGGGCAGCTGTTGTCTCTGGTGAGCCACAGTATTTACCACTCTGATGCTCCAGCCGGGGCTGCCAGAGGACTGCCTCGTCTTTGGGACGTCCCACCCCTCTGGCTGGTCTGGTGACCAGGACAAGGGGGAGCTCACACTGCTATGGGGGCTCCATGCACCCTAAGGTAAGGGAGGGCGGGTGAGAGAGTGAGAGAGAGGGAGGGAGGAGGGCGACAAAATGCAGCAACTTAAAAACAAAGCCAGCGAAGAAACAAAACATACAAAGAAAGATGTTAGAGAGATATGGTGAGCTTCTAATGTTGCCACTGGGGAAGGACTCTAGACACATCCATCTATGCAGAGTTACAGTATTAGAAAGCATCTGATGTGCCAAAATATAAACAGGGTAAGTTATTAGGTTTTAGTCTGTGTTAAAGCCAATTAAGAGTTTTCATGCATACAAGTTTAAAAGCAATGTTTCGAATAGACTGTAAAGGCAAAATTGGAGTGCACAATTGTGTTAGTGGCATTTCACACAGCATCATTTGCCAGAACATCATGGCACCATACGGCAGGAAAAGAGGCCCTGCAACCTCTCGCCATGACAACCTTGTATGCTTGGCATGTTGACAAAACAAGGAGAATTGCATCAGCACATGAGCGCATCAGACAAAAGCATGCTGGACTAAAGAGGAGCAACATTTTACATTTCTGGAATAGATTTCCCCAGGCCTTGTGTAACAAATTAGTTTGAGCCATATAATGTTTATTTAGGAGATGGGATATATCTGGGGGAAAAAACACACATTTTTGCAAACTAAGTAGTCTACCCTCACCAGCATCATTCATAATATATTATAGCCATGGGTGAAATTCAATTCCCATTATTATTTGTCTGAGGGGGTCTACTTTCAGTGTCTCTATTATAATTCATATGTTTGAACAATACTGTGACACTAATTTCGAGAGATTAAAAATTGTTTCATTTACTTGTGATCCACTGCAGTAGATGGTTTAATGTGGAGATAATTAGGACATGTTAATGGAAATGGTCACTGTAATTTGTGAATTGAATGCTCATTCTCAAAAAAGGACAGTGAGGTGGTGCATGTTTGGAATGAGGACATGAGATGAACAGAGTGGCTGATGAAAATGCTACTGAGAGGGATATCATGGTAAGCATTTTCAGTTAAGGGTCTTTCTAGCCATAAAGAAAAGAAAACATAACTCTGTCTGGAATTAATTAACACTTCAATTGAGTTTCTGCATGAACACTGTGACTAACTGGTCATGTGGTGCACAAACATGTGAAGGGAGTACAGGGAGTCGAGAGAAAGCATCATTTTCTCAGCTGTCCTCCTGCTATACTTGCATAGTGTACAGCAAGGTTTAACCCGACTGAGACAAAGAACAACACTACATATTAGATTACACATAATTACCATCAACTAGCTTATTAGTTTGCATGTTAGTAGCATATTGGCTCATATTAAGTCATTATAAAGCACTTTTTGAAGCCTTCTTCTGTATGAATATATTCTACAACTACAAGGCCATTATCTGAGTTTTTCGTCAATGAACTCTTAATTACTGTGTATCAATAGCAACTAGAGAAGTTGCTGTACATGATTTAATATATCAATATGCTCTGCTCAAGCCTTATAAGATGGTCAAGCCACAAGAATAATTATTCTCCACTTCATTAATATGGCATGCTCTTAGCAATAGACAACATGGTTAATAGTGTCGAAATAACTTAATGAAGTCTTAATAAATCCATTTTAAAAAAGCTTGTTCCCCCTCCAAAAAGCAGCACAGAGGCCAGTGGCAATGTTACATTGGTTACATTTCTATATCTTTAGTATCTTTCTGATCACAACCATGACTGGTTGAAGTTTAAGTGCTGCTTGAACGACGAAAGGTGAAAAATTATTTACACAAACTTCTGTAATTTAAATATGTGTCATAACATTACACTGGAAAGGGGAGAAACATTTGAGTGTACACCTTGGTGTCATGTGATCCACGAATGTATGCCAAATGTACCCTTTTCCCACTGAAGCCAGATGACTGAAGCCTTGTATTTTGAAACATGTAAAACCTCCTGATTGTATAGATATTTCTCAGTGCTTTCTGATGACAATAAAGAGGCAATATGCGACCAGTATGCATACTAATGAGCAAGCAGTTAATGGATAATATGTGCACCCTAACATAAAGTGCTACGAAGATAATAAAAAACATAACTGAACCATTTAAGCTGCTACAACCAACCCAGTGCCAACAAAAAAACTCAACCTTCATACAGCAGAGCCAACAGGACATTTCCACACATCATCTAGGAGTTCACAGAGTAGGAGCACCAACTACTAGCACACACTCCAGGGGTTCATAACGTAGGCTGGGACAATGAATTACGGCACAACAAGCCAGACAGTGGCACAAAGCGAAACAGTGGTCTTCTGCAGCATGAAATCCAGGTTCCTACCTGTTTCACTCGTGGCCTCCCAGGAGAAAACTTCCTCTTGGTGATGGCTGGCTTTCCCATTCCAATCTTAGGGGTGAGTGGTATAAGTGTGGTGGTGGGTATCATACTGCTGTGGTCACTCAGCGAAGGTAGGATTTGAGTCTGGAGTGGTTCTCTGGGAGATGTCCCTCGGCCCAGAGGGGAAGAGTGGGAGGGAGAGGCAACCATTTCTGCCAACCTTTCCACAGATGTCTTCAATGGTTTCTCCTCTGAAGACAGACTGCAAAGTGAAAGATTAGGCTTGCTCTCCGGTGTAGTGTACATCTCCTCTGATATACTGGAGGCTGAGGGCTTAACAGTCTCTGCCAGGTTCCTGTGATAAATATCCTCACTCCTCTCCTTGTTAAGTTCTTTTGGAGCCGTTTCCAGGAAAGAAGTCCCAACTACATCCATACTCGACTGCTGGGGTAGCGAGACCTCCATTGGTTGGTCCGTGAAAGGTACTGATGCAGTACTTGGTTCTTTGGTGGTTGAGATGATGGCCTTAAAATCCTTTGTGCTGGAGTTGGCCATACCCTCCTCATGGCAGGCCTCTGTCTTTGCTGGTTTGATTTGTAACGTGGTATCCTGTGTCTGTAGTGACTCCACAGAGAGCGGGACCGGAAAAAACTCAGACTCCTGGCTGGGAGTTGCTGAAGACACAGGACTCTCTGCAGATGTGAGCTGGGCTCTTGCTGCTGGTTTTGTTTCTGTTAGATGACATACAGAGTGGTCATTATAATATCTGGATATCTTTACATCATTAACAGATTGAACAGATAGAAGTGGAAACCAATATATCGATCAGTTAATAAGTTGATGAATGAAAAGAATTTCCCTAATTTAATCAATTAATCTTTTCAGTTTTTTTAAACAATGTCAACTATTTGCTGGCTCCAACTTCTTCCATGCAAGGATTTGCATTTCTTTGTCATTTTATGCCAATAAATGAAGATTCTTTGGGTTTTGGACTGTTGGTTGGACAAATGAAGCAATTTGAAGATGTCATTTTGGGCTATGGGAAATTTTCAAGAGCAGTTTTTTTTACTTTTTTTTCTTCACATTTTCTAAAAGAAAAGATTAATAAAGATTATGACACTGAATTCAATTTAAATAACACGTTGCAGCTCCAACGCCTCATTTCCACACAGCTCTGTGTGTGCTAACTGACAGATGAATGTAATCTATTTATTCACGTATATTTCGCCATGAATTTGCAGTTGAGTTTCTGTCTTGATAATGATCCATGTGCATTAAAAACAGTGAAAATTAGCTTCTCACTTGTGCTAGCGCTGGTGTTTCTACCCATCACAGACGTAAATAACACATCCATGTCAGCCAGCCATAAAGATATGCATTTCCTTGTGTTGAACACTTGGGGGAAAATTCCTTAAAATAATCCACTGTGTGGAAACGAAGCATGAATGTAATCAATGTAAATGATGTTGACTTGGAATCAAAATGTAGTTCCACAAAGCATATTTAGAACCAAATAAAAAGACTGTACACAAACCTGGTTTGAACTCTGTTAGGGTTTTGTTGACAGAAGGTTCAGTAACCTGCCCCTCCACAACGTCTGCTCCCACTGAGACTTCTAAAAGAGAGAAGATTCATTTTCAAGATAATATATAATAAAAAAACATATATTTGTTTATAACAGAGATAACTAGGAGAACTAGAGAAACTGAACACATTACAATAAAGTAGGAATAAAAGAAATTGGTACATAGGGAAATGCTGGGCTCGGATTCCCAGTAGTTAAACTAAGGGAACAAAGATATCTTTGCTTCTACTATCCCGACCCATCTGTTATTTTACAGCTAATGGTAAAACAAACAACACTATACGCTGATGTGAATCCCCAAGTCATGGAAACTCTCCGTTCAGTAAAGCCACAGAGCGTTTTTCTGTGAAACAAAGGTGAACACTGGCAATAATCCTTTACAACCTCTAATAAAAACAGAAAGCCTTGTAATGCAGATCACCTTTTATCTCTCGAGCCAATAAATGTAAAGGGATTTTTTTATGGTTCAATATTAGCATAAGAATGAAAGGCTATACATTCCATATGAAAGTAACATTAATGTCCCTGCTTGGATTTAATTAACTGATGCATCAGCCTTGAAAGGGATGCGACATAAGTGTACTGAAAAGCTTTTGAGTAACAGTAACAATGCATACATTTTTAAAAAATAAAAAAAAAATAAAAAAAATCAGGCAACCCTTTATTATTCATCTTTGATGTAATGTATCCTATCCTCTCTCGCCACTTGGGTTCGTAGTGTCTCTTATCCTCCCTCTCTCAATTTGGTTTTGCATTAAACACATCAATGCATTTGGCTAGCCTGGCATGAATAGAACTAGTCATTCTTGGCTATCAGGCATCAACACATCGAGCCAATATTCTGCCAGACAGCCTCTGACCGTACAGATAGCCTAGTCTTAACGAGGCGCCCACCATTTCAATCCACAAGTTCCCATGTCACACTGATCCTGACACACGCATGCACCTGCTAAGCATCTCTGCCAGGGAAGGGAGTAACCATGACAACCAACATCCCAGGGTCTGTGTGCTCTGAGCTCATGACTGTGCAGCTTGCAGGTGCTCATCCGGTGCCGATGCCAGAAAGTCAATTAGGAGATGGGCCTCCAACCATCTCAAGCCTTCAACTATTGACCAAGCTGAACACACATTCTCATTCATATTAACACCCTGCTTCCTATATCTCCTACAGTGAATAAAGTGATGGTTGAGATAAATACGTGGCTTTGATTAATGCAGCAGTGGCCTAAAGCCATGTCTAACTTCAACCACAAGATGGATCTAACAGCATCTGACGGTTGAGTCACGTTAAGCCTGCTGTTAAACCCTGAGTGGTGGAGAATCCTGGCAGGTGATAAACAGCTCTGGTTAATGACTTTAATTACATTACATGTGCGGGTGGATGGCAGCATAGTCATGATCTCATATAACAAAGACACATTTTTAAAAAAAATAATTCTAATATATCAAATATTTAAGGAAATTTCAGCCATTTTCTAAGAACATTTTCTTCTCTAGTTTGTGCAGGATTATCTAATACACAACAACAAAAAACTAATTTTAAATAAAATTGTTCACTGTGTGCTGGGAAGGCAGACATATTTAAGAAGCTTCAACCCATAAGCCCAAATGATATCTCTGGCATTATGACGCGTCTTTAAAAAACAGGTAAAGCTTATTTTGAGGTGCTTAACATAAACCGATAAAAGCTCCTCTTAAATCAATACATATATCTCATGAACACTCTTTAAAGCGGCTGAGGGAGAAGCATCGCCTTTCCAGCTAAATCCAATGATGGAGCGGTTCATGACCACAGGAAAAAGATAGTAAAATGAGAGCACATGTGTACGGAGAGCAGAGTAAGCTGCTGCAAGCTGTGTGAGCGGCCGTGAATGAGCCAGCGTAGCTCCAAGGCAGGTTAGCAGACAGGGGATCTAATATCATCACCATCATGCTGCTCCTATCCAGCCTGTGCTGCCAGTGGAGTCTGCTGTCTAGACAGAGTGGGCAGTGTAGCTACCACTGGCATCCCCAGCTCACCGTTCATTTCCCTGATACTACACTGCACTTCTGGGAGGACTCACATGGAGTGGAGATGCAGCCCTGAGCTTCACACAAGTGGATGCCAGCATCATGTAACTCATAGTGTTGGTGTTTGGGAAAAAGCATCTAGAAAAGCTTACGTGCCCAAAAAAAAAAAAAAGAGCTTTTAGTTACAGTTCAAGTCAGGTGCCACATCTCCAGATTGGTTCTGATTTAAAAACAATGTGGCTAATTCAAGAAAGGTCAATATAGTTTAGTTATGTTTTATTTAGTTACCAACTTAGAAGAGTTAGGCCGATACGGTCTTGCTGACAATAATCGACAATGAAGTCTCGACCATTGTAAATCGGGACATAAAAAAGGCCCCCCCATGTCCCTTTTTTTATTCTTATCAAACAAGCTCAGACAGGCAGCCTGAAGTCTTTGAAGTCCTTGAATCCACTGGCCACAATTTATGGTCTTGTATTACAAAACACACTATTGTGTGTATCATTTTTCCAGCCTAGTTTGGATTGAACCAGTTCCATGCACATATGATGGACAGTTTGACAGCTCAGTTCCCAACAACAGAAATGAGTGATATGGGGGACTGACTTTGATGAAATAACTGTTTGTTAGACCACCAACGGGACAAAAATCAGCAAGCTAGCATGTTATTTCTCAACTATATGTTCAGCGGTCGTCTGGTGTTAAGATATTTGAAACATTTATTCTGAAAGACTATGATTTAACAGCTAGAGTCACAGAGTTAACAGAGATTAATTTACTATTTAACACATGAAACAACAATTAGCTCATAATTGTGGAATGTAGTCAGGTCAAATGCCTTTAGTAATGTTTACTTATTGGCATCACCACAACTGAGGGGACCTAACTGGAGCTGCAGCTGTTTAGACTTTCGTCATATGAAAGTGAGCGGGTTGGGAAAATGCTTAACATGTCCATATATGACTGACACCGCTTGTTGTCCTTTGATTTGGGATCACAAACCTGTTGCTGGCAAGCATGCACAAGATATGACAGACATGAGAAACCACAGCACCTCAGCAAACTCTCCCTCCGTTGAACAGTAGTAACAAAATCTGGCAGTGAGTCAAGTCAGCAAGTTAAGTTACAGTAAGTATGAGCAGCCAACTTGGGTGCCCATCTCTTAAAAAAAGTGCTCTCAAGTGTAAATCTCATTTCACATAGACTGGCAGACATACTACCTCCCCAGGTGGCACGAGGGAGAAACAAAGTACTTTTTCAAAACACAGAGTTACAAAGACAATTGAGACGCTTTAATCTGTCACTAGTAGGACACCATCTGGTTATTGGAGAGTCCTCTTAATAAGAGAGGGAGTGCTTCTCTCTGGTCTTAGTCCAAACAACTCCCAATCCTTTCATCCACAACAACTGCGACTTTCAAAACTTCATCAGTGCCGACACTAAAACCCAATACTGCGTTGCATGGGCCAAAACTTTTAGCTGCTTCTGCATGGCTAGAGGCTGTATCAATGAACCCTGAACTACAAAGACTCTTTTATTGTCAGTCCTATATCCCTGGTGGTTGTGTGTATGATTCTGTATAATCAAGAGAATTAGATTACTTGGCTGTACCTTGCAATAACAAGGTATGATTGATATGCTGATAAACAGACAAGATTCTCGGGGAAGGGGGGGCACTTGAGCTCAGAGGAAGTAAAGACTTCAGGAAAGTACAAGGAAAGAGATCAGAGCATCCATCTTCCTGTGTATCTAACCTTTCTGGAACAAAGACCCACCAGGCTTCTGGGCTGACGTGGCCAGCTTCTCCTCCCGGACGGTAGCCTGAACAGGCTCTGGATCTGAGTGCAATGGAACAGCAAGTAATTCCGGTTTGGGGTCATTGTGCATTTCAGGAGGCAGCTGAGTGCCAGGTTCTAGGTCCGTGTGCTTTTTAGCCAGCTGTAGGCCAGTCTCAGAGTCTGTGTGCATGGAGGCTGGCTGAGGGCTGAGCTCTGGGCCGGTGTCCATATCCTCTGCCTGTAGCGCCTGCTCTGCAGCAGGAGACTTGCAGTTGGAACAAACATAGTCCTCTCTGGGGTGGATTTCTGCTTGGCCTGAGTTCTGACGTTCGCACTCCAGGTGTAGCCATCTGAATGGAGTACACAGGAATTTTAAGGGATTGTTATGACATATTCATTACTGTGGTTCTCCAAGTGGTTTCTTAGTGCTACCAGGCAACATTGATTCCCAAATCAAAAAATAAGAGCGTTGCATTCGGACTAATTACGCTAGAAAAATTAGCTTACCTCTTACAACTGTGGCAGAAGAGTAAGTCTTTGTGATGCTCAGGGTCCAAGATGCAGGCACACATAGGACAGCTCAGAGCAGGGTCCTGGTTTTGGACGCAGTTCTCACACAGCAGGCTGGTGTGGTGCCATTGCCTGCTGGTTCGTGTTCCACATTGGATGCATACTCTGCAGTTCTGCGGAGCAAAGGAAGCCTTCTTATGAACGTGACCAAACTGGAACCATTCAGACCCAATGCAGTATGAAAACTATGTTTCTGTTTTACAGAACTGGCATGTTAAGCCATGGAATGGGAAATGAGCATGAAACCTTCCCAGGCACACAGTGAACATGCCTATTTTTAAAGAACATGACTCTTATCCAGCAGATTCATGACAGGAAGCTGGGTAATTTTTACCAAAAAATAAAAGCAATATTTTTAGGCCTTGGTGAAATGGACTTACCATGTTCTTTTCAAATAAAAAGGACCATTTAAATAAAACAACTAATCTTTCACAAATGCAATTTTAGTTACACATGTGCAGACACTTGTTTATTGAATGGTTTTAAAGACAATTTAAACTTTATTTTGAGGTCAGAAGGAATAAAATCTGAGGATCAAATTAATCAGGTTCTGGCTACATAGCTGCATGACAGGGTGCAACGTACTGCTGGGTTACGAATGGTAGGCGTCTGAATTCTAAACATGGAGCACATCTAGGATCTACATCAGCTATATAAAGCACTTTGCTATTTTTTGCCAGCTTGCATACCCTGAAAACAATAGTCCCACTGCTTTTCAAAAGGTCTTTGGAACAGTTTTGTTGACCAAAGAGCTGTGAGCTACATATCTAATCAAAAATGATGGTTGCCATTTATTTGCTTTGTGGATATCCATACTGACAGCATTCAACAGCAAGAGCTGCTTTGGGTTAAAAGCAGGCATTTGACTTTTATTTCAAGTTTATTTTATTTTAAGTTGTGATGCTGTGTAAGATTATACTTTTTAATGTAGTGCTACTTTGGGCTAAATATGCTCTATGCAGTTGCATAATGAATGCCTTACGGTCCAGGGGTAAAAAGTTGATGAGTCAATGTCAGTAACTAGTGTTAAAATGACATTTTTGAAGGGAAATTCGACATAGTCCAGTTGTTTTATTTTCCGCATGAAATCATCGTGAAATGTATTTATGAAAAGTCTACCACAACTAACTTTCTCCCTGCAAAAAAGTGATTGAGAGTTTAATAGACCAGCTGGCTGCTCAGCTTGAGTGAGCTCTGTGCTCTTCCATGACAGATAATATGACAGAGCACTGAAACTCCAACAATGACTCATTTTTCATTGATCTCTACTTCAGCAAGACAATTGCACTCAGAACAAAACTACCATGTGAGTGGGGTATGGGTTGATGGCAAGAGGCAAGGATGTGTGTGGGTTGTGTGTTCCCCCTGTGCTGAGTCAGATAGAGAAGCCAAGTGTGAAGACCTTTCATCACCGGCTCGCTCTATTGTCATGGCCTTCACTAGCCGCTGCAGCGAATTGCATGGTGTGTTAACCAGCTGCCTAAGAGAGGAGAACACCATTTACAAGGATGGAGGGCGGGGCTGCAGTGAGGCATTGCGTGTGATTAACTTGCACACACATGTACACACACTCCCACACTGCTTTATCCTACAGCAGTGATACTGAACTGAAGCCTTTAAAAGATCAGCCGGTGTGAGTCATTTGTTAACCCCCAGAAGCTTGCGTACAAACCACCAAAGTCATATTCTGGTGGGTGGTAGACATTTTACTCTTTGCCTGAGCGAAGATTCATACCTTGAATTTTTACACTGAATATTACAGTCCACACAGAGTGGGAATTTTGTGTTGTGATTTTGCTTCAAGGGTTCACCTGGTGGAAACAATCTGGGCATCAGATTCAAGTTTGGAACTTCAATCAAAATACCAGCCCAAATAACCTGGATTCATATCATCATAAAAGTAAGCCATCCAGCATTATAGGTAGTCTTTCCTACCTTACATCTCCATCCATTGGTGGGAAGAGATTCCATAGCAGGTTGCAAACAGAAGGTATGGTAGCCTTTGTCACACATGTCACACACCAGCATTTTAGTGTCCTCTCCTGGGTTTCTACAAAGAGAAAAAGAGGGTTGTGCAAAATGGGTCAGCATAAGACTTAAACACATAAACTGCAAAAAGCTACACATGATTTTTAATTTGGTACTGTAGTCACATGGATGATAATTGTCAAGGGGTTTCTCCTTTGGGAACAGTCATCTTTAGGAGGTTTCCTGAACAAAATATGTTTTTACACAATGCGTTAATTCTCAGTCTCACTTTCTTCCCTTTGATTTTCCAAGGCAGGTATATTCTTTGAGACTGTATTCATCCCTTGTTTGAACTGATCTCAAGTTTCTACTATATGCTGGATCTCAGTTTTACAGCAAGTATCAGTTCTGTTTGTTACCGTGTTGATGAATGAAGGCATGCATGAATCAGAGGAGAGAAGCAGCCTTTTCCTGTCGTGACTAATATGTACTCTCTGTTCTGATTTTTCAAAAGTAGCAAGAATGATTTGTTGTTGTGATAGTGTTTGCCTCTCCAACGTTTTAATATTTTACGTCTAAACCATCTAAAAACAATACTCATCCACAAAGAAAACCTTATTTTCGCCAGACCAGGTGGAAGACTGGCTGAACACACTGACATTCACTGACTGACTACCTATTGTTAATAACTACATACAGATAAAGTCGTCCTGCTATGTTGCATCCAATACCACTAACAATCACTAATAGAAAACCTTGAGGTGAACTTGTTTTACATTTGGATATTAAGGATTGTTGTCAGTAATTTGTTACCCGTAAAGTATCTTTTCCAATGTTATATGGCCAGCAGTGTTACATTTTTTATCAGGTAAGCTAAGACATTATGGATCCCTAATCATGAAACTGAATTTTTTCAGCAGCTCAAGAGTCATAAGCAAAGGGAAAAACAATTATTCAGTGATAGAATGACAAAAACAAGAGAAAACAAGATATACAATAGAATAACAGATAAATAAAGTAAAAATGTTAATAAGCAGGACTATGTACACTATTCTTCTTTGACATACACATATCACCAAGAAGGACAACTGCAAAAAACAATTGCACCCAAAGTAATACTAACAACAACATAGAAATGTTAATATGTTAAAATATTAGCCCAGCTGATATACAGTAGCTTGGAGCGTGTAGCTGTGTGTCTCAGTGTGTGGGGGTGCTACATCTCTAATTGTAGGGTTGGCAATGAGTAATGCGGAAGAATTGGTTGGGGAAAAAACAAACAAGGCTTTTTCCTGGGCAAATACGGATGTATTTAAATTTGTTTTACTTCTTTAAACACAGGTAAGGTTTTAGATTGGTATAACCTCCCCAATAAAAGGCAACACAAAAATGGTGTCTAAGGAAGTCAGTTTCAACTCCCATGCCATCCATTATAGTGACAATATATCATGAACCCTTAGTCATCTTGAAAAAATACCATGCTATGCAGTAATAACATGGTGCTAGGGTTTCTATGTAAATACAGAACAGAAAGCTCAATGGACATTGTTCACCTAAGGCAAACAGGCTCAGTTGCTAGCAGAGCTCCTGCGCTGTTTAAATAAGGTCAGAAGTTACAAGATTGAGCTTTAGGGTACAACATCCAGTTAGCTCCTCGCAAACCACAGAGGTAAACAAACCAGCAGTTAGTACCATGCCTGGTAGCTAAACAGAAAAACAGTAAGACGAAAAGTGAAGGAAAAGCAAGAGACAAAAAAAAATATTGAGGCTGAGATTCGTTACAGAGGCGAGTGGGAAGGTCACTCACTTGCATGTCAGGCAGATTTTGCACTCAGGGCACTGCCAACCTGCCCTCCTCAGAGGGGTCACGGCCATGTCCAGGCATATCCCATGGTAATGCTGACCGCAACTGGTGCAGAAGAGCTGGTCCAGTAGGTCCCCCGGGCTATCACATAGCGCGCAATTTACATCGTCTACAACTATGGCCGGGAAAATTAAAGAAAGAGTCAGTTAAGTCAAAGGAGACAAACATAAAGTGTCAAATAATCCCTTATGCAAATCGCTTTACTTTAGCTTTTTACATACAATGTATCCAATTCTACTCAACTTACATTTGTGAATGGCCAATGCAGAGTGTTCTGGGCAGAGGAGCGAGAGAGTCCTGATATCCTGAAAGGTCCCAGCTGCCCCCGCACAGGGGTAATGGTAGAGTTGAGCACATCCTTCAGCACAGCACTTAATGGATGCTCCAAGGCGCTTACAGTATGCACAGTGCTGCAGAAAGAGAGGGAAAAGGAGAGAGAACCAGAGACCATTAAATATGACTAAATTGTCTTTATCTGCAACTAAAATTATTACATTCTGTGAACAGACAAGGATACAACAACCTCTTGAACAGGTCCATGGCATTTTTTTATGTTAAGACAGTACTTTAGCCTGTAATCTTTGGGAATCATCGGGTATCTCAGCTAAGATCAAAACCCCTGTTTGAACCCCTGTTTTAGACCCCCGGTGATCAAATTCATGACAGAGCCTCACCCATTCCCTGTTTGTCTCAGTTCTATGAGTGTGCACTAATAGCCACTCTGGAGATCAAGTGGAAGACTCGCTGATGGGCTGCACGAGCAATGGGTTGCTAACACAATCGGAGAGCCGTGCCACTGCTAACACTGGCAGCTAAGCTGCCATAAGAGCTCAGCCCCGTTGAGTGGCGTGACCTTTTCCATTTCACAGCTGAGAGATCCGCGCTGCCGGTCCGACCTTTACCAGCCAGTCTGATCCATCAGCTTTACCGTGCCTCACTGAAGCAGTCCCTCCCCTGCTGCCCCAACACATTAAGATGGTGTTAACACCTATTAGTCCATGGATGTTCTCCCCTGACTCACCTTTGTGCTCCCTGAGTCAATGGCTCTGTCCACATTAAGCAGAGATTGTCCCTCGCCCTCACAAACACCTTCGGACCACAAGGCACAACTCTGATGTGCCCAGCATTGCCCTGAAATTTCAAGACATAAAAAGGGTGCGATGATTAGAATCGTATAAACATCTGGTTCAGATTCTGCATCAACATATGCATTCATGAGTACTCTCCATTTAATATGTCTGTTAAAAAGCAATAAAAATGTTTCTTTTAGTGATCTTACCTGACTCAAAGAGAGACTGGACGTTGAGATCTTGTGGAAGGCCGACATGAGAAAGCTCATCCCAAAATCGACTGGCTGGGTCTGGTTCTTCCTCGCAGTTTTCAGACCCACTGGAACAAAGGAAGAGGTTTGCAGTGAAAGCGGGTCAGCACAGGTTTTTATGTTTTTTGTTTTTTAAGAGGAGGACAGCTGACAGATATGCAACGCAGGAGAAGGACAGCCTGAATCAATTAAGGAATGAATCGAGAGCAAAGACATAAAGGTAGAGGACGATATGCAGTTTTTACAAAAGCAGAGAGAAGAAGACAGATAGAATGAGCTGGGGGGAAATGTTTGAGAGCAAATAAAAAGCTGTGGGGGAGGAGGGAGAGGATGAGGATGAGGAGGAGGAGGAGGAGGAGGAGAAGAAGGAAGAGGGCCATCTTGTTTGGTGTGTGCACAAGAGGCTGGCTGTTCAGTCCCATAAAGTCTGTTGAAAAGGATGCGTTTCCCTGAGTCCCTGGCTTCGACGAGTGAGCTGCATTGCATGCGGAAAATGTGGAGAGGAAGCATTAGCATTTAAAAAGGACCCCAAGTTCCAGTAAACAAACCAACGGCCAAAACCAAGAGACTGGTTTCTGGAAGCATGATGCCATACTCGTGACAAACAGCCTTGACAGCTTATTGTTCACAGCCAAAGTTTCATCACCAATTATATAATGATCTTCTCCCACAGTTTCCCCCTCTGTCCACCACCTCTGCTTCTCTGACAAATCAATATACAATTTCTCCTCCTGCCCTGTGCTCCCTCCTGTGCCTCTGTGTGGCACAGCCGAGGACTGGCCCCAATGACCAATCACACGGCAACAACACAACAGCTCACTGGTTGGCTTGGCATGCT
Organism: Diplodus puntazzo; assembly: GCA_963678695.2. NCBI lineage: Eukaryota > Metazoa > Chordata > Actinopteri > Spariformes > Sparidae > Diplodus > Diplodus puntazzo. Next base: position 10,287,589 of record OZ023166.1, on the reverse strand, counting down.
GCCAGACGCATACTGCTCCTCACTGCCCATTACATCACTGGGAGCCCGGAGAGACACCCAACTGATTCCAAAGGACCAAAACAAATTAGGCAGCTGTCCAAAAGAGTCCGAGGAGGGTCCTTTGTTGGCACGGTGTGGAATTATGCGAGTGCTCAAGCACAAAAGACACAGGAATGGCTCATGTGCACCCTTCACCTTATGCGGCATCCCTGGCCATGGGGACACCAACTGCTAAGGCAATGTGATAATCTAGCCTTCAAATGTAGACAACCTGCTAATGGAGAGAGGCCTGTTACCATGTGAGGTCTGTCTGTGTGTGTGTGTGCCTGTGTGTGTATGTGTGTGTGTGTGTGTGTGTAAATACTGGATTTTGGCCACACACTGCTATGCAGATGAGTATCAATTCTGCTTTCCAGGGAAAGGGTAAAAGGTCATTTCACCCAAAATACATCCATCCATTTTAAAAATAGTAAATATTTTGGTCTAGATTTCTACACCAGTTATTTTCTGTTCAATCACTACAGGGACAAACTCACAACAGGGACTCATCAGAGATGACTTGACTGAATGCCAAGTCACTTGTAACAACATTGTCAGCCAGGCCTACTTACTTCGTCTTTTCCCTCTGTCCTGAGGTGGTCTCTCCGGCCATTTTTGGCTGAGTGGTTTTATCACCATCACCGCTATCGCTCGTCGGGCCTCCTCCACCCTTGTGGCTGAAGAGTGCTTCAAACTGAGGCGTGGTGCTGAACACTCGCAGTTCTCCCTGACCCAGCAGGCTACGGCCACCGCAGTAACAGAAGGCACAGAGACGCTCGCTGAAACAAAGAAAATGGGTGGAAGCGGCTGTTAAATTATATATACCTACTGTGACTTAATACAGTGCCATGCATGTCATCATGAATTAAGGCCTTGTTCTTCAATGCAACTGTCTGGGCAGCAACATGTATACAAACACATAATGGCTGCATTTGTGAGGCAGGCGCACACACACCATCTACCCAACACACACGTGCACACACTCGACTTATAAAATGAACAACTTGTAAAATCCACATGATATACAAGTAGCAGTTCAGACCCTTGTCTTACATACACCTCGACCTGTAGTCTTGATTGTATTAGCAGGTAAATACTGTCAGATTCCTTTTTATATTTTTTTAACTCAATATTTGATTTTTGATCAAGTGCTTTTATTATTGATATTGTTATTTGTATTGTTTTTTTGTTTTTTTTTTACAACCTGTCAAGAGCAAATTAAATCTAGCAGTTTATTTTTTAAACAATGGAGTTTATAATGATTTCGTGTTGCATGTGCTGTGATTTAAATGAAGGAAGATACAATATTGTATTTGCACCTTTTCCTGTTAAACACTCTTTTACATGATGCTAAGAATTAAATCTAAAAATCTATTATTGGGTGCACCTAAATGCACCGACTATTCACTGGCTACTTGTTTAAATTTTATCCTGTTGGGTACTAAAAGGTATTATTGGGTGTGCCTAAATAATGTGCTAGTGCACCTAAAATGAAAAATTTAGGCACACCAGTGAAACCAGTAAAAAAACAATCTGGAGCCCTGCATACAGCTTTGAATTTAATGGCATTTTAACTACATCAAGCTATTAATTCTGCATGATTTTGTGTGTAAGAAGCTGTAAACCAAAACCTTCACCTTACAAGAGTAAGTGGACATGGAAGTGTTGCAGATTTCATGTGATAAAAGTCTGTGTGAGAATAGTGATAAAAGACAAAAGTAGAATAGTAGCCAAAAGCTGGAAAGTTGAGAAACAACATGGGTGGTTAATATTCATCACATTTGTAAGGGATGAGTTGGCCTCGTTAATAAGATCCCAGGAGATGCTGCTGGTCTGCCCTCCATCTTTAACATCGATAGCTGAGACAGGCCAGGAGATTGATTACAACCTTTAACAGAGTGGCACCTGGGAGGAGAGTGCTGCCTCTCTACCAAGTGATGACTCCATTACAGTTCATACATGCATATGTACACAGCAAATGCAAACATCATGTCATATTGCTGAACACAAATGCACAATTGTATTATAAGGCTTAAACATACATATGTACACATTCACAAAAAACACAAAAGGTCACAAGGATCATTATTTCTCAAATGGTTCAGTGGAAGTAAAGTGTTTCTAACCTGCTTTTGACATCTCTACTCGCCGGGACAGATGGTCCTGCTGAACTCTCAGCTGGAGGGCTCTGGGCCAGAGGGGAAGAGGGCTTGTCCTCCTCTGGCACCTCAGTGGCCACCACTTCCACAGTTTCCACTGGCTGGATTGGCGTTTCTGGTGGTAACAAAAAAATAATAAATAATGATCCCCATAATGCATTTGTGAGCATTCCAGCATGTTTAGGGTTGGCCTCTATGCTATTATCTGCTATTCAAGTCATTCCCAATTATCTGTCTGTAAAATCAGCAAGCAGCCTCTGAAAGATACAAGCTGTCATAGGGCAGGGTGATTGCATTCTAGTCAGTTTCCTCCAGGTCAGAAACACAGCCTTTATTAGTGAGATGGATGGTAAAATATGGGTACCATATGCTCAAGCACTGATTACTGTAAACCCACTGGGAACGTCAAGCTCTTGTACAGAATAGCAATAACAATGGAGGCAAGGAAAACACTAAGAATCATGGCATGCCAAAACGTCTCAAGAAGTGGGGTTTAATATAAATGGGGAATATTTTGCCTGATATACGAGCACACCCAATTTTGTTACCATCATGGGTGCTTTTGAGCTAAATTGCAAAAAAAAAAAAAAAGAGGCTCAACTCACTGTGTTAATCATACAAAACAACTCCCAAACGTGCCCCTCACTGAGACTTTGGGCCATGCAAAATTTTATTTACATTTCACTGAGACGTAATTAGGCTAATACTGCAATGATTCAGCGTCATCTGATGGAATTACACAAGGACAAATTCAAGCTCATTACCTCCTAATAACTGAACGCACCTGTGGAAGAACTTCTTATGGTTATGAATGACGTGTCGGAAATTCTGCATCACCTTTGTTTGTTTTCTAACGAAATATTTTACAATAGCCTGGTCATTCTGATAAGCCTTTATGGATAACTATGCTACAATTTTCAAAGTTAAGTAAAGAGTATAATCAAGTGTTTGGGTATTTTTTAGTTTCAAACATAGTTTTTAAAAATTCAGAAGTCGGTTTGAATAAAACAATTTAGCTGAACAGTACAAGGGTCACAAATCAAGGGTTATACATGAGGTCAACACAGGGGATCAGGTCCCAACCTTCTCAAACCACATCATAATGTTAGAATGCTCTGAAACTGATGATATTCATCTTTTGCTTATGCAAAGTAAGCCCCAGCTAATACAAGTAAAGCGAGCCACTGGCAGAATTTTATTCCCCAATATCTACAGCACAGCAACAGGGCAGTACTGAGATGTAGGAGAATGGGAGGCATGGTCACGTGATGTGATGTACACACATAAAAAAAGCACATAAATGGGTCTGGAGAGACTGATGGGATTTTAAAAAGCTTTTAGAGGGCATTAGCCTTGGGCTCTTTCCCACTGCACCTCAATGCCAATCTCGGAGCAGGAGGAAAGATGGAAGCAGTAAGGGGAGAAAAAAAAATACACACCCACTGCAGCTTCACAGCTCAAGCTAAACCCTTTCAATTATAGCCCTGAAGTAGAAGCATGGGGTGCCAAGAAAAAGCTCTCATCCATCCTTCTCCAGGAGAGGGAGACTCCTCTACCTTTGCAGAAATACCCTTTTGAAGCGCTCCCTGCATGAGGCTGCCTGGATGAGCAAGTTCAAGTCTTGTATCAGTCCCAATATAACCAACGTGTACATAATGGATCAAAAAGGGGGGTTGCAATATCTCACCTGTGTCCTGAGGGCCTATGGACTCTGTTATCTCAGTCCCATCCATGCTGTCCTCCTCATCCAAAACAACCCTCCCTCTGGTGCGACCCCTAGGGTGAGGAAGAGACACAAACAAGAATAAAGGCAGTGAGAAAAAAAATAAGACAAGAAATAGTGCCTGGGTTTGCCTCAGGAGGGGGGTGGCGGTGCGGTCATGAATTAGTTAAATATAGTCACAGCTGTCACTGATTTTTAATGGAGGCACTCAAGCCGCTGGGCAAGGCGGAAGGCTGGTGGTGGGGGATGTATAATAAAGACTAGTAGTTATGTGGAGTTTAAAGATGGAGGAAGGCCAATCTGGATAACTCTGCACATCATGTTGGCAAATTAAATAACAAGGCACTAATGGCATTGATATAATATTATCCGCAATTTCATGCATACGTAGGGTGACAGCGTTACATCAAATCAACATTTACTGTTGCTCATACCATAACTCGGTGTGTGGGTTCACAGTAAATACCTCCATCATTTACAGTTCCCTGAGGGATGACGACTTATCACAGTCCAGGTGAACATGATCTAGTTCAATTTCAAATCAGAATACAGACATTACCTAATATATGATAATACTTCCGCAATTTAACACACGAAACAAATGTATATTCAAGAATCATGTTTGGCATCTTGAAATAAAGGCTTCCATGTTGTTTACTAGGGGCTGTCCCATTCCAATAAAACAGACACTGTTCATTAAGGCTGTGTACAAAACAACGATGCTGAGAATATACAACATAAGGAGTCAATTTTACATCTCTGATGTGAAGGGAATTTCAGTATTGTTATTCTTTCAGTAAACAATTATGCTTACTAAACATAACACATAATTACAGGCTATAAAGGAATAGTTCACCCAATGTGTGCCACATTAATGTCGGGCAAAGTGTCGTATTCTGCAAGATATCTCTTACCCAGTGCAATTTAAGTCTCTGGAAACCCAGATTCTTCACTGCAGCAGCTAGGCTAGCAGCATTTCATTTTTTCAAATGTTTTTTTTTTTTTTTTTTTTTTTAAAAAGTTGTTTAGGAGAATGCCGCAGCGTAAAACAGACACAGATTAAATCCAAGAATTGGCTGACCTGACCAGGTGTTCACAAATGACAGCTCACTTGACCACATCATGTTTTGAGTGTGAACGGAGGAGGAGGAGCTATTCACAGAAGGGTCCACTGTCAATGTGTTTGTGCGAGGGCGAAAATGGGTGAAGAGGGCTAAATCAATGCATTACACAGCTCTATAAAGTAAGATTTTATCCAACTTAAAGAGTTAAACTCAGTATGTGGCGGTCAGTGTCGATATTGTGGCAAGCCACCACAAATAAATGAATGGTAAACAATGTAGTTAGTAGAAAGATGTCACTCACACACTCAAACTTAAGTATGCAGGTGACCAACAAAGGCTTCACAAATCCTGTCCAAAATATCCTGCCAGTACAATGACACACTGACCCTCCACCCTATAAGACCCAAAGCTTATTATATCAGAGCCATCTAAGAAAGCTTTAAACCAAGTTACATAATTTGCTGTAAAGCTATTCAGCTGTAAGGGGCACATGATATTGACAACAACTGACATTGCGATATTTATCTGCAATATATTGTGATATGAATAATTTCAGGAACTTTCACCTGAAAACTTGGATAGTTATATTTGGAAATAACTGATCATTCTAGAATGACAGAAGTTTTTTTGTGGCAAGTGCATTTTATCTAACCACTAGGCAAGGCCCTGCTTTATCTGATGAATGGATCAGGAATAATTGGCAGGGCTCTAGACTGCGACCAAATGGTTGTATTTTGAAAAATTTGAGACAGTGCGACTAAATCTTACATTTAGTTGCGTATGTACGACCAGTGAATTTGACAGCGTGTTTTATTTCTATTTTTTTTAACACTGGTACGTGGAAGGGGTGAATCAAAGACACACACACACACACGTGTGTATATTGCAGGTACACATAACTATTGGATCCCAACAGTGAATTAGTAAAAAAGACTTGGGTTGAGAAAAAAAAAAAAAATTGATCGGGAAATCCCTCCTCATCTCTGTACCTCCTGTTGAGTGACCCAAATATATCTCATTACTGCTCCTTTTCAAGATTTTCTCTCTGGGGTTCCATGTTAAATGCAATCTTAGCCTTTTCTCCACTCTCCCTGTCCTCCCTTTAAAGAAGTCATCACATTTTTTTTAAAACAAGAAAAGAATTTAGCCATTACAAAGACAGTGAAACCCTACCAATATCTCACTGAATGTGCACTGTCAGCAAATCAGACTACCCTGTGTGCCAACTCATACGGATGCACAAACATGCATGCATACAAACACGCAAGCACACACACACACACACACACACACTCAAGCACACATGCATATACAGTATGGAGAGATCTGTCAGTGTCAGCATCCTCCAATGGGAGCTCTGTTAAACTAATCTTGGAGGCGACATGTGGAGGGGATAATTGTCATGGATACAAATTAAATAGCATCATCAATTGTTAGCATGCTAAGTGGGGAGAGCAAACACAGGCCAAATGAGAGCAGCACGTCTCAGGGGTACTCAGGAGGATAGAGGGGGTTGGCAGTGAGGGAGGAGATGCGAGGGGGAGGTAATTTTCAGTGCCACTGGAGAGAAAAATCACAAATGGCTGGATGCCAAATCAACCCCTCCCTCTAAATGACTTCCATGTCAAGATAAGGAACAACCCTGAAAACCAAGAATGACAGGAGAAGCCTCCAGCAAACCTTGGCTAAAACATAATTACCTGTAAGCTCGAGTCAGACATAAAATCTTAATAAGGTGGAAACAAACTAACAGAGGGCTCTTTTCATGTTATTGTGAAGGTGCAAACAGTAATTAACAACCAAAGATGGGCTGTCTCTGCAGAATTTGAACTTAAACAACTGTAAAGAAGCTAGATACATAGTATACCATTTTCAAGGTTTTCACTTCCTTTTCATTCCTTTCAGAGATCCTTGTATGATATACATCGGACAGATCAATTAATGGAAAATGTATTTATCATTTATTGTCGGTTCATTGGCAGATAAAGAAATTATTGCTGATAAATCTAGCCAATAGCACAAAGTCAAATTGATTTTGTTGACTTAATAAGTGCAGCATCTACACACAGTAGGTGGTGTTGGCACATTTAAAGTTGCTTTGTGAGCAGCCAATACACACAAAAGAAGAACAACAAACACGGTGATGCCGCACTCATAACATCAAACTGCTGAACCTGTGTAAAGCCACACAATGTAGACAAGAGTCACACATGTCTTCACTTTTGCAAGAACACAACACCAGGAGAAAAGTCTTCAAGTTTAACCATAAAATCTTATCACAGCTATGGAACATCAAGCAAACAATCTTTGCTCACTACATCTTAGTCTTTTTTGCACTCAGGTGTACGTAAAAACATAAAGCATTAAAATGTTGGTTTCTATTATTGTAAGTGCTGGGCGGTATACCGGTTCACACCGAATACCGGTGTATATTTTCGTTATGATGTGAATTTTTTTATATACCGCCATACCACTGTATTTGATTACACAACGTTCGGAAAGCTGCACCGCGGGACACCTTTTTCAGACCGGACCCTTTTCAATGTTGCGCTTCTAGACAGGCATGGTGGGACGGCCAGGCGTAGTGGGGGTAAACAGTAGTGTTCTGATGTTATGTTACGGTGAAGATGGATAGGATAGACATTGCAGTTCATCACTTCATCCGCTGACGTCATGAAGAGCAACTGGAAAGCCGCTGAGACCCCGAAGATGTTAGCATCTCCTCGGTCTCTGTAGCTGTCAGCTTGTTGTTGTAGCGGCAAGCTACTTACGGTCGCTACTTTCTTTCTTTCTTTCTTTTAAATATTTTTTTGGGACTTTTAAGGCTTTCCTTGATAGTTCAGCTGAAGAGGTGACAGGAAACAGGATGAGAGAGAGGGGGAGTGACACGCAGCAAAGGGACCCGGGCCGGGACTCGAACCCGGATCTGCTGCAGCGAGGACAAAGCCTCTGTAAATGGGATACCCGCTCTACCAACTGAGCTAAACAGCGCCCACGGTCGCTAAAAACCCAGTTCTAAACTTCAATGGGGTGCAATGTAAAGCTCTTATTTTGAAGACAAATTCGACCTGCTTCCTGTTAGCCGAACTTCGTGCTTCACGTCATGTACCATGTTTACACCTACGTTAGTGGCGCTTTTTGGGAAGAAGGAATGAGAAACTGGTTAAGAGAGAGAAAATTACACCTCCCTTATAGATAGACAGAGTGCTGCCTTTACCTTGCAGCAAATATGTCGCCTTTTCTATCTAAAAGGGGCTAGTAATTCCTCTCTCAACCAATAGAAAATGCTGTGAACACCTGATTATGCATGAAATAAAAAAATAACGTCATATACCGTGAAACTGTAGGAATTTTGAAAAATACCGTGATATACATTTTTGGTCATACTGCCCAGCACTAATTATTGGATATTTTATAGGTATCGGCCATGAGAAGCAGGTAATTATCAGTTATCATATCAGCTGATAAAAATACAAATCACGCATCACTAATTGTAAGTAAGGTTAAAATTAATAATGACTATTGCAACTCCCTAGCATCTTGTCTGCATTATAATCTCTGAAAAAGAAACAGTTTTCATTGCATGACTCAGTATAATATTAGAAAAATAAACCAAGAAAACCAACTGGGATAACTTCATTGTGAATAGAATCCATACCAACAAACAGTATAATCAAAAAATGACAACTAATCGATATATAGTTACTCTAGAACAAAGATCTGTGTTGATGTGGTGCTGATAAATCTTCAACGTCATCAAGATGGGATGTGTCATACGTCACATTGCAAAAGACTGCCAGAAAAGCAATGACTACAGAAGATCACTTTATTTACATGTACTATACATTCACACAAAGCATGCAAGCATTAGACCTATCAGATGGAGCCCTTGATGCATGGGACTAGCATTCACACCATTTGGCCAATCAGGCAAAACTTGACCTAATTAGTGACAATTTGGTTGCAACTGCGGGGTTAGTTAGCACGATAGCTGAAGAAGGAGAGAAGAGCCACTGTGGACACCTAAATATTAGAATTTTTTTGCAAGTCATAACACCTTGGCAATATCAAGCAATGTATCACACAATGCCAATGTTCCTCATATCATGTAGGCCTACTCTGTTGCAACTTATAAATTTTCCAAGCACCGGGTAAAAGGTCCAATGTGTATTACTATAAGGGATTTAGAGGGTTCTAGGGTGATCTATTAGTGTATATAATATTCTTAAATATGTTTTCATTAGAGTATAAATCACCTACACGTCAGAATCATTGTTTTTTTGTACCTTAGAATGAGGCCCCATTCAGACATTGCAAGAACTACATCATTCCTCCCTTGTATTTTAATTAGGGTAGTGTGTTTACGCTGCAGCGGTGTGGACCACAGTGGGTGTCAAAAGATAATGTAGCCGGCTTTGGCAAAAAGGACAACTTTGGAGAATCGCAATCAGACGTCACGTTGCAGGGGCCAATCACAGAAATGTAGTGATATATTTCACTCAATTTGGTATTGGGTGAGGAGGGTGAGGCAAGGGGTATTCAGTTGGTTGCAATCTGCAGCCTCACCACTAAATCCTACACACTGAACAATTTTACAAAATCAACTCTTTCAATTTCTCATTTAAAAAAAGGTCAAGGCTAGGAGCAAGGAGCTTATAAATTAAAAAGTTAAATCAGACAAGACTCTAATTATATAAATTTCATAACAAATCCTTCACCTGATGACACAAGGGGTCGGAGCTATACACAGCTATAAACCATAAATTAGTTTTTAGCAGTGCAACAAACCATTTGCATCTTTTGGCTACATACTACACCCAGCACCAGGCTGTCTGCACTTTTACCATTTACAGCAAGTGACATTTCAGAGGGTCTTGATTCCAGAAGGCAATCAGAAGCAGAAATGAGCTGTGTGTGACATTTTCATTTTTACAACAATTTGGTACACACACACACACACACACACGCACACACGCACACACGCACACACACACACACACACACACACACAATGTGGCTGGTGACGTCTTTACATAGACTGCTACACAACATTCATCTGTAATTATATATAACTACGCTACAGGCATCAAATTTCAGCATTGAGACAGCTAGTTGTTTCACCGACAAACGCTCAAGACTAACATTCAACCCAATACCCTGCACAACTCACCCCCCACCCCCCTACAGTCCCACCACAGGGAAAGAGAGAGAGAGAGAAAAAAAAATAAAAGGTGAAAATAATGCTGTGGTAAGTAGTCCCAGCTAGCAGCGTGCTGCCTGGAAAACCCAACAAGGATCGTGCAGCTCAGGAATGGATTTACTAGCAGATGGAGTGTGGGCAAATCTAGTAAATTCCAACAACCAGGTCTACAAGAGCAATTTCTGTCACTTCCTCCTTTGTCACAAGCACACTGGCATTTAACACTTAACACTGGTGATTTTAATATTTATACACACTGCTCATTTCCACCAGAGGGAGAAAGTCAGTTGGAATTGAAACGAGATTGTTATGAGGATAATTCACAGCTCTGTGAAGCAGTTGCACTCTCAATCAGTGTATGTGAACGAACATAGTATGTCACCTATCCTGTAATAGTATTGTTTTGTTCATAATATGACAAACTGGTAGTTTTAAAACAGGCAGACCAGCCATGCATTATCCTATTGCCTTTATGACCAATAGCAAGATTAGATATCAGGTTGTCTTGATATGGATTAAAAGAGGTCCATCCACAAAGCTGATGACTAGATATTGAACAAAATAACTGATAACTGTTTTTAACCATTGTCTGCCGCTTTACAAAAGTCTGCTTTTACATGAGCAGATACAAGTTAAGATTTTGAATGAAACTTTGGATGCCTGTCGTTACATTTTATAACATCATAACCTTTATTTACAAAAATAAAGACACCCTTCATTTGATCAGCTGGAGTGGTGACTGCCAAACAAATGCAGATACGTAATACAAATTTTTGGAAAGACTTCGAACAAAATATTTTTTTCGTGGTTATACAAATGTTATAATTGTTGATTTAGATTTCTGCTAGATCTCTCTGCTCAATGTGGAGTTTAAGCAACTCTGGTCATCAAATACAGATGCTTTGAGTTGGTGGCTCGGTTGGAGATAGCATGGTAATTAATGGCCTGGAAATAAGACTCAGTCCTCTATGATGTAAAAAAAGACAAATGTCGATTTAGAAATTGACATTATAAATTAAGCTTGGAACTATTCAATGGAGCCCTAAATATATCGAATAATAGCAAACGAAGAATAAAAACTCACTTCTGCAGTTTTTTTATTATTTTTTTTTTTTTACCAGTTAATCAACATGAAGTAATTCCAGTCTGTCCCAGGTCATCCTTCTAGTGTAGCATTAACACATCGTCTGGATGCTTGCAGATTACACGATCCATTGGGAGCACGGTATTAAGATTGATTGAGAGGACAGACTAAGGAGAGAGTTAAGAACCTTGCAGGCATTATATTACAGAACAGCTTTAAGCTGCATTATATGTTGCTACGGAAGTCACAAAGAGGCCAGGCACCTCGTAGAATTCATATTTAGATATTTTTGTGCTGGCGTTACCCAAAATCAAGCTTCTTTGGAACTGCTGAAAAAACCCTATATGACAAGGACTTTCAATCAACCAACAAAGACATTTGATTAAACATCTGCATCCAGCTTAGCCATCTGTGATGCCCAAAGTGTCCACAAATGTTCTGTGTTATACGAGGAACGTATTAAATATGCCACATATAATAGACTCCTTAATTCTAGCTCTCAAAAATGAAAACAGGCACTTGTGGTGATGCAAAAACTGATGTATCGCAACACCTAGATATTTTGAAAGACATTTCCCCACACAATACATATTTTATGACATGGCTTTCGGAATGCTTCATAACCATGTTTGCCCCTAAGTATCTTCAAAGTCTATTTAAGCCATGGTTAGTTTAGTTGTACCAGCTGACTAGTAATGGCCTGGACACACCAGGCCGAGCGTCCGCACGGTTGGCACTGGATGGCCATTGTCAGCGGCTTTTTGGCCAACTGAGCATGTAGAATCCGCAGCAGTTCATTGGTGAGAGAACTCACTCCGATAGGCTGTTTGGGTAAGCAGAGCAGTGCACGACAAGAGGAAGGTAAAAGGTAAAGTCCCTTGAGCCTGTTGCTGTAATATCTATGATATCATCCATTTAGCACACGTTTCTCCGCATTTCTCTACTCCACCTCTTCAAACACTGCTAACACTTTCTATATATATTCGTGGATAGGTATTACCTTTCAGCAGGCACAGAAGACGCAAGCCGTGATGGCCGTTAGCTGTAGTATTTGTGATCAAGTGCAGCGTTTTAGCCAAGACACAGGAGACATGACGGGACTCAATAATCGGCCTTTGTCACTCTTTGATTTCAGTTTGGTGTGTCACGGCCTTAACATAGCAATGTTTCAATCAATGTTTAATATACGATTCCTCATGCGCTCACTGTAACTTCACTTGAAGAGTCATGACATACACTAACTGATGCTTGACTCGTCCCTTTTGGGTTATGCTAGAGGTTCAACGTAATTGTACCCAGGAGACCAATGGATTTTGAGCAGAATATAACTTTAAAGTGTCATTACGAGGGCAGTGTTTTCATGACTCCATACATGTATAGGTAATCTCAATGGGTTAGAAGCACCACCGCCTACTAATATATCAATTAGACAACCCTTAATATGCAAAAAAAGGAGCAATGGCACTTGGCCGCAGGAAAATTGCTGAAAAAAAAAACCAAGTCTTGCTTTATCCTCTTTAAATCCTGTTTTAAGTCGCATCTAACTTGAAGACTGGGAAAATTCACTCGTAATTAAATTGTAAAGCCATTACTTTCAATGTCAGAGGTGAAAACCTACTTTTTCCTGTTCTTAGACGTAGATGAGGGTGGCGCCTGGGGTAGGATGACAGCGGCGGCAGCAGCATCCTTGCGCGGCCTGCCACGTGGTCGCTTGTCTGCGTGGGCAGGACTTCCTGTGGACGTGGCCCCTAAACTGCTGGAGGGCGGTGAGGGTCCCTGGTCAGAGGGTTCCACAGTCTTATCCTCTGATGACATTCTGAAAAAAAAAAAAAAGTAAATTGGTAAGAAAGATGAGATAATGATAGGCATTACCAAGTAAGTATCGAAAATGAACTCTTTAACTTCTTAGATTCGGAGTGGGAAACCTCTATTGTTTTCACATTTTGTTTACAGAATGGATATTGTCAAAGAGTGGGTAGGAAAAGGAGGATGACACGGCATCATGGGCAAATTTAAACCCTGGATGGGCGAAGAAAATGGCTTGCAGCTTTGTTCACTAAAATCTCCATATATTTTGAAACAAGTTAGATGATCCAAGCGCTTATATAAGAAGTGTCACCAAACTAAAACACCTAAGGGCATCCTCTTAGCAAAGAAAGACACCCAGCTCTCATCATGGTAAATGGGACTATAGCACCTTGGTTGCAATTTTAGGACCAGGGTGTCTTACCTATAACCACCCCATAATCCATGCTTTACTTGCACAGACCTCTCTGCACCTAAAGTTCAAAAATGTCCAACTCTGAGCAGAGAAATGTTCATCAACTCATCTTCTACCCAATGTGAACAGAGTGGAACAGCAGCAATTTCCACTTCTTACTCATAGCATTCTGGGATCGCTCCACAGACAGCCGTTCCAGGTTTTCTATTTGCTGCAACCCACCCGCTGAAAGAAAACCCACTACAAACCGCTCAATGGTAAATATGGTGAATGCTGCCCTTTAGTTGCATTTTACAATGTGAAGAGAGATGAGGTGGCATGACTGCACTGGAGAAACAAAGGCAAACAGCAAAGATTTGCTTTAGGTTTACCAGCACCAGGGTTAAGTCGATAATTGTCTAAAAAAAAAGGTATTTGATTCACTGCAGTAGATGGAATATTTCCATTCCATTTCTCAAAAACATTATTTTTTAATGAACTGTAAGACATTTTGCATTGATATCAGGCTATAAAAAGGTAATATAATGTGAAAGAGGATTAACGTCACATCACCCGTCCCTAGCACAAACTGAGGAAAAAAACAGTCCAAGTACACTTGAACTGAAAGCATTTGAACTTCAGTAAAAGATTCAAGGTTGTCTTGTGCTCTATACTTTCAGCTAATTATTGTATGGAGGTGGAGGAAAAAAGAAAGTTCCTGATAAGCTATGAAACCAGTTTGAATGGCTGTACAATCAGGTTAAAAATATCCATAAGCTGTTTATTAAGGGTGGATATAATGTTTAAAATTTTACCCAACAGCCATTGAAAGCCCAACCATGGATGATTGCGTATATACTCCCCACCTTCCTACTTAACAGAAACATAAAAGTGAACTGTACACCACCAAACTGAATCATACTTATGCATACATTTTCTTGTATTCCTTGTGATGTTCTCAAGCTGGTCTGCCTTCAACTAGTCTTCTCAGTAGCAGTATTGCACTGGGGAAATGTTGCCGTCTAGAAAGCTAGCACAACAGTATTGGGCTGCCCGGATGAGTGGGTTTTCAGTCCCAGAGGAACGACTGCTGACGAGGAATTCTGACGGGTAGCAGCCATTGAATGGGCACTGGAACCAGGCTAGCGGGCAACAGAAATGGGCTCAGCAGCAACTATGGGCAACATGGCTGAGGCGAGGAGACTAAAGAGAACGTTGATGGAGGAAGTGAAGAAAAAAAAAGGCACAAGAGACATGAGTGAATCTCAAACTGGCTTTTTGTTGTTGTTTAGAGCTTCGCAAAATAAAAAGCTGGTAAACAGATACCAAGTTGGTCTTATTCCTGTTAGGCTGGTGAGTAATAATGCCTAGCTTTCTATGTCTTGTTTTGTTGCACTTGATGTCTGACTGGGTTGAAATGTTTTCAACTCGTTTGTCAACTAGTTTTTGAAGAAATTAGTTCTTCATCTCTCCCATTCTCTGGCCAAATCAGCTAGATTAACTCTAGTATTGGAAAAAGGCAAATTGAGAAATAGGTATGCTCTACGTTACACAAGTTAATCTGTGATGAAGTATTGTTGACCAAATGAGTATGTTCTTGAAACAAAAGTCACATCCCTTTCTAAAATGTCTGTCATGCAATGCATTTTCAGCCACTGAATCTATAGTTGGCAGGGAAACTTTCTTGCTTGCTTTCTTTAACGCAATGGATATTACCCTGTAACTTTGGAAAATCTCTTTAAAAGGTCACCTTCCTTTTCGATTTTTTTCCAACTAATCCTCTATTCACAAAATGTCATCAGAATGGGAAGTACAGGAAGAACAACCCTTATCAACAACCTTGAAGTCAGGTCAAACAAGCACTCTAAATGGGTAATGCATTTGTAGCAGCTTGGTACCAAGTGAAACAACATATAAACAAACTGTATAGTGCCTATAAAATTAGGTGAATTAATTGAATTACTGTTAGTATGGTCTTTTGATGTAACTGGCAGTGGTTTTGCATTTGGAGCCATTCTGCCAGCAGATTGGTGACATGTCTATACTTGTTCTCATTAATAGGAGACATCATCCCAATATTTCCGCATAAGAAATCCAAGTCGGAAGCTTATGTGAACAGCTCTTCTCACATGGTTGTCCATTAAATGTATAATGTAAAACAGTGATAATGCAATTCCATTCTCAAAAACTAGCCAATGCCAGTAACAAAAAAAAAAAAAAAAATGTCTGAATGAGGTTTTCAGCACAACATTAATTCAATTATATATGTTAAATAGTGACAAAGCAGCTCCTGCAATTTGACTACTGGCACTTGATCTTAATTTAGGAGTTACTTAATCATACAACCATTGCATGTTGTCTGCTCATCTACTGCACGAGCTGCTCTGAAAGGTGGTTTGTCTGGCTAGCACGTGTATCTTGTGAACGTCAGACCTCTCATAACAAGCCAGTGCAGTAAGACTGATTCAGTGCTGCATCAGTTACCTGCAGCAAATGTTCTGCTCATAACAGAGGTCTTAACTGTTGCATGATAGAAAACTTGTATCAATAAAAGATTTGCTGAATTTTTTTGTGTTTTTGGGCCTGCAAGCACTGTCAAAATGTTAATTTGACAGCAGCGCTGTGGATGAATGCATCTAGTTTAGACAGTGATGGCTGACTGCAGCTTCTGCTGTTGTGCTGCTTTGGCTAAATAACCAATGCATTCAAGGACAAAGTTAACAAGTGGTTGGTGAAAACAAAGCATCTAGCAAGCTTATGACTAGATCTTTGACTTAGTAGCTGGCGGAAAAAAACAGAAGTAAATGTGGTAAGAGAACCCCGGATTTACAGTCAGTAACATCCAATGGGATGCTTTCATTGTTTATTTCTCTCCTGGACACGTAAGCAGGTTTCACTGTTTGATTAGCCTATAGTACTAGTTGTGTTTCAGTGAGCTATTAACTCTCTCAAACCCTGCTGAATGTGGATTTAACATTCACATTAAAACATCTCGACGGTGACAAATTTAACCACTTGGGAGCCATGACATTTTATGCCTGATTGAACAATGTTATAAAAAATGTTAGTTAATTGCGTCTTGTGACCAGGCAGTAATGCAGTCTGACAGATGTGAAAATAGCATTAGACCGTAGTACAGTCTAGCTGTTTGTTTTTTTTTATATACACATGTATATTCTTCACTTGGTGATTAAAACCTAGGTTTACATCTAGGCTGATTTAAGTAAATAATTATACTAACCCGTTCGCTATTATTATTAATTTACAAACAACCCCTTGACGTTCCCAGAATTAACCTGGAAAGAAATAAAAAATAGTTCCCTTTTTCTTTTTAATCTATATCACCATCTTCAAAAGCAAACCATTTCCAGACATTAACAGTATCATGCTTTTTGACCCACCAGTCATAACTGATGATTCCTCTTCAGAAAGATGGAAGCAATAATCTGTCCGAGACTCTTGCTAGCTTGTTTTTCTGATCCACCATGCAATTACATCAGACTACATTTTGACTAATCTTTAGGATTAGTCATGAGAAAGTCAAGTTTGCTAGTTTTTATCTTCAGTAAATCAGTTTATAAACCATGGTGGGCCGATGTGACAAATGAGGCTGTTTCCTTTGCTATATAGCTTTATTGCACATGTGTAATATTGCAGTGCAGATATCGATGGGACACGTTTGCATAAATTTGTTTTTTAGCACGTGTTGCTGTCCTAAGCACCAAGGATATTGCATATAGAGATATTTTTTTATCAGTAAACTAGGGGGAGGGTCTCAATTTGTGATGTTGGATATTGTGGAAGTCACACCATCCCTCCCTGCCGATCTGTGTTAATTCTCTACTTCTCTTACATCTATATTGGCCTCCACCAGCCTCCAGGCTCTGTGGACAGATGGTGGTCCAATAACACCAAACTCCACGAGAAATATCAGTAATTACAATGGTTAGACTGTCAGTACAATTACCCAGAAATTATGAATCCAAGCTTAAATCCTTGGACAAGAAACAGGGGCTTACAGTGTTCCCCTAAACACTGTAAGCGGTGATGTAACATTAAATTAGTTGGATAAGGACCTTTTTATAACCAGATTTACATCAAGGTAAGCCTCGACTGAAAGTAGCGAGAATAAGGTTGATTGTTAGGGCATCTGAGGTTAAGATCCGGTGACTACTATGGCAGTCACGACCACCACAGGCACAATTGGAGACATGCTAGCGTTAGCTTTTGTTAACTCAAGCTCGGGCACAAAGCAGTTGCACACAGCTAACGATAGCTAGCCTGTTGTGTTGAACTCTGTCGCCTTTTTCTTTGGCGTCCACACACAAAAGTAACATTCACGTCCTCTACATCTAACCATGAAATCGAAAAAAGAAACGAATCCATCTTTTATTTCATATAGCCACGGCAGATTCGTCTTTGAGATATATCGTTGATACAACTTTGAAAAGGGGGGTTCACATATCAAACAGGTTACCTATGGCTGCAGTTAGTTGGCCAACTCGTCGTACTAGCTTTGCATTAACATTGATGCTTCATTCTTTTGTTGTCCCACAGCTAATGTTAGAGAGGGTAGTCTGGGATTGATGGCAAACTTGACTACACTCTCCCCTTAGCCATTTTTACAACAGGGTACAAGGCAGGGATGAGCATTCGTGCCCCAACACATACACAAAGGCTCGGTCTATTCAGTGGAACGGAACTGTTCTGGGCAACTACAATGCTACACAAAAAGTGAAAATGATACCTTATACAATGACGTAAGCTTTTATTTCTGCTTTTCATTAAAAGCTAGCGTTAGCAGTGTGTGATATTTGATTGTGTATGCTGTGGTAAGCAGTGAAAATACAACGTTACCCCCTCAATTTGTGATTGTGTAGCACCCATGAACCGTTCAACTGAATGTTCTGTTCCATTGAATAGTCTGAGTCATGAAAGCCAAGGCGGCGACAAACCCCCAACATCAGACTGGAGGTGGATAATGTTGGCTCAGCTTTACTTCACAAGGTGAATGCCAAACACACCCAGCTCGCACGAAAAACAGTCAAACATCACACTGTGTCTTACCTTCCAGCCCTATGAATAGCGAATTATCCTCTTCATGTCCAAAATACTGGGGGATGAAACGTCGCACTTTTATCACCCAGCTAGCTAGCAAGCTAATTGAGCTAGCTAGCCTCTCTCCAATGAAGCAACACCACAATTCTCAAAAATGCATAACGCATAGCATTATATTCCAACGTTGCAATGTTATTCCCAACTTTGCCCATTTGATGGAAAGGCAGATGATGTAAATCCAACAGAAAACCGCTTCACTGGCTCACGCATTTGAGGAGGAGGGGGGGGATCACTTTCCTTTCTCCAATGACAGCTGTCGTCGCACGAGTTCGGCTTATATAGCTAGTTGGTGTTAGCCACCCAAGACTACGGCCAACAATTTTTTTTACCATTAACGTGTAAAACAAATCAAAGCCGAAGTCCAAGCGGATGCGAAAGTCAACACTCCGTCAGCGAAACTTCAAATGCGAATCCTCGGCGAATGAACAGCGACGCGCAATGCAAATGTTGGGTGCCGACCGCTTGGTTGGCAACTGGTTCTATTTTCTTCAGCATCGACAAGCTGCGGGACCAAGCGGCCAGTTAGGAGACTCTCGCAGCCAGCCTGCCACGCAGCAGCAACCGCCTCCGAAGACAGGTGAAAAGAAACACTAGCATGCCAAGAATCGCATCCCGCCTGCCACAGCGGCCGAGCTGCGAAATTACTGTGAAATATCACTAAATTAAGTTGGAAGATGACGCTTCGGTGTACTCTATAACGGTGGCCATATCTAATGATAAGTGGCACCGAAGCACAGCCCCTCTAGGCTCCTCGAAAACTAGACCCACCTCCCCCTACCACAACTACGGCGAGCTAATCTCTCCGAATCGGCGTGGCCCGTCGGGAGAGCGATATTTCGCGAGTTAGACCAACGTTTGATGACATCGACGAGAAGACACGGTAAAAAATACCACGCAAACCGTTTGACAATTTCTTCAAAATACTCTCTGACCCTGCGGAGGGATATGGGCATTTGGTAAATAAAATAATGGCTAGGGAGGCAAGGAAAAGATGGAGGAGTGGATCGGAGCCGGGGCTGGATGTGGATTACCAACCTTTGGTGCTCCAGCTCATGCAAATCTTCTCCAGCAGCAGCAGCGGCAAGCAGCTGTGGTGACTCCAGCAGTCATCAGCCTTTCTTTAGAGGAAAAGGGATTAACTTTTAATACACGGGTGCTGCTGGTGCTGGTGGGTGGTGGTGGTGCTGGTGGTTCACGGCTCGTCCAGCTAGCATCCGTTCAGGCAGCCCACGAAAAAGATGGATCTCCAGCGGCTAGCTCATGACTACATCCCATTTCCTGCTTTCTTTCTCTCTCTCACACACACACACACAAACACACACACTGCTGCAGGCTTCACACTGGATGTTTTGGTGGAGGTAGCCTGAAAACTGGCAGACATACTGTACACGCAGGGGTTAAATTTCGGAAAAGCCCCCAGGGGTCGGCTTCCAGCATCTACACATAATACGTAATAAAGCCGGTGGCTGTTACGTATATACGAGCATTATGGTGTTTTTTTTGTTTGTTTGTTGTTGGTTTTTTTTGGGTGGGGGTGTCGGTGCTTTTAATGACAACTCAGGCCTGCTGAGTTTCTCCGAGTGAAGCCCCCCAAGAAAATAAACTGGAGATAAACACAAACAGCCCTTTTAATTGGGAATGCTTGGGTTCGTCTTTGCTAGAGCAAGAGCTCCCCCTGCTGGCTGACACAACAGAAAACACACACAGACACACACAGACACACACACACACACACACACACACACACTCAACACGCAAGTGTTTACATTTTTTTTTGTTTTGTTAATTACAGTCATTTGGAGATTCAAACAAATCAAATAGCAGATGAGTGGCAGAACAAAAAGGAAAACATGAACGAATTAGTGCAGAAATATAACAAATGCAGTGGTCTTA
This sequence comes from Diplodus puntazzo, assembly GCA_963678695.2. NCBI lineage: Eukaryota > Metazoa > Chordata > Actinopteri > Spariformes > Sparidae > Diplodus > Diplodus puntazzo. The sequence goes on along the minus strand of OZ023166.1, from coordinate 10,267,109 downwards.
GTATAAAAATGACTTGACTCATAGATGGTCAGCGTCAGAACACCACATTTGGGAATATCTTTTGGAACAATGATGTTCATCCATCCTCCAGTAGGCTTACAGGAGCTTGCAAATCCATGCAGCACCTAATTTCTTCTTGGAGCTTCTGGTGCAACGATAAAACACTGTTAAAGGGGCACTACGTAGTTTTGGGAAAGACATTTTAATCAGAAAAGAAAGCTCTTCATTGACTGTTTTTTGTTTTGTGCCTAAACAAACTGAATAAACAAACTCTCTTTGTTTTCATGACTGAATAAACGGAATAAAAAAGCCCTTAAAGGACAATTTCAAACTGTTTTACTTTGTTTACATGTGGCAGACCCTGCTACCTTTCTAGCTTCAAACAGTGTTCTGAGGACCTTATTTTCCTTATTAAAATATAGAGTTGGAATTTATTTTCAAAACTGCGTAGTGCCCCTTTAATGTTGGTTTTTACTTTAATTTGTCACTCATCCTTGGCTTTCTTTACATACAGTGCTCAGCACAAACAGATGCTACGTGTCCATTTCAAGATAGGACAACACCTTACAAAACACTTCATATTGGTTAATTTGTCTCCAGTTTTGTACATGTGTCATGTACTACACATGTTATGACATATGGATGAGACAGTTTCACAAAAGAACCTACAAATCTGCAATATTGTAATAACAATAAAACAAACAAATGTCCATGAGAATGAAAGGCAAGGGGAGTAAACTGAACCTACCAAAACAACAAAAATGTAAGAGAGAAAAGGGAAAAACGAGGATAGCACCGAAGTGTGTTGTGTAAGAGAAAACAAGCACTGCAAGTACTGAGTAGTCATTGTCAGGAGAAGTTCACCAACATGTTTCCCTTTTTTTTCAATATATTTTTAGTGAGCAACAACATTGGACGTTTTGCATTCATAAAAAATACCAAAAAGGAGAAGAACATTTCTCACTTTTTAATTTCTTTGATCAGAATCTCACCCTCAGGCAATAAACAAAACAGAGAGGGTCAAAGTAAAAGAGAAAATAAGGTACGCAATGAGTTCTAGCGTACATCTAATAGAGAACCTCACTTTTCCCAGCTTTACATTATACAGAATTTCCTTGATCAACTGGTCATGAGATGGGGGCAAGGAGCGTTTCCAGTTTAAGAGAATTAAACTGGCCACATCTGTTGCAGACATCATGAACATTTGGGTATATTTTAGATCATCTATGGTAAGTGAAATGATTACTATGTATAATTTTACACTGAATCAGTCAGTGTCGGGTGCAAACAGAGTAAATACGAACTAAATCAAGCATGTTGCCCCATTTAAAGAAAGAAACTCTTACTTGACTTCTCAAGCGTAATAAGTAATCTCAGCGTCTCTTAATCTCTCAAATAAACAACAAGTAAAGTACATATTAAGCAGTTTGTTTGTGAGCAGGATGGACCTTTTTTTTTCAGTGTAACCCTTTGTTAGTATATAATTGGGTAATTTCAGAGGCAATTTCAGTGATTTCGCTTCAAAAATCAATGGATTCAACACAAAAAGATTTGTTTGAGTTGAGTATGGATCGTTATTCATCACAGAATCGATCATCAGCTTCATTTCATGACATGGAAAGAGCGTCCTCAGTAATTAGAGAATAGATTAGAATAGATTTATCCTGATCATCCGTTGCAGTTAAATGTACCGCTGCGCATTCGGGTATCAAAAGTGTAGGTCAGTAGTGCTGCCTGATGTCAGTTAAGCATGAGTCATCGTACGTACGGGTGTCACTTTCTTAATGATAACCTTTGAGTTGGTGTATGTTTACATGTCCAACCACCATTGACCTAATTACCTCAAACCACACAAAGCTGCTGTTCACTGACACTCTCGTCGGCCTGATTCCTGCGCGTGTGGCTGATGCAGACCTGCTGACCTAGACTCAAGACTTTGATTACCATCAGTGATGACTCAATACTTAAAGGATACATTCACCCATTTTTCTGCTCATCACTATAGTGATAGATAGTTCGGTTTGTAGTCCACAAAACATTTCTGGTTGCTGCAAATAATTTGCTTCTCTAATGTAGATTTTTTTCAATTAGACATATTTTTTTCACTTCCTGTTCGAAATCATTGTATGCCATTTTTATAGATGCCATTTTTAAATCGTCATAGTCACACAAAAGGTGGTGCTAATCTATTTAATTGTCTCAATAACTCATGACAGTGTGATAGTGAGTCAGCGTCCACGATACCAGGAACCAGAAACTGAAGCAGCTAAATAGAATTCAGACTTTCATACTGGTATTATTGTCATCTTAGCGCTCGTTACATCAAATTGATGAATGACCTAGGTCAAATTTTCATATTCATTTTCAATTTTCAAAACCACATGATAAACAAAAAAATAACAGGGCTTTTTTCATGTTACAAGAAGTTCCCATCATGTATTTGCTGGTTGCTGCTGCTTTAGAGTGCTGTCCTTGCATGTATAATGAGGGATCTATTTTACCACCATTATATTTCTAATCTTAGCTTCACGTGAAAAATAAATACATGGCAACTCATCCTGAAGTTTCTCCCTGAAATATTATCAAAAAAGTTAATTTGTGTCAGGACGAAACCAAACCAGACAAAAATGGTAAATGTACAGTATGTATAGTGATAACCATTCATACAAGCTCAAACATCGATGGAAGAGTCACTTGGAGCAATTTGTGACTCAGTATCTTGCTCAACACGTCAACATTTAGACTACAGCAGCCAGGAATTGGACGACCGACTCCCTGGTGGACAACAAAAGACCAGTTTCTTTTTCACAGGCCATCATTTTTATCAACATTATACATTTAGAGCCCATCCAATATATCGGTTGGCTGATATTATCGGTCGATATCACAGGTATAGGTAGACATGGGTATCAGTTGTCCGATATGTGACAATATGAATACTTTGTTTAGAAATTATCATGCAGAAAAAGATGCCTGTGGAAATGTATTATTATTAAATTCCCAGTGAAGTTTATTGTTTAAGTATATTGATGTCAATTTGGACGATAAGATATACGGTTAAAGTGTAAAATATCCTGCATCTGTTACATATTGTTTCAGCATATAGCATATTATAGTATTTGAAAACCACATTTAAGGGAGCATTACGAAAAATGTGTGTATCGATATCATGCTTTTTTACTTCTTACATACTTACCTACAAATGATAAATCATGTATCTACAGTTTACAGGCATTTTTAAAAAGCTGTACTGTAATAAAGACAAGTTTACCTGACCACCCACTTTATCAGTTTTGACAGTTACTGTTAGTTCTTTGCACTGTTTGCAGTGTTTACAGAAACTCTTTGTAAAAAATGTTTATGCATGTATACATGTATATACACATAACTTCTCTAGTTCCTTGTGCTTACAGAATAGTTATGTATTAATGTTATATACAGTCTCTTTGTTCATCTTTCTTGTCGTGGTTTTTAGCTGGATGTGTCTTTTAATAAACTGTTCTGTGTTTACAGTGGGCACAGAGTCCTATTCCTTGCATGTTTTACACATAAATGGCTAATAAAGCTGAATAAAGAACACTTTTGATATATTACAGACAGAGGGCAGCATGGCTCTATTTTTATACAACACTGGGAGAAGAGATCAGATCAAATTGCCCATTACAGCTCAATATGAAAAATGCAGTCTGCCTGTCCAACATCTCTCTTTTCTATCTCTTCTTCGAATTGTCTGAGTGATGAACAGCTTGTGGTAAACCCTTCTGAACACATTCTATCCACATTCCTGTACGAGAGTATCCGCACGTTTTCACACTCCTCTGAATGTCTTTCCAGTGTTAATTAATAATGTAGGTTTGTATAATTATTCGCAGATAAACGTGTTTTAATACAATAAGTCATTTCAGCAAAATAAAACACAATTACATGCTGGGTGGAAAAATGCTCAAGGAGCTCTTTTTTTTCTGGTTGCTGGGTTTAATTGATCCCCTTCGGCTATCAGCATTAAGGACTAATTTTCGACAGAATACTGAAGCACTGTGACTGAGGAGATAAAACAGGCTTTTTCCAGGCTAATGACCTGCACTTTGCCAGCCATGCGAGCCATCATGTGGGTGTTAAGTCTTGAAAATGCAGGGGATCTGCTCTTGCATTCCTACAAAATAATTGCCTTCTGTTTACGTTGGCATCCTTGCGGTAAATTTGAATTCATGCTATACGTGCAGTTTACTGATCATTATACTCAAACGCTGACATTGTTCGTTAGGTCCTGCATTCATAAAGCAAGGAATACCTGACAGACACATCCGCATGTATAAAAGATGTGGTCTGACTCACACATCAGATCATTATTTTGCTCGAGCAACAAGAAAAAAAACAAAAAACTGCTGATAATGAGTTTCAGGATGACAACGACCTTCCTTTTCAGTTTCCCTGTATATCATCTATCAGAGGCTTTTAAAGACAGAGTACTGATACTGCTCAGGGCAGCGCAAGAGGCAGCTGCATAGACACTTTCAGAAGAGCAGGACAGACAGCTGCCAGGTGAGCAGATGGAACTTATTAGTATAATAGAGGAGACAAGAAACATGAAACCAGCTGCTGGCTGGATGGGCTCTTTGTCTGCCCGCCGAACAGGTATTATAGGATTCAGCTCAGAACGATTCACTGCACAGCCAGATGATTATCTTTCCATAGTTGCATGCAGAGACACATCTCCAAATTTGAGTATGTTGTAAAAATTAGGCTCAGTGTGAGTGCTGAAAGAACCGCAGAGAGTACACAAACTTCAAAAGGCTCCAGGAAAGGGAGTCTGTTTTAATCTTTAATTTTCAAAGAGATAAAATGTTTAAATATTTCAGGGACAAATTTGCATCATAATTTCCTCTGACAACTGGGAGTTTAAACTCAGTGTGGAATGACTGTTACTTACCTTTTTTAGAGAGGGGTTTTTCATCACAGTCTAATTAAAGAACCGAAATGTGAACTTTTATGAACAGAACTTGGAGAAAGGACTTTGTTTGATTGCGGCACATTAGACAGGCAAAACTGGATAAGTGGATGTGAGAGAGAGAGACAGAAAGAAGGAGTCTGTCTCCTTTTTTTCTGGCCACATCTCAGAAATCAAGTCTTTGGTCTTGACAAGCTTTGAATAAAGTGGATTGTGTTTTTTTTTTTTTGTTTTTTTTTAGGCCTTGAGTTAAATTAGAAAGTGCACCAAACGAGCTTGGATCTTATCAAACTGTGAAGACGTCGGAAAGCTGCAAAAAGGAGTCAAAATCAATCAGTAACAGTAATTGTCAGCTCATAGATGAAGAGACACGTGCAGGACTGACAGTCAGGTAATGACCCTCATTTCACTGATGTTATGTAACTCGGTACATTTACTCTTGGACTGCACATAAGTACAATTTTGAGGTATTTGTACTTAAATTGAGTATTTCCACTTTCTACTACTTCTCTAGTGCACTACATTTTGGAGGCGAATATTGTACTTCTACAGCTTTTATTTCATATCTTTGATAGTTACTTTGGAGATAGCGTGTTGCATCAGAGCCAAAGAAACACATTTTGAAAAATTAATCGGATTAAAAATGACACTGACACGATACTTAAAGGATAACTTCACCAATTTCACACGTTAAAGGTCTTAGTCTTTAGAGTGTGGCTAAAGATGTGACATAATAACATAAACCTGTTGTGGCTCTAGAGGAAGCTGCATGTAATCTGATACATTCCCTCCAGTGACGACACTCAATGTCTAAGTTGCATTGTGGGTAATGTAGGCACCAGGTTTTGAGAAAGAAAAAGAACACTCTCTCAGGCTCTGCTGTATTGATTTTGATAATTTGTTTTTTACACTGTCGATAATGAGTCCAACAGATTTGGAGTTCAGTGCTCGACCAGTTGATTGCTTTTTCAAAACATGGCACCTACATTACCCACAATTCAATTTAGCAACTGAGTGACATCAATGGAGGAAATCCTTCAGATTGAATGCAGCATCCTCTGGAGCCACAAAAGGCTTTACAACTTTTCTTTCTTTTCTTTCTTTTTTTTTTTTACATATGCAGACAGGGGCGCCGCCAGGAGGGGAAAGGTTAGGACGATTCCAAGGGCCCAGCACTGACAGGGGGCCCGTTGAGACATGGGCAACCTATACAAGGGCCCAACTAGATTTTTTTTCATGGGGCCCAAAATCCCCGGCGGCGCCCCTGTATGCAGATGACATCACAGCAGTATGCACATTGTGAACAATTACCTTTTATCTCTTGATCACTTTTTACTTCATGTGGTGTTTGTGTTATGAAAGGTACTTTCACAACTGTGTAGCAGCCATTTTCATTTCCACTGAGCTTGATAGGAGTCGACTTTTCCTGTGTCCCTTTAAGTACCCTAATTTGTCAAATCAGCTGCTGTAGTTTCTGTACAATCATTTTGCTGAGGGCGTCCACATTTTCACAAGCAAATGCACTGGGATGCTTTTAGATTGGAAGTTCTGAATACCAGCTCGGAAATATCGATTTCAGATTTTGCAGTAGATTTCAGCATAATCTAATAATGTTACACAGCATTGTGGGTAATGTAGGCGCCAGGTGTATGAAAAGACAGTCCACTTGTCTAGCATAGCGCTCCTATAATACTGTAGGACTAATTTTGGAAAGTTTGGAAAGCTGAACGAGAAATATTACCTTTTTATTCCATGCATCCTGCTTCCTTTGCAAAACCTGGTGCCACTAAGTTGCATCACTGGAGCCATAAAACGCTTTATGCTACTTTTTTTCATGTATGCAGTAGTACCTCCCAAGACCTGTAAACACACTTCACTGCGTAAAATTGGTGCATTGACCTTTTATGTATCTTCATGCCAGAATTAAGTCTTAGACTTTTACTTAAGTATATTTTGTATGGGTGACTATTCCAGAGTAATATTTGAACACGATACATTACTTTCACCAAAGTATGACTACTTTTTACAACAACAAAAAAATTCACAATATGTATATCTTAATAATTGACTGCATTTTAAAAAAGAAGAAGCCGTGGCTATCTTATTTTATCACATTGAACCACACCAGTGTCCTCTATTTTGAACCTTTTCGTCATGTGGTTTGGTTGACCTTTCCTGGTCCTTTCCACCCATGAAGGAAAATCGATTGCGTCCCAGAATTATTTTTGAACTGATATAATAAAGGAAAATGAATCCCTGCTTTTGTGAAGAAAAAAAAGGGGGAGGGGGGGGGAATTAAATTGAGGCAGTGGAAAGATTTGCTATTCTTCTGACTTTTGTGCGAGCTTTAATGTATAAAGGCCTCTGTGTGCAGTCCCTACTTGATGAACAATTATATTGCCCATGGCTGGAGGAGCTAATTAGAATCTATTTATAATCATAGGGGAATATATCCAAAGAGCTACCAGTGTGAGGAGGATAGTGAAATAGAGAGGGGGCTAAAGGAGAGAGAGGGAGAAAGAGGGGGGGGGGGGGGGGGGTCATAAAATCACCCCGCATGCTGTGATATCTGAAACCAAAGAACCAGACAAAACCAAATTAACAGGTTTCCACAGCAAAGACAGAGTTGCCTTCTTTTTCCCCAGTCTGAAGAGGATCAGCAGTTTACAGCACATTCGTGACTAACAAGAAGCTTTGAATAACACAAGGGCATAAGCGCTGTGATGAAGAGGAATCACTTGATCTTCAAGTTACAAGTTTCAGAAAACTTCTCATAGCAGCTCTCAGTAGTCAAGTCTTATGTAAAGCTCTCAGGGGCCAGTTCAGAGAGCCCTCTTATGAAGACGAGAGGAACAGAGAGCGAGGAAAGCAAGATGTGTTAACCTCACTATCACAGCTCATTTGTCAAAATATTATTAAGATACTTTACATATTAAAACAGAGGAGATTGTAATTCTGCTCTCTGGCTAACCTCCATTTGCACCCAGCGGTTGCATCATCAGAGAATTCCAACCAGGAGGCCAGCTCTGCATCACCACTATGTGCAAAACGAAAAAAAACAAAAAAAACATGCCCACCATGCTGGCAGCTCTCCGCAGGCAGCCACTTATGTTTATGCAGTGATATGAACCGGAGCAGACGCAAAGCAGCGAGCTCAATGTGGACCACCCATCATCCACTTAAAGGGAGGCATTAACAGTGCCAGTCTGACCGGAGCTGCGAAGCGCCTAACGCACCCGGTCAGATGCGCACTGACAAAATGGGACACAAGCATGGGCAGACAGGTCGATGCACTGCGCTTTTGTCACCATCATATTAGTCTTTTTGGCTCGGATGAGAAAACACATTCTCTCAGCTGGTGTTTATTTAAAGGCGAGGGATATAAAAATAGTACAAAACTGAAATAGCCTCTGATCCACTTAAAACAACCTGATCTGCTCCACAATGAGCCGCCATTGATCGATGTGACAGGATGAAAGCATCTGACCAGCATAGGAAATGTGACGTTCCTATTTATTACGCACTGGACACCCTTCACTGCTCCCCTCTGTCACATCATCTCCGTGTTGTCGTCTGTGCCTCCCCACTCCTGCTTTTGGAAAAGCAAAGCGCTACAGTGGGCTCCCTCACCGGCACACCCAAGAGGCCTTATTAAAGCCTAGGTTAAATCCCACTCTGCTCGGTCCTACACTTCATACTTGTATCCACTCTGAGAGTTTCTTTAATATCCTGGATTCTCTGCAGCACTTGAACTCCTCAGAGACATCCTCTCACAGCAACTGTAGAGGATGGTACAGCAATCCCTGTAGTGCTACAGCGAGCCAAGGTGTGATGCTTCTCCGCTTTTGTTTTGAATACCCCGAGGAAGGAAGAACATCAGGCCACCTAAGGCTTGCCTGGCTCGGGTCAGAGATTATTTCACCTCATTATGTGTTATTAGGAGCTGTTGTTCTATTCCACGCAGCTGCTTTTCGATTGAAGGAGGCAAACAATTGTTGTTGCAATCCCACATGAACCTTCAGCACACCCCTCTTGCGGCGATTCGCTCACTCGTGAAGAACTGCAACAGAAAATCTTCCACGTCGGATGCTTTTGTTTCAGCATTATCTCCCGCATCTCTGACAAAAACAGCCATTCGGGCGTATGGCGCCATGAAGCAGCCGCTTTTTTGCCGCATATAAATCAGTTGTCTGACTCAGATAATGCCTCGTGGAATCTCTCAAGCTTGCAGCAGCAATAGAGGAGATGAATTCAAGTTCCCATATAAACCCGGGGGGAAAAGGGAAGTGGGCTGTGAGACACCAGAACTGATGCTCTGTCCTCAAGCCATATCGGGGAGTGAAGTGAATGTGACAGAGAGGATTGAGGTGGGCTTAGCTTCAGAGATCCCAGGCCTGCTGACATAGTGGACTCTCACTTCTTGCAGGGCAGAGTAGAGGCGATGGGAGCATGGGTGAGGAAGGGGCACCGTATCCCTTCAGTCACCAGGAATTCCCTTTGAAGTCTACTTTATGTAGAGGAGTTTCAGGCATTGGCAATAACCTCATAATCATAATTTCTGTGTGTGACAAAACCCTTTTAATACACTGTTGGATGAATTAAATTCCTGGCACAGGCGTGCTCGCACTCCTTCAGCTGAGGGGTGACCAACATTGAAACATTAGTTTCACATTTGAGAAATTCAAATGGTAGACAGTTAGCCAAGGTTAGCCAAGGTTTACATCTCAGCTTGTGTATGGATTGAAGAAATGAAATGAAATGTGTGAATCTGTGGACTTTGAACAGAGCCAGTCTTGTTGGTTTCCTCCTGCCTCCAGTCTTTACGCTAAGCTCGTCTAAGGTTATTGCATCATTGAATTTTTCAGTTTTTGGGCGGCTATTTAGGCATGTGACTGTGTGGCTTTGGTCTCATGTTCGTGTCTTTTCTATCTCCTTTTATTTGTGTTTTCTGTATTTCCCTCCTGTGTTCCTGCTCCTCCCTAAGGAACCTTAAAAAAAGAAGTAAGGGTCACTATGTCACTGAATCTCACTTTGGATGTATTGAAGTCACTGGGAAATGCTTGGGGAAACTCACTAAAACTCAACATATCTACTCAGGAAGTATTGCCTCCACAAAATGAAAGAGCACGCTTCAGAGAGGAGGTTAACAACTGGTTATTCCCAAATGATTGACAGGGCTGATCATACCGTGACCACGCGGGGCAGGTCCGACCCAAATATCGCTGATGACACTGCAATCCCTCTGCAAACAGGAGCCTTTCACAAAACTAGATCCAGGTACGAACAATGTGCAGATACAAATTCAGAAGTTGACCTACTATCTGGAGTGCGTTCTTTCATTTTGTGGAGTTATTTCTTCATCAGAAGTCACACAAAGTAGATATGTTGGGTTTTAGCATGTTTCTCCATGCATCTCCCACAGACGTCAGTACAGCTGTCACCACAAGCTGGCACCAAAGCAAGATTCAAAGATATAACGACCCTTCCTTCTTTTTCAAGGTTCCTTGCTCTTCACCAGTCTGTTTTTCCCTCCACATCCGCCCTGTTCCCCGTGTTCTTCCCAGCCCAGCAGCTCCTTTCCTCTTTTTGTTTCTTCACGATTCCCTCCTCATCTGTGCTTCTCCACCTCTCTTCAATCGACCGTATATGCCTCCTCCCCTCGCTGGTTCTGTTTGTATTTTAGTTCAGTCATTAGTTCGGTTTATGTCAAGTTGTCTGGTTGTGTTCACCCTCTCCTGCTGTTATTTTGAATAAACTTGCATCTATTGATCGGCCTGCTGTCCTCAGCATTTCCACTTTTACTGCTCTCAGTGTGACGGTATGTTTGTGAGAGCTTTGTGTTTGTTACTGTTTCTATTATGGGTTCTGTTGTTTGTTGTTTTTTGTGTAGTGAGTTATATTAATTTTTTTCAAAGCTTCATATTTGGTTTATATTGATACTATGCCATTTTTATTTGTATGAAATACTTTTTTTCTAATAGGGAATCATTGTTAAGCTATTCCTAAAAAATTAAACATAGTGAATGTACAATCAGGTGAGCATTACAGGTAAGTAATATATTGGAAAATTATAATAATCAAACTGCCTTGAACTGAATTTATCTTTCTTGAAGCCATTCCTTGTTGGGTCTATTTTCTTGATAAAAAGAGACTTACTCCAAAATGAGACAATGATCCTCACTCTGGAAAAAAATAAATTACAGAATATCCAAGCAAGTTGTTAAAAAAGTTAATTTAATTTTCTATTATTCTTCTCATCTGACAAAATTATGGACATTTTCAGACCCAAACTTCATGAATTTGGAACCTTGGATGTATGAATCCTAACAATCTCCTCTGCTGAGGTTAATGCAACAAAATAATTGCGATTCAAAGGTCTGCGTACTACAACTTCATGCTCACTGCTTTCTTGTTCTTTCTTTCTTTGGGAAAGTTGAAATGCTTTAACTCAATTTAGCAGAGCTCTGTGTAGCAGTCACCTGAGAATTTTTATGAACAGGGCATCAAAGGAAAATGAGACATATTTGTGTTTTCAATGCCGTTCTTTCCGTGACAATGAGACTCCAGATGCATTGCGTATTCACTGCATGGATGCTTGTCAAAGCTATTGGAAGAAGGCTATAGCATTATTATATCCCTGTGTCAAAAAATGTCAAATCATCCTTCAGTTTATTTCTGTTTTGTTTTTGTTTTTTTCTCCACAGAAATATGAATCCTGGTAATAATGGAGAAATCTGTGACAGTCTGTCGCAAGTGTGATACTGAATAGCAGACAGGTAATACAGCTACTCATGCTTTGTGTTATCAAGCTGTCATATTGTTTGTTTACATCGCAAAGAGCTATGATGAAGTGTGGGTCGTGTTGTGGAAGTGATTTACAGGCACTCATATTTGTCCTCATTGCTGCTCTGCACTGGGCATAAGAAGAGAGGGGAGAGAAAAAATAAAGGTGTCAAAAATGCAAAAATGGACTCAGTGCTGTGCGCTTTGGCCTACTTCAACTATCATTAGCAGCCCAAAAGAAACATGTGAATGATACATAAACCAGTTGATAAGGAGCACATAGGAAAAAATGACACACATGTTCATGTGACTGGTTAATGTCACATGTTAACTAAAATTGTTACACGTGAAAAGAAAATAATTTCACATGCGAAACAGGCATTAGCAAATGTGACTGGCTTCTCCACATATACACCGATCAGGCATAACATTATGACCACCTGCCTAATATTGTAAAGGTTCCCCTTGTGCAGCTTAAACAGCTCTGACCTGTCAAGACATGGACTTAAAACTTCTGAGGAAGTCCTGTTGTGTCTGGCACCAGGGTGTTTTTTAGTGGATCCTCTGGGTCCCGTATCTTGAGGGGGGGATGGGGCCTCCATGTATCAGACCAGCACGTCTTACAGATGCTCGATCTGATTGGGATCTGGGGAATCTGGAGGCCCGGTCGACACCTTGGGCCCTTTATTGTGTTCCTCGAGCGGTTCCTGAGCAGTGTTTGCCGTGTGTCAAGGCACATTGTCCTGCTGGGGGGCCACTGCCATCGGGTAGTGTTGTTGTGATGAGGGGGGTGTACTTGGTCCACATCAGTGTTTGGATGGGTGGTGAGTATCAAGTGGCATTCACATGAATGCCAGCACCCAAAGTTTCCCAGCAGAACATCGCACTGTGATGAAATGATCGATGTTATTCACGTCACCTGTCAGTGGTTTCACTGTTGTGGCTGATCGGTGTATGTGATTGGCCTTTTTTCACATGAGCAGAATTTCCTCCATGTGGGAAACAAAACATGGCACGTTTAGTCAGCGGAAATGTTCTTCTTCACTTGTGTATTGCACATTTTCACACATTTTCACACGTCATTTGCTAATATCTTAAATCAAAACAATGTCAGTGTGCAATGTACATTATAACAACATGTTCATTAAAATCTCCAAATGTGGGAAAATGCACATTTGGAAATGCGACTGGCTATTTTCACATATAAAATGAAATATATGTTAAGTGATTGGATTCTTTTTACATATTATTGAAATTTACCCTTTTACCTCTGAATTTCACACAGTCATATGTGACTGGATTAGACCTTTCCACATGTGGAAACAGAACATGATACTTGAAATCATGTTCTTCTTAACGTGTGAATATCCAAATTTTATTTTTAATATGTGAAAAAAAGATCACGCCACTTATCAAAAAATGTAATTTTCATGTGTGGATTACATATGTTCATGCGTGATTGGCCTGCGCTTTAGAAATTCACTATGTGGAAAGTGTTTTTTTGTGTATGATATACAGTATATTTAGATATAAAGCCTTCCCTTTCTGCATTCTGTTTTAGGTCATGTGTAGAGAATATGGAAAAGCTGTGGGTCAGTATTTTGTGGGAAGGACAATCAGTCAAACAGGAAGAGTTCAGTATCCATCCATCCATCTGCTTATGGAGGCTATGTTAGCACACATTGGGTGAGAGATGGGGTTCATCCTGGGCTGGTTGCCAGTCCACCACAGGGCGCACACAGACCTCAGTAGAGCCAATTAAACTGTGTGTGTTTCAGTAGTTCATCAGGCCTCTGCTGAGAGCTGTAGCCACACTTTTAAAGATGGCCTTTTACATTTGAATAATTAGCAACTGTCCACAAAGCTTTGGTTTCACTCTGTTATTTAATGAAGTCTGCGAAAGAACACGGATTAAAGTTTTTAATGGACTAAATGTTCCAAGTGATGAAAATATCAGACTCTCGCTGATTCACTCTGCACTCTGCATTCAGCTAGAAATAAAGAATGTATTCAATAAAACAGTTCATGTTCCAGTCAGATAAATGAAACCAGCAAAAGAGTGACCCCAAAGACATGTTTACTAAAGATGTGAATCATGTAACAACAGCTCGGAGGGATGTGGGGAAACATGCCATGCTCAGCAGTCCAGGATATACCAACAGCATGGCTCATGGGGTGGCAATGTCTGTCTGACTGTCTGTCTTTCACCACTTTGATCCAGACTGAAATATCTCAACAACTATTGGATGTTCCCCAGAAGACAAATCGTATTTGACTTTGGTGATCCCCATCTTTTTAAGCTAGGGCGATGAAGACTGAAATATTTTTTTTCCAATGCTAAATTGTCATTAAATTTAGTACAGACATTTATGTGTCTTTGAGGATTAATCGTATCAAAGGTGCAATATGTAAAATTCAAAAAAAAAAAGACTTAAAAGACTTTAAAACATTTAAAAAGTGGATAAAATGTTCAACAGATGTGAAGAAAATAATTTTGACATTTTATCACATATTGGTATTTTGGAAATATCTTCAGAAGTTCCTGAGCTTTATCTGGATACCACTCCAGGTCAAAGTTTTATTTTGTTCAAAAACTGATTTATGTTCATAACCAACCTGCGAAACTAAAGACATTTCATTCAGAATCTGTTGTACTTTGTGTTTAGTGCCAATAAGCAAATGTTAGCATGCTCACATGCTTAATTTAGAAAGTGGCTTTTGTGAACATAACCTGCTTATATTCTGCGTGTTAGCATTGTCTTTGTAAACATTAGCATGCTAAAGTTAGCATTCAACTAAAAGCACTACTGTGGCATCGCCTTGCAGAGCCACTATAGTGTGGCTGTGGACTTAGTCGTTTTAGACACTTCAGCAAGGTCAGTGCACAGTTATTTTCATCAAAGGTGTGTCAAACAAGTAAAACATTTTTTTTTTCAGTCGTCCATGGCTGGGTCCCCGTCCTTCCTGCAGGCTGTTGAAATGTTTCTCTTTGTGATGTAGGAAAATGAATGAAAATGTCCGGGGAGCTTCATTAGTTTAAATGCTCTGTAGGTCAGAACGCATGAATCAGCCGAACCTTTCAATTATAGGCTGACAGGTGCATGATCATTGTGTGTTAGATCATGTTTCCGTCAGTCTTAACTTTGCGTCTCCTTTACAGTCAGATGTAAGAGTCCGGATGGATTGTTTGTTTCCACGGAGAACAAGGCCACCTTTTTAAATAGGCCAGTTTCATGAACCACAAGACGCATCCGTCCTAAATCTTTCAGCTGGGCAAGAGAGTGAGGAGGAGGAGTCCATCTGTCAATAATTAAGCGAGTACTCACAGGAAAGGAAGTGCGCAGGTAGTCTTTAGGTTACTCAAGTGTTGACAAATCTATTCTACATCACCTTCTTTACTGTTCATTTATGCATGGTCAAAAATCAATTTATCTATTGATAACAATCCTGCAACATTCCTACATGTTTGAGGAGGACTGAGGGGGGGATGCCGTCCCGCTTGCTAACCTGCTCACCATCCGCTTTTAGCAGAGAGAGTGCAGGGGCAGAGAGGTTTGTTTAGCTGAAAATGTTAGTCTAGCCTGGCTGACTCATTGATCCTTTATCTGACTGAGGTTTGTGAGAGTATGAATCTATGACCCCGACCGTGGCTCTGAAATACAACCGTGTTGTGTACTGATGAATCTATGATGCTGCCTATGATGCTGAAGTAAGATTTGTAACTACACCTTTTTTCTCTCAGTCCTGCCCTTCTGTTAGTTCTCTGAATGTATGTTCGTATGTACTGTATGTTAAAGGAGAGCTTTATTTTATTGCTTTTTTTTCTGCTCTTTAAAGTTCCTATTTGTAATAAAAGTTGGGCGATGGTCGCTTCCACAAAACATTGATGAGTTGGGAATGAGACTCAAAAATCCACTCTTCTCACAAACAGGACCTTGAAGTGTTTTATAAAGGTTCTTGTGTATGTAAAAGCTCTGGAAAGTTAAATAGCTCACCAACCAATGGGGGCTCCTCTCTCCCACAGAAAACACAGCTCCTGAAACGCTGTGTCAGCAGTCCTGCCTTTAACTCTGTGACTTCGTGACATCACACTGTCGTGTGTATTTTAGACCTAGTGGCTAATTTGGCTCGTAAGAATTGACTTAGCACAGCTCTGGTGTTGTTAGCGGTGCTGGTTCAGGCATGTGTGAGCTGACCAATCAGAGCCGGCTGGGTATTTTTGGGGGGAGGGGGCTTGAAGAGACAGGAGCTGTACTGACGCTGTATGAGGTAACTGATGTAAACCTATTCTATTGGGAACCCAAAATAAGGAAGAAGGTGCCAAGTTCAGCAGCCCAACTCGGAAACCCGTCTAAAGAGGAATAGAAGCGGACTTAACATTCCTGCTGGCTTTTTCAAAATATGAATCATAAATCAGTGTCTGTCTATTTGGTCTAAAATGAAAAGCTGCGTACATCCTTGAAGGTAACTGGAATCATCAGAGAGACTAATTAGGATAATATACAAGCTGTCTGAATGACGCCACTTTGGGTATTTGAACTGCTCTTCCAAAAAATACAGCCAGAGGACAAGAGAGCAGACCTTTGTGTAATCATGTATTTTAGAACAGGGTCTTTGACAGTCTGGGGAAAGATGCAGTGAACCAACATGAAATAGGTGAAAACTATCCCAAATTCAGCTGCTGGGCTGAATGTGAGACTGCTGAATAAGTCATGGCATCAGCGTCCATTAGGGAATTGACAGAATTCTCTTTGCTGGCTACCAAGGGATCACGTCAAAGTTTCATGAGGCAGACGGTGAGACTGCAGGCGTCACACAAACCTGACAAAGGTCCTTCCAGCTTTTGTGAGCTAAGTTATCTCAGATAGCAAAAAAAGGTTTTAGCGTTCGCTGTCTGGTCTGTTTTTTTCGTGACTCATTTACACCTTTTTGTTGAATGGCACAGTTGAAGCGAGATGCCGTAAACAAATAAGCGGCACCTGTGTGGGCAGCTATAGCACACAGGCAGAAGGAGTGGAAGAGACAGTGCCTCTCAGAATCTGAAAATTAAAAAGGCAGAAAAGAAAAAAACTCCCCGTGGCTTGGCAGATCACATGCTGTTTGAAATGTTAAATATAATCTCAGACATAAAACAGCAAAGATCTCCTCTCATCCCCAGTCAAACAGGGTGCTTATCACGCCAAAAACAGTGTGGGGAGTAAACAGTCTGCGACATATACAAAACTACAGCCGACCTTGAGTCTGCGTCTACTTGCAGCCATTGTCACATTGTTGTGAAATGTTGAAAAGTTCAACAAGTGACCATTTTCATTGTTTTAATTGATTTATTTTGAGGGTTCCCGAGGAGGGAATGGTTGTCAGAGACAGGGAGATTTTGAGGGAGGCATTCTGGGTTTTACTTATGAGGTTTAAAGCAGCATTATGTAGAAACTCTAATTGTGCAATTTGGTGCCCCCATGTATTGGTATTCCCCCCCCATGTTTATGATTGCAACACAACTGTCTAAAATACAAATCACAGTTCTGCAACACTTTGTCAGTTGTAGCCTGACATTATATGACAACTCAGACACTAACGGCCTGCAAAGCTAACGTAACCTCAACCAGAGACAGTGGCACCTGGCTATGACATGCTAACGGCTTGACTGGGCTTGAATTAAAAAAAAAATGAGCCAGTTTGACAACTTTGCTGACACAAACATCGAGCGAGTGCAATAACGGACCTGAAAGCCTTCCTCCCCCTGCTTTTCAGAGCTGCTGTGAGAGCGATTCCCTGGCAGCGCTCCGAGCAGAGTCAGCTAGCGAAGTTAACTCGCAGCTAAACTTTCACTTCTCAGGAAACTCCATAAATCACAGGGTTGAGGCGTCTGGAGGAGAGAACCAGAAGGCATTTTTTCCATACAAATGAACCAGTTTCACCAAAATCAGTGACAGTTGGTGGTGTAATTTTATCCATAATGTTGCTTTAAATCAGGCTTATAACCATGTTTACAGTCCACTATACCTGACATGGACCTGTCATGAGCATTAGGAGCCAGAGGGTCACGTTGAGAAGTATGAATTATATATAATCAAAAGCTTAATATGTATGTTATTTTTGAACATGTTATTGTTGAATTAAAATAATTTGCCTTGTGACATGTAATAGAAAAGGTTGCTTTTCCAGGAAAATAAATAAAACACAATGCAGCACACAAGTGACAATGACATCATCCCTGGTTTTCGTGGCCTGGTACTGAACAGCCCGAGGCTTGATACTGGTCCAGGGCCCATTGGTTGGGAATCCTTGTAATGTACTGTATTTGATCTCAAACAAAGAACAACTTGAGATTTGGTTCAGGGTTTAATGAGATAGGATGAACTGCAGATTGACTTTTTAATAAATGGAAGATCTAATAACTTTGAATACAGAATTTTTATTGAAAACTAATATTTAATCTTTTTTATGCAATAAAATGAACAATTGTATTAGTCAGAGCATATCATGAAAAATACAGTTCTTGTATTATATGTTTTAGAGGGCAATTTGTCCTTGTAAATTGTCAGTAATGGTCTTTATTGCCTTATTGATGAAGGTTCTCAGTCATCCACGTCATGGCAATTCCAAGAAATTAAACACTGTGGGGAAGTAAAAATGATCCAATAATCAGAAGAGACTAAAGATATCTTAGAGAAGTCTTTGTCTGGTGGGAATATGCATTTGAAACAATGCTAACCGCTCAGATTTATCTTGCAACCCCTTGTCGGGGTCACGACCACCGGGTTGGGAACCTCTGGTTTGATCGTGATCCTGGCTGATGTATTAGAAAGTAAAATGTGGCGCAGGGCCGCTGACCTTTGTAACGAACCTCGATGAATGCCGCCACGAGCAGCAACTTTTCTTTCTCTGCCGTGAAATATTTACACATGCAGGACAGGTTTGTTTTCTGAGCCTACAGAATCATAAATCATGAACCGCAAATCACCACCGTCTCTGAGCCGAAGATTCAGCAGCCCTGACTGTGGCTGAATATGCCCATGTACAGTACGGTGAAGATTCACAGTGTCTCCCTCCATTCATGGTGATGAATGGTCCCTTTCTCTTTGTCAAAACAACAAAGCACGCGCAGACAAAAGGCTCTGATGATGAGTAATTGTTTTTAAGCTGGAATATGTAGACCTTTGTGTGTGCAGAGTATTTCTGTCAACGTGAGATATTTTGCTCACTTTTCCCTTTATAATCCCTCTTCATAAAGTACATAACGCTTAATGCGCTGCCAAGGTGATGCATGATGCGACGTCCCCAGAATAATGCGACGGAGCAACAGTATCTCCGAGTGGTCGTCTCCTTTCTGCCCGCATCTGATCGGAGTGTTGATGGAGCATCTTGACCTCTCATCGTCTATAATTGACAGCGTTTCAGGGGCATTGCAGAATCCAGCCGGGAAGGGAAAACAGAGAGATTCATCTGTGCTGCATGTACCTGACATGACAGGCATTTACTCAGAGTGCACACACGTAATGTTGTTTGCTTAGCTCTTCAGAACAAAAACACAATGTTGGGAGCCCACTCAAATCTGTCCAAATCAAATCTCTCGCAGGCTTATTCTGTGTACTATCTTGTCTCCGCTCATCCTTCCGTTGACAAATTCTATAATAAAACATGACAGTTAGCACATAGACCGTGGATGTTATTGAATTGTTGGCTCGTATTGAAGATTAATCTGGGCCAACAAATTCCTTGTGGCATTTTGAAAGAGCATAGCCCCTAATGGCATGATTTATCCCCCTAATACGGCCACGTCACCGGCTCTGGGTCGAGATTTCCTCGCACCAACGTGAAATTGTCATATTGCACACCATGTGATGAGTGTTTACCGCGCGGGGCACGAGTCAAAGCTCTGACAAACAAATGGCCACACTGAATTTAATTGAGCGTCACTAATGCTCATCCCCCCAGAGACGCAGATTCCACGTTACAAAACACATTCGCTCATGTGAGTTATTTTGGAGCTTTTCTCACTCTAAACTGTTTTCTGACACAGTTTCGATACACACGGTCACACTTTGTATCCTCCCAACAGCCAATCTTACTATCTACTGGAGACAAATGGCTCAGAGAAATGAGGAGAAGAGGTTTCACTTTCCAACAGGCGCCAGAGAGAGGTGAGGATGCACAATCCAAATGTAATATACAGATAGGATGTACGGATGTACCTCCTGCAGGAAGTCCGTGGACACTATTTCTATGTAAATCCAGAGAATGTAGCCCAGTCGCGGTCCGGTGTAATTACTGTATAGATGTCAGTGGTGTGGCTGAACAGGAGCTGTGTGGACCTGCTCGGCTGAAAGACAATCCGACAGGAAGTCGCTCTTCACCACAACCTGAGATAAAGAGGCTGGAAGTTTGAGACCGGGCGGTGAAAGCTGATGCAGTGCTGTGGGTCTCTGTAAGTGTGTATGTGTGTGTTTGTGTGTGTGTGTTTGTGTGCGCTCTTGTTTGTCTATCTTCGTGAGGAGCAGGTTGAGTTCAAGACTTTGCGAAAACTCAAGGACAATGTTGCAAAGTGGTGGCATTTCGGTTGATACTTCTCTGGACCATTTGAACTTCTGCTGAAGTTAGCGTGCTAACCAGCTAGCTCTGACTACTCCTGTCATGTAACACCACTTCATACCACAAGAGGCAACAATAGCCCCCTTTGATTTCAGCCGTGAAAAACTACGTTCCACAAGCTCTCTTAGCTTTTAGTGAAATAAATCAACAAAATAAACTCACAAAATGTCAAGAAGGGAAAACTCTTTCTTGTCCTTCCACTGTCACCTCTGGCTTGATCAAAATAAATCCACAATTTACAAAGTAAGATGTGAAGATATTTCCGGCTCTACATGCCATTTTCACCTGTGCTGATGCGTGACTCTGTCTCGCTCCTCTCCTGCTGCGCGCCTCCCTTCCTCTTCTCATCCCTTAGTCATATTCCCTGTCAGAGCTGTTGTAAATCAGCTCCATACTGTTTCCCCTGTCTTCAAACTGACCTATGAGGGTCTCTGAGGCTGTGTTCAGTCCTGATTCCGTATCCACTGTCAGAATCCTAAAACCTGTTGAGCTGAGCTGAGTTTAGGAGCCTGACAGAGTGGCAGGCCCTTGGTGAAACCATCATCCGAGGTCCTGGTCCAGGGGAACGCTACAGCTACTGGCTCCATGGCTAACTGAGCCTGAGCCAATTAGGCAAGCTTTTTAATTGTCACTGAGTCAAAAAAACACAGAGATTCAATCAAATATTATCTGTTTCACTACTGCAGCAGGTGCAATGTTCCTTTGTAACAATAAACATATTGTGTATTTGATCTCAGTCCCCAACAGATGCAGTTTAGTGTTTTAGTCCTTAAAACTATAGAGATGATTTAGGGTATTATTTTTGCCTACCTAACCCTTTGTAAGGTAAACATGTACAATATTTAAAACTTTTTTGTAGATGTTAGTCTTCCAAAAGAAAAAGTGGTCTTGTGTCTGAGATGCATTTCTATTTTGGGGATTTGTTGACATGAGAGATTAATTGAGATTAACATAAAATATAAAATATCGCCGCCTTTATAATTTAATCTATTTGATGGATGTTCTTTTTTCTTAGGGTTTTTTTTTGCTTCAAATATATCTTATTTGATCACGAGCACTTCAAACATCTCTTTGGGCTTTGTACTTGTTCCTCTTCTCTCTTACAAAAAGGTTTGTGGAAAGTGGCTCAGCCCTCCAAAGTGCTACTCAGCAAGTCGGGCACTACAAATGTATTTTAGAGGCGTATTATAACTCGTGTTTCTCCTGGAAACTACGTTTAGTAATTCCAGGCAAAGTGGGGAAGTGGAAATGAATGTCAGTGACCTCCCGCTGCTGTCTGCGTTCAGTCTTATGTCACGCCAACTTCATGTGAGCCCTTCAGCAGCCCACACATCATTAGGAAAGGATGTTTTTAAGCTCATGGTGTTGCTTCCTCTGGTCATTCAGGTCATTATCACAACAGGGCTTGGCTTTCCGCATGCAGCCGGAGCTCCCCAAAACGAACAATTCCAACCCCAGAGATCCTCAGGTCCATTAAATCAGTGGCGCTCGGAACAGAGATTTATTTATCGCTTCACAGCCCATGTGGTCAACTTTGTGATAATCTAATGTGGGAAGGGGAAGGCCAGCTGGGAGAAAAACTGGATTTTCAGCAAGAAGTCTATGATTTATTCTGCGTCTAGATTGCTGTTTCAGAGGTGGTGATGGAATAAATAAGTCATATGCAAATCTTTGAAGCCGATTTTAGAAATAAATTTGCCTTAGCAGGCATGTTTGGTTCGAGCCTTGTCAGTATTAAAACTGAAGGAACTTCGGATTCTTCCTCCAAAGGCCAAAAATATTCAAAATCCCGCTACATCAAGATGTCAAAGATTTTGATCTTGAGAACATATAAAAAGCAACCACTGGATGACCCCTATGCTGCCATGCGGTATGTCTATTTTTTTAAATGTCCCAAGCGATTTAGCTTCGCCTAAATAAAGTGCTTATAGACCAGAGGAGCTGAAACAAGATCTGGAAATTGCAGCAGTGCTCTCACATACCATCTGACAGGATATGCTTTATTGATAACAGGATCTTGTGAACACAGATACTTGCAGTGGTCAGCTGATTTCTTGCTATAAAGATGTAATTCAGTACAGACAATCAGTCAGCTGAGGGCTGAGAGTCTTCAACTTTGTTGCAACGCAGTTCTGCAGAGAAAGAATAGAAACGATCAACCAACAATGAACAATGAACCGAAGCAGGGAAGGTTTAGTTTGTCATTTTAGTAAGTTGGTCTTCAGTTTTGGATTAACTTTAGCTCCAAATTTACATCATAAACTCTTGTTTTGTTCTTACACAACTGCAGGTAACTTAAGTCGTACCAGACTTTGGTCGTCCATGCTTCTAAGGTTGTCTCTCTCTGTTGTGATGAAAGTATAAAGCCTGCTCATAAACACAGACAGAGAAAAAGACAAAAACAGAGGAGCATCACGATGCACATCTGTTATGCAGATTCCCCGTCGTCCGTCCACCCCCGAATCCATTTCATCTGGCCGACTTCCAATTCATCCGGGCTCGGTGTAACTCAGCTCCTGGTCTAACAAACCCTCTATACTTCACTTGAGCATTCCCACAACAGTGTAACAACTGTAATTGGTCTCCTGTGGCTTTAGAGCCCCTTGCCTGTTCTTCCATTAACACCACCACAGAGCTGCCTGGCTGCTGTCCATGGTGTTGATCTGTAACTGATGGCTTTGTGATGGAGGATGCCTCCATGCTGCTCAGCCCTCTGCCACACAGACACACAGAGAAGACAATGCTTCATACTGTCTCCTGTCTCATGCATGATTGCTTCTCTGGAAAACACAAATGCATCACGAAATCTTCTTCTTCTTTTTGAAGTTGTGAAACGGGAGGAGGAGAGATTTGCCTGGGAGGTGACGCGCCAACAACAAGAAGTTCTCACACCGGAGGAAAACACTGATATAAATGTTGTATTTCAATGAATTTGCAATTAGGACTTGGATCTTCCCATTGCCTCCAAAGAGCAAAAACTGTGGCTGGTTATTTTGCTTCATTATCTGCCAAGAGGAGGAGATATGTGAGTTTTGTGTTGCCTTGTTACTTTATCCCAACAGGGAATTGTCATACTTAAACTGCGTGTCTGCGGGTATTATACACCACATTTCTGCTGCTCAATTATTTATGATCCTACACCAGTGCAATGCGGCAAAAAAATAAGAGTAAGAAAGAAAGTTGGGAATTACAGAATAGACTTTTTTTCTCTCTCCACACCTCCTCAAACTCTCCAGAGAGAAGTATTGAAGTTGCCTTCACTGGTCATCAGTCATGTTCCTTGTTGTTATTTCTGATTTCAACATCACACAAGTCTGCAGAGGAAGAGGAGGTGGATGAAACAATCCCTCCCCCTTCGCTGGGGACCCACACACATATCCTCGGCTAAATATCAATCATATTGTTCTTGTTCACAGAAGAAAAGTCTGTCCTTTTGTTCCCTCTAATTAGCTGCAGCTGAAAGTTGGAGAAAAAGTCCCCAGCCCCGGATCATTAGTATTTGCAGAGTGCGCCGCCGCTTTGCTCCCTGTGGTTCCACTAAATTCACACTTTACTCTCCGTAATGAAGCCTTTTGCATCCCTACCTCATTAGGCCTATGGTAACATATTAACAGCTGAGGGGGCCAGAGGGCGACACGGTTCCCACTTTGATCACCACAGACCGCCAAAAGCGTCTAATTGCCGCCTCGACGCGGATGTTCAATGCCCTCAGACGGCGAAAAGGCACCCCACAGGTTAGAGGCTGTGCGCGCAAACTCTCCAGCGAAGTCAGATATCTAAAACTCTCCTGATAAGCAGATGACACAGAGGTCTGAGCTGATTCTGCGCCACAGAGGCGCTCTTAACTTGTCACAACCCCTCCTCGATATATTCTGACACGCTGGATGGGGCGTGAATGTCTCCAAAAGGCGCAGATGAGAGAGCCAATACGGTCTCTTATTCAACTAAGTGGATTGAGTCCGCTACTTGACGGGGACGCGTATGCAATCTGCCGATAAAACGTCTCCCTTTTTTTTTCACTTTCTATTCATGTTCTGGCTGGCGGATCAGCTCATTTTCTTTTTTCGAGCAACACTTCTGTACGTAGCTTAAAAAAGAAAGTTCCCCCTCAGGCTGAGGAATCGTCTTGACCGGAAACTTTCTGCTCATCCTCTGAATGCGCGCACTTTGCACAGCTCGTTTCCAGAGAGCCAGCGCCTATAGCGCTTTGATTGAGCACCGGACCGCACTCTGAGAAGGCGTCACTACTACAGGTGGGTGGTGTTTTATCTGGAATAACCGGGGCTCGGGCGCATGCAATTATCAGTGCGAGGTTTATCTGGCGGAAAAAAATAATAATCAGATATTCTCGTGGTGGCTGAGAGTCAGAGAAAGATCAAAGAAGATTATTCTTTGTGTTGCAGACTCTTTTCTACGTGGGACCATGAACTCATCAGCAGGTGCAGGAAACTACCGCAAAGCGTCCACCAAAGCAGACAAGGTAATTTACATGTGAAGCGTCCTCTGCTCACACTTCTCTCCTGGAACCATCATGCATGAAAAGAAGAGAAAGCAAAAGAAAATCCACCTCGGTCTGTTTGGCGCAGCGTTGCTGGAGTACTTCCACAGGCGCACTCACGCGCAAAGAGACGGTTTTATTTCTTTCTGCTGTAGACTGAAACAGAAGACGATCAGAGTCGTGTTGCATGTTGTTGAGGTGCTGGGCTGTTGCTGTCTTTTTGGGTCCGTAAATCTCGATTTTTCAACTTTTTTTTTTTCCTGCATTTGTCACAAATGTCACTCCGGCTACGCGTTCGGCGTTTCAAGCGCGTAAACGTGGAGACAGCGAGTGCCACCGTTCCCTCTGTTGGAGGTCTCTCCAAATCCTCACTCGACTCGTTTGATAACTTGTTTGCAGACTTCACGGCCCAAATTGGGTATCCATCCAGCCAATTAGGCTGTCCTGATAAAAGTCTGCTTGTAATGTTCTATTCCCTCACAGCTCCGACTTGATGTTTTTCTACCAACTTTCACTCTGTGCATCTGCCAGATTACCTACTTACTTCGGCTGAATGGAGCGCTCTTTCTTTCCCTGCGTTCTCACAAGGAAAGGAAACGTCTCAAATCAACCCAAAAGGGAAACAAGAGAGAAGAGAAAGAAAACATCTTGTCTGCCAAGTGATGCCCCCGCAATAACACTCCCATAAAGCCTTTTCTCAGCAACACTCAGGCGAGAGATCCAAAGTTAACTCGACTCACACAGGCAGACGCATCGGTTGCTGTTTTAATAAGGGACCAAAAATACGTTGAATCAGTCTCCCTCCGTGTGTCACTCTGAGGTGGAGCTGTGAAATATTTAATTTGCGACAAATCTCTCTGCCTCTAGGGGGCATGTCATCCCCCCCAAAATGTTTTTTTTTTTCAGATCACAAGCTTTATATTGAAGAGGCTATTTATGTGTTTCTGTGAGCTGAGGGAGACCTATGCCTCATGCAAGTTCAGTTTTTTAGAAATGGATTCTAATTCTTTTAGTTTGTAGATTAAAGGAGAAACGTCTCACTCATCACTAACGCACCAAGGACAAGGTGGAAATTCAGTATTTTGCTCCACTGGATTCATTTAATCACATTCGGATTTCACAGCTCTGCATGTTTTGTTAGATATAACTCAGTCTTGTCAAAATGTGGATGGGTGGCTGCTCCCTGTGGGTGCTCACTCATTTGTCACAGATTACTCTTTGACTCTTGATATCATCCCATGCTGGAGCTAGTTTGCCCTCTGCTGGAGGCACAAAGACGCACAACCGGCTCCTGATCAAGCATCCTCCATAGTCTTTTCCTGTTTGACGGCATCTTGACAGATTTTTTTTCTCTCATTACTCGGGCTTCAGCCTCCAGTCAGTTTCTCTCACACAGATTTCCACGACTGCGATGAGAAGGATATCTCTATACATCCCAGATTAATGCTGACTCCACTTACAGCTCGGTGCAGTGAAAGCCCCCCCTCAAAAATCCTCAACACAGAAGTTTCTGTGACCAGAAGTTTGACTCTTAAACGACTCCCAGGCACAGCCTATTAAATTCTCACATAATCTGTGTTCAATTTGCATAGAAAAGAAATCATTAAGTCTGGCCGTGGATATCCGAGCTGCCCTCCCTTCTCGGAGGATTGAGCGAATTTGGAGAACATGCAGACATGTCTTCGCTAAAACTCATTAAGGCTGATGTGGTTGTTATGATCCTGCCTTGAGAAAGAGGGAGAGCTCTGACTTACTGACACTGAGAAGCTGAATATGCATGTATTCTTTCATAATTATCATTTTCTTAATTCCCCTTTTTCTTCTCTTTTCTTTTCTTTGATGAATGTAATGCGGCAGTCATCAAAATTACACAGGAAATTTACTCTGAACAAACTGTCTTTATAAACCCTCAGTCGGGATGAGGAAAAAAAAGCTCCTTGATTAAAGGGGGACAAAAAAGGATGAGATCACTAGAAGAGTAACAGGGGAGACATGTAATAGATGTCTCGTGTGCAGAATAGAGAGATTTAACATGCATGAAGAATAGATCTGTGAGGACGTTGAGCAACTTCAGGTGGCAAACAGACCTGAGCTACATGACTTCCTCTTCACCATGGAGTAATAATTCACACAGACAGACAGAGAGACAGAGAGACAGACAGAGAGAAGAAGAGAGAGGATGTCTCGGAGGATGAAGATCCAACTCTAAACATCTGGAATTAGGCAACAACAGCTGGGGGAAGAGAGAGAGAGGTCTGTAAGGAAAGAGAGAAAAGAGATACCTGCTGGTCTTTTCTACAGGTGCAGTGCAAAACATTAGAATATCATGGATAAATTATCATTTTTTTCCTGTAAATTAATTCCCTTGACAGTACTCCCATAGATTCTCAACGGGGTTCAGGTCAGGTGAGTTGGCTGGCCAGTCAAGCGCCGTGATGTCATGATCAGCAAACCAGTTCGTCGAGCTGGGAAAGGATGTCCGCATCTCCATACAGCGCTGAGAAGCTGATTTCCTTATCCATTTATTTATTCCACATTCCTTTTAATATTCAAAACCCCTGGTGCCTACATCACCCATAATGCAACACAACCACTGAGTTACATCACTGAAGGCAATTGATCAGATTACAAGCAGCTGCCTATGGAGCCACAAATGGCTTGATACCACTTTGTTCTCGAAATGCATTCGTACTCCCCGAGACCTGTAAACACATTTTACTGTGTGAAATTGATGGAGTTGCCCTTTAAAGTGTATTTTGTCTTACTCTCTGCTAGGTTAGTGGTTGCCAGAACTTAACACTGTGGACTGAGATGCAGGTGTTTTGCATGCAAGGCGTTCCTGCAATTACATTTTTAATGATTCCTGTGTTGATGATGGTAGTGGCGCATTAAGCTGTTCGCGGTGTTTGTTGTCGGATCGTAAGCTGCCAATGCTTCTGCCGCTGTGCTGAGGAGTTTTTGATGTTTTCCATCGAAAGATTATGTTCGCTTCTGCTTTTATAATGAAATTCTCACCCAAGAGCATAAACAAATCCCAACATCCAACAGTCCTCTGTAGAGACTCGGCTGCTACATGGATCTGTGTGTTTGCCGTCTCTTGTATCTTGTAGCGTTTCAGGGCGTTGTTGCTGTAAAGTCACAGAGAATCGTAAGCAAGCCTTTCATTCATCATTTTTATTCAGCATGCAAAGTGCATCTCAGATCCCTCGATTAAAAGTGCATTTAGAATCAGATGGAAAGACGTGGCCCAGATTGAATCAGTGGCAATCATCTGTACCTCCTACACCACAGAGCAGAAAATACACTTTGTATTTTGCCTTAGTGACTTGTCTCATCTGTTGTGCTGGCTGCCTCTGGTGTTGCCCGTTGCCTGACACTTTCAAGGCCAGTGTGTTTCTCCCGAGTCTAGACTTCCATCATTTGCATTTGCTGAGAGACTGAGAGACTGAGAGGCTAATGGTGCTCTCCGTTTCCAAGATACGAACGCTATTGTGTCGCTCTCTGCGGAAATCTCCCGCGCTGCAGTTACCGTCTCGAATGTTCGGCTCGGTCAAAGCTTTCGCAGAGGCGTCCGCGGGGTCATGATGCATGTTCTTGTTTAAGTATTTTCTGTGCGAGGATCGGCGCACTAATCTGTGTGATCAGGTTAGTTCGGAGGCGAACCTGTATCAGAGCTGTTTGGAAGGAAGTCTCAAAGATTTTCTGGCACCCTGAGCTGAATGCTAAAGTTCCCTGGAGTGGGATTGTACAGACAAAACTTTCACTGAGACGATTTGTATGCAGCAGGAATATGTTCAGATGAAATGCCTTTCAAAAACATTCTGTATTCATCCAGTGAGCCTCTGTGTTTCTGCATTGAACCGTTGCACTTTGAATTGCCTGCTTAAAATGTTTGTATTGCTGTCCACAGCCGCTATTAGCCGTTTGAAAACGACTTTCGCTTTCCTGATGTGCGCATATGTACGAATACGATGCGCACATCTCAATACCATGTGTTTATTCCCGGCAATGACCGTATTGAGAGCGATAATCCGGCGGCAAACAATAGCACTTTGTTCAATGAAATGAAATTTGGAGACAGAGAAACAACCAGGGGACGCACGGCAGCGAGGGACAACACCATTCAGCAGCAGTCATTTGTCACCGCTAACTGCTGAGCGGAGGGTTTGGTTCTCCGGGGAAGGTTTGCTGTAGATGAGAGCCATGTTTATGAAAGCTGTCTGGGTCCCTGGCCACCCTCGAGCACCCAGAGTTCTTCATCCTGGACACAATCACGCTCTTGCATTGCTCCCCTGGGGTGCAGGTTTCATCCGTACCTGTCGCGTGTAACAGATGACCTGATAGAGCTCCGTCTGGAGCGAGGCCGCTTGCATCTCGCTGATAAAGACATACTGAAGCCTGATATGCACACATTCCTGGACTCATTCCAATTCTGACAAACAGCGTTGTGTTCTCTATTCATATCGTTGCACCGCTGCCCTTCCCTGAGCTCAAAGAGGTGCAGGTCTGAGAAGAATACCAAGTACAGCAGGGTGAATCCGTGGGATCCACAGGGAGGAGCACTGGTGGAAGATGCTCAGGGCCTTTGAGGCGATTAGCCGGGGATAGGTGCTGCGGCGTGGCTGAAGGTCAAGATCAGAGCCAGGCTGAGGACATGGAGGCATCATGGGACATACATTTCTGAAATGAGTTTAGATTACACTTTGATGCTGCACTGGAGCACACAGAAAGAAAGTAATTCACAGTTCTCCACAGAAACTCTTTGAATGCCCATTTGGGTTTGGACCGTAGCCCTGCAAGTTTGCTTCTAGAAACACTCTGTAACGTTTCTACCTTAAAATGACAGCTTCAAAATCATTTCGATGGCACAGTATCTTGTTATAGGGTGAATGGTCTCAGTCTGTCTCAGCCACTCTGCCCCCTATCACTTGTTTCCAGAGGGTAGGATCACAGCGTTACATACATCCTTACTTCAAAATACAAGTTTTCAGGCAGAGCATTGTTGTGATGTAGGGAATTTTGTTTGTACCTATCACCTACATTACATCCGACAAACTGTTACAAACGTGGGATTTGCATTTATGACAGTGGTGTTGCACTCAGAAACTGTGAGTGGCGCCAAATCGCACAGAATCTTTAGGTAGTGTTGCTTTAAAGGAGACCTTAAAAGTTACAAAAGTTACTCTGCTCCTGAAACGCCTGGTCCCGCCTTTAATTCTGTAACTTTGTGACATCACACTATGTCACCATGTCACACTCTTGCATATTTTATGCATAGCAGCTAGTTTGGTATCTAAGAATTGAGTTAGCACAGCTGCTCTATTGCTGTTAGTGGCACTGGCTCAGGCGTGTGTGAGCTGACCAATCAGAGGAGACTGGGTATTTGTAAGGGGGGCCCTTAAAGAGACAGGAGCATTTCACACAGAGGGGGAATACAGCGCCGCAGCACTGGACAGTACGAGAAAACTGATGTGTTTCTGAGCATTGAAGCATGTAAACCTGTTCAGGTAGTAACCCTAAATAAAACGATGAAGCCGATAATAAGCACAATATGTCTCCTTTAATCTCTCCCTGCTCCCGAGAAAAGAAAAAGGAACACGCCATTGGGGATGATTTGCTTCTTCCAATCCACATATGGCTGTTTGGTGTTTACCAGCCTTATTTATTGATCAATTTTATGATTTATCAGTTTAATTCAGCAGCTGTAGACACCGGTTAGGCAGACACTCTTAGATAAGCCAAAACCCAAACTGATGATTTCATTATCCCTGTGGCATCTGGTGATAAATCCCGCTTTCTCTCTCGATCTCCAGAGCCATATGCGCTCGAGGCGTTTCCCTTGAACATGCTGATATGCGTGATTTGAAAACGCACACTGTCATTGGGATATAAACTAACGCATCTTCTCCGGTTCGTCTGCGCCATCGATCACCAGCTTTATTAATGGCGTTGTTTTGACACCGGATTTAAAGTGCTTTAATGGCGGCCCACGTTCTGCCAAATCAGCAGGAGGTGACAGACGGAGGGAAATTAGTCAATGAGTGTAAAACGGCGCCGCGTAGTAAAAGTAAACAAGTAAGGAAATTCAAGACGCACGCTGTTCATCTTCTGTCAGCGTGATGGAACACCGCGTCACCTCCGCGCTTCGCAGCAATAACGCCGCTGACCTTTTGCACTAATTGCAATTACGGTGACTTACTGCGAGCCCGCAAGGTTCATAATCACGGGAGTGTATGTCAGGGCTGTAAATGTGACAAAAACACGAGCGTGGGAAACGACCAATAAGGGGCTTGTTTATAAGGACCTTGGGAAAATGTCACGGCACAAAATCAGCTTGTTAACAGCAACGGCCACGACCAAAACCACCACGTCTGGTATCAACTCAAAGGACTTTATTATTCCCCGGCACAGTCACCAGAGCAATTATTCTCTCAGACGGATCTCCTGTGGTGTGCATGCAGATATGAACTTTAGATCTTCTTTGTCCTCCCTGTAGAGTGTGACTCTACACGCTGGCCCCTAATGAACACGAAAAACAGCTCTAGTTGCTCTTTTGTTCTCGTGTTTTTTTGTTTTTGATTTTCCTGTTTCTCATGTCATGCGATCACGCGGCCTCACCTTTACCGAAGTGCAGCTCTTCATCACCTGCTGCTGTCATCTCAGGTCCATCGCCGACACGTGAAAATACGAGCCGTGGAGAACTCGGCAGTCATTAGTGATAAACCGCCGCAGCTGCAGGGGGAAAGACTCTGGCTTTAAACGGGTCCATGAGTCACGGTCAAAAAGAAATTCAGCTGACTTTAAATATAAGTATTTATGAAGCGCCGTGAAACCTCAAACCAGCTCTTGCCACAGGGTATAAAACATACCGCTGTCCGTGAAATGAGAACATAGGCATTTCGACTTTACTTTATTCACATTTCCAATGAATAATTGGCAAGGTCATTTTCAGATAGTGCACACACATTTTTTATTTTTTTCCCTCCTCCCCATGAATTTTAAATTAGAAAGCAGCACATCTGTGAAGTGTGAAAAACGTGAAGCAACGTTCTAAAACGTGATTGTGCTTTAATGACTTTGCAGCACTTAGTTTACATCTTCACTGCTCACACTGCTGTAGCATCTTGATCCACACACCAAGGGAACATTGTGAAATAGTGCTCCCTACCTGACCCGCACTGGAGTCTGGGATAGCCTTGAGATTCACGGCTCTTGGAGCCCTCCCTGCAGCCGTTTCGGTGAATGACTTATGAATGCTTTGCTGTCTGTGCCGGTCTTCTCAAGGCTGTGTGTATGTTGCCTCTGGCTTTTGTCATATTCACTTGAGCAGCTTAGATTAAAGGGGCACAACGTGGTTTCGGACAGGAAGTTCAAACTCTGAATTTTTTTTACAACATTAATGAGGTAATAATACAAACTCCCTCACTTCCATAAGTGAATAAACAAGCTGTTCTCAGAGGGGAAAATAAGGTCCTCGGAACACTGTTTTGAAGCTAGACAGGTGGCAGGGTCCGCCACATATAAATAGATTAAAACAGTAGGAAATTGTGTTGTCCTTTAAGGTCAGTTTGTTTATTTGGGCATAAAAACAAAATCAGTCAGTTTCATCCCCAGAACAGAGACAAAACTCCATTGAGGGATATGACTAGTTCTGGTTTTATAAATCCATTTCATCCTCTGTTTCCTCGCTGCTACGATGCTGTGGTTTGCTTGTACAAACTGGTTGCTCAGCCTCAGCCCAGGGATTCAATACACGAGGCGCAAACGCTACATAAATAAAGCAGCAGGGTGGCGCGTGCCAGGCTCCTGTCCTGTTAGCATGGCTTGATGTGTGTGTGTGCGTGTGTGTGTGTGTGTGTGTGTGTGTGTGGTGGTGGAGGGGTTGTATTTTATGACGTGGGAAGACGGGCAGCATAAATATTACTCGCGCTTAATCACAACCCAGCTGCAAAGACGACTGAAATTGATCCATTTCTTGGTAATATGTGCTCACACTCCGATTAGAAACACACACACACACACACACTGGAGGGGGAAAATGCCTCGCAGGCAGTATCAGTACTGAGAAACAACTTGTATTTTTATATATATATATATATATATATATATATATATATATGGATATATATATATACACAGTATATGTAAGAATCGGTGTGTGTGTCTTATTTCTCTTACACTATTGAACTCTGCGCTGATGAAAGTCTTCTTGAGAGAGTTTTAAGTGTGTGTGTGAGAGAATGAGGGAGGGATGGTGTAAGGACGGGAGAGATAAGTAGCATTTGGAGGAGCCTGAGCTAACCCTGCACCTCCTCCTCCCCCGCCCCATGAGGAGGCGATGCCAGCGTCCGTGTGATTGATTCACCCTGCGAGGGGAGAGAGAGAGAGAGGGAGGCGTCGTGGTCGGGGCTCCTGGACCCCCGGGTCATCGTCTCCCCCTCTCCTCTGAGCCGTAGGGGAGGGAGAGGAGGAGGAGGAGGAGGAGGAGGAGGAGGAGGAGGAGTGGGTGTAGTGATGGTGGTTAAGGGATAGTGGGGGGGGGGGACTTCTCAGACACCTCCAGCAGCTCCAACTTCACAGCACAAAAGGTGTGAGCACAGCGAGGAGGGAAGACAAGTGGCACTTTTCAGCATGTCTGTCCTCATAGCCACCCAGCTGAAGATAGACACCAGCACTGCTTCCAGAAGGGTAAGGGGGGGCCCTTTTAGCATGCACGGCACGCTGTGGGGGAATGTCTGTGTTTATGGGTGAGTCTCCTGCTCCTGACAGAAAAGGCTGCTGGCTGTTGGTGATTAGAAACCGGACAGGCGTGGGGGGGGGGGGGGGGGGGGGGCGGTGTCCCCGCTGAGGATATTGATGGACAAACGTTTCCCCATTTCAATTTGAAATCGGCGACTTCTCTAATGAACGGTTGGTTACATATGCTGCAGAGTGCCTCATTGTTATTCTTTGTGATGTGTTGCCAGTTAATGACTTCGGTGGGAAGTGGCCACCATGGGGGGGGGGGAGTGAGATGGAAGTATGTATGTGGGATATTTTGGATCTCTTAAATGATTGTTTTTTTGTGATTCTGGGTGGAATGTCCTGAATTTAAACATTTTGTTTACTCTTTGCTCACGTGGAAATCATTCAGATGGTTCTGAGATCAGCTAATGGCTCATTTTTGGATAAATGCCGACGTTAATGCTGCTCTCATTCTCGCATGCAAATGTGCTGCAGGGCAGAGGGATGAGAAGTTAGAAGTTTAGGACAACTTTTAATGTTTGAGAGCTTTTTTTAGTGATGAAAAATGTAACAAAATACACAATCTGAAGGTGTTTATCACAGGATTCTCGTCATTGTTAGACACACGAATGGCAACTAAGTAAACACAAATAATCAATCGCTCAGAGGACTTGAGATGCATTTTATGTTATATCACGCAACCAGTAACAGAATGAAAAAAAGAGCGGGAGAAGCAGGGCGGTTCGCGCTTCTCATGCGATAAGCGCCTTCATTTCTTTCTCCCGCTACACACTCTGGCTATCTATTCCCGCACAAACACACATGTGACAATAAATTCTAGTGACACGCTCTCTTGTTCGGTTTCCCCGCTCCCTATCCACCCCCTCCCTCCTCCTTCCTCCCTGCTTCGCCTCCTCCTCATCTGCTTGCTGCCACAGCTCAAACGTGGCCACGCTCTATTTGACCACATCAGCCGACATTAAACTCCATTTTCCTCACTGACTTATCTGCTACCATTTCAATTTGGGCTCACCGCACAGCTTCCCCGCCTCATCTGTAATGTGCTGGAAGATTCAGCACTTATCATCTGTGGAGGAATAATAACGTGCCAGTTCCGACAGGCAACATGCTCAGAAAAGCAGTTAACAAAGTTGAATTTTGCACATGGTTCAGTTTTGAAATGAGTTCAGGGGCGAGTTAGAAAATGAGCACTCACGGGAATATTTAGCATAATGTGAATTTCTGGTGTGAGTTTCATAAAAAACGCTGCGTGATATGTGTAATCTAAGAGTCTCCGTGTGTGTCTGTGGTGGTTTTATTAGCATGTTATCAGGTAAATATGACCTGAACAGAAGTCAGCGACTGGCTCAGTGATTTGTGGAGGCCTTCTGCTTTTGTGTAAAGCAGGCCACAATTGTAATTAAGTGTCACGACACGCATCGCAGGTAATTGAATTTGCCGTCGTTACACGGCCCAAAGTGAGCCACGTGCTGTAATGCTGTGTTAAGATGTACTTCGGTGATAAGGAACGTATTCCTCCGCACAGTCTCATTGACTTTGGCCTTCCGTGAGGTGTAATTAAATTTTGATAAACACTGACAGAGGAAGATGTCTCTGCCCTGGGAGCAATGAGTGTTATATCTAGACATGTTTAATATAACAGATCCAGATGGGAGAGGAGTCATGAGACACACACCCTGACGTTTTGTTTAACCCTGACATTGGTTCACTTTAATTTGAAAGAGGAATATGGAGATTAGCTATCTCTCAATCGATTCATCTGTCGGTCTGTCGGTCCACCCCTTAATCCATCTATCTGTACATCTTTGCCATGGAATCAGGGAGTTAGCTAAGGTACAGACAACTATCCCTGGATAACTTTGATACTCAAGAAAACTTGAAAACATAGTGATTCTCAGGGAAGTTCTGGAGTCGACAGCAGTGCCTCTGCTCAAGGATCTCTAGTCGGGTTTATGGATCTTTATTGTAAGTTAAGTGTAAGTCTTGATTCTGAAAATGTGTGTGTTATGTTTGTGGGTTCAAATGTGACTGAGTTATGGCTCTAAGAAGGAGTGCGGTTTTTGATGCAAAGTGCAGGAATCTGGCAGTAAGTATAGCAAGTGAGACAATATTACTTACAAGTCCAACAGAACCAACCAGATCAGCTTGACGTCTGTCTAGCAGCCTTGTATTGGAGCAAGACGCCAACAACTAAAAGCCTCCAAGCTTTCTTCTTCAGCGTTGTCTTTCACAGTTTTTACCTCTGTCATCGTGACCATAGAGTCCACTGAGCATAGTTCTGGAGCGGCACAGTTCCCTACCAGCATGCCCTGCTCTGGGCCTGAATACCTCATGCTCCCGGCGGTCCAGAGCAACAAAAAGATGTTCCCAGTTTGGGCAGGCTCAGCTAGCTGCACGGCTAACTGAGCTAACAGCAATTATTAGCAGTTGGCAGTTATTGTAGGTGCAGAGCAGCTGGAGAACATCAGAGGGAAAACTAGAAAACTTTTTTCAGCATAAGATGGGATCCGGTTGTGACGTAAAGTGCTGTAAAACTGCTTTCCTGCAGGACATAACACCTGCTCACCCTGATAACATAGCTAAAAATAGGCATTCATGGTGCAGACTGAGGAACAACGCTTCCTATCACAAGTCGGTACCATCAGAAAGATTGTGAAGCTCTTGCTTGTTGTATTAATGTTAGTAATAATTCCCTCGCATGATTTAGTGGGAGCCAACCAGCTTATATTTTCTCTAAGCTCTTAGCTGCGCACTGGTTTAGCACTTTGTCACACATTTCGCTGCTACATCTAGTTGCCTCAAGAGCAAGTTCCCAGGTAGAGCACAGAGCCTGAAGTGATGCTGAGTCACGTGATGCACAGACATCCAAAAATACTTTTTACCATAAGCTTACATTGTAAAGGAAACGGTTGTAAAACCATCAATACATTTTTTTGAGTGCCAAAACCCTCATTTCACTATCAGAAGTCGATCCAGTAGGTCCTGTAACATTTTGAATTAAGTTGGCGGAGGCTATAGTGGAAGTTAGCTGGCTCAGCTGGAAGAAGTCTGGTAGACACCTCGAGGGGCTAGGGGTAATTTTCTACCCAGATATCCAACTTTTATGGCTTCATGCACCACAGAGCAGCTTTCATAGGACTGAACAGAGCCCTTCAATCCTGTATCCCAGTTTCATTATACATCCCTGGTCGAGAGCCTCTTTGGCCTGCGCCTGATAATAACGGCCCTTGAAAAGTGAAAATGAACTGAGAGGTTCCAGACTAATTCACATTTGGGAATTGGTCTGCTGATGCCAGGTTAACATAATGTTGCTTTAAAGTACCAATTGTGTCACAGCCTCCGCTGCTGCTACTACGAGCCGCGTTGGTCAGTGGGCCAAATGACTATAACTGACTCCAAGTTGCTCCTTACACTTCATGCAGTATCTTAACCTCACGCCTCTTCCCTCTCCCTTCACACTTTAAAAACCTCTGATCCACAGGGATTGTCATGATGATTTATGTTCTGCAGCATTTCCTGTTTGACGACTGGTTCTGATAATTGGGAAAATTTGATGTACACAGCTCAGTTTAAGTGAGTCTATGATTTCTAATCAATGTGAGAGTAAACTATTTATGCCCCAGCAATGGACTCTGCTGAGGACATAAAATATATGTGTTCAGTCCACATCAAAGCCGGGGCATGTAATCCGACTCAAGCAGCAGGATGATTAAAAAAACTTGTTGCCTCGGTTGGCTCAGTGCGGCATCAAGGGAAATCATTAGCGTCCAGCTAATGCCAAATGGAAAATGGTGGAAAATTATGTGATTACGGTGGGCTGTGACTAAATCCATTCTGTTACATGCGTGTAGAGGGGCACAGTAATTTCCTTTCTCAGCTGACTGATGTTCACAGGAAATTAGATATTACTGCGCTTCCCGCAGACATTGATTGATTGATCTGTTTGCTCTTCCATCCAATTAATTTGTGTGTCATTTTGTCGTTGTGTGCTGAATGCGGATGGAGCCACGAGCCTCTGGTGGCATTTGAGTTAATATGAGCACATTAATGTGTGCTGAACATTATAGATGTTATTATGAATAATGACAGATATGACTGCATTGAGACACTGAGCTACACCTCGAGCTATTTACCCCATGTTATATATTATAACACTATAAATGGGCTTAAGCATACTCGTTTTGGATTTGTAACAGAAAAGGGCGAAAAGAACTGGCTAGGGCAACGGGGATTGAGAATCCTGGGAAATTTTAGCCTTCTGCTATTTTTATTCATCAGTGAAGCAGTTGAAGCAGAAATAATGTAAAAAAAATCTTACAGAGTGCAGCTTTTGCACACCTTAGGGTCAACAGGTGTGTAGGAGAAGACCAAAAGCGGAAAATCAAAAAAATCCGGAAAAAGACTCCCGCACACACTGTCCACCTCACTTGCATCCAAGTTCACTGACAACCGAAACGTTGTTGTCAGTGAACTTGGACAGTGTGTGCGAGTCTTTTCCCTAATGCCGAAATTTTAAGATATTGTGTTTTCCACTGATAACAGAGTTGTGTAGTCATGATTCCCAGATCAATTTTCTGATCTTACGGTTCCCTCGTCATGGGGTCCATGAGTTTCTTGAATGGGTTTTGGATGCAGGACAGCAGAAAATCTAAGTATGATCCAATTTTAGAGTGATTATTGTGAAATGCCGTAAATCATAGCACATTTCGATGCGAGGCTGGGTTGAAGATGAAATGGAGAAACATTATAAAGCTTCATTTGCTTTCAATATACTACTTTTTGTCATTTAATAGTCTATGCTGGAGAACAGTATGGTCACCACTTTGTTTCTCAGACGTCCTGGTTGCAGATTGATCTTTTACGCCGTGGTGGCATTTGACCTGCAGGCTGCCTCGGACTACTCAGAACTCTGTGGAGCGTGTGAACACTTGTATTTTGAGATTATTGCATTTCGACAATGAAGGGAAAACAAATGACTTCCTTCTGGCTCCGTCATAATAAGATTACATTTGTGCTTTTTTTCAGTTAACTTCTTTGGTAACTTTTGTTTGAAAACTCTCGCTGGGATCAAATGTGAACTCACCCAGGGGAGCTTATTGCACAGCGGAGCCCCAGGGAGGCAGAGCTGCCAAATGTGTCTGTTATAAGCTTGAAATATAATGACAAGGTCCCCCATCAGAGCTGAAGTAACTTGTACCGGCTACAACAACACCATTAGCTGCCTGCAGAGGTATTAGGCATGCTGCAGCTATCATTATCATTATAGCTGTTATTACATGCCTCTCCAATTTTTCTGCCTCTCAGAAGAAAGAGCATGACTGCAGTGATGTTTGTGAGAGCTGCTGTATCTGCTGGGAGGCGATAGGGGAGTCAAGCTGAGCCCAGACTCCCCGGCACGGTCCTGAGGGGAGCGTTAAAGCAGCCAGGCGGATCACAATAGCTCCCCAACAAGGTGAGGGGAGATTGGAAGGCATCTATCAGAGAGGCTGGGATGGATGTCAAGTGACTCGGACCTATTTCCCCCGGGGTGAGCAGAGCCAGCGAAGGCATTTATGAACTAGAGAAACAAATGATGACAGGGGCCGAGGCGAGCCAGCGTGTTAAGAGGAGCCCAGATACTGAGCCCACGACATAAATCTCTGCCGCAATTAAAAAGCAAGCAAAAGCACCGGCACCAAAGTTGTTGTCGAATGGATTTGTGAATCATTTTCAGATTCAAAAGTGGAATTGATTCAAACTGGAGAGAGAGGGAGGGGATAGGGACTCAGCTTTAATCAGACAAAGGCAGTAATGTCCCATGTCCTTGTTTTTGAATGAACGTCCAAACCTTTTGAAATCAATACTCTGTATTCAAGATACACATCCTATTATAGAGGTTACATTCATAATTCAAGCTGTGAATCAATGAGCCTCTAGCAGTTCGTTCAGAGCTAAAGAGATGACTCACCATTTGTAAAGAGGAAAAAAAAAAATTAATTGAAACCCTCTCGCTCTTTGTTCAACGTCCAATATGTGGAATATTTTCATTTTTGCAGTTGCTGTTGTAGTCAGTCAGCCCTGAGTACTCTTTGCAAACGACAACAGAATAAACTTGATTTGAATTAATGGGAGATTCAAAACAGCAACAGAATGTGTGTGTGTGTGTGTGTGTGTGTGTGTGTGTGTGTGTGTGTGTGTGTGTGTGTGTGTGTGTGTGGCAGTTGGAGCCACGCTTTCAGTGCTGCTTTTGAAGCCGTACCCCTGTGAAGATGACCTATTTCCCAGAAAAATACAGCTCGGGCCCTCACAGCGAGAGGCTGAGGGGTGTTCGCCGTTGGCATTCATGACAGGGGATGGCAGAGATTTTAACACTTCCACTCCAGAGCCTTCCCTCCACTGCCCCTCCAACCCCAAGTATAAGCCAATATTCTGCATTTACCAGAGAGCTGCGTTGGCTTCGGCCTCTGTGAGCGTTTCAAGCATGAAATCACTTGCTGTGTAGCGTATGAGCTGAACAACACTTGTAGATGTGGTCTGACTGAAAATATGTGATGGGAGGAAAAGGCAAAAAAAATTATGTGGAGGAAGAGACTCTTTCATGTTTGAGTTATGACTGTAAGATGCGACATGAAGGGAAGTATTTATGAGACTTGAAGGAGAGAGATTCCTGTAACAGCAAAAAAAAAAAAAAGAAAAAAAAAAGATTCCTTGCATTTCAGCCCGTTTTTGCTGCATTTTCTGGTTGTTGTGTTTTGTTTTTTTTTGTTTTTTTTTTAGGAAAATGCGAAATGAAAAAAAGATTCCCTCCCTTTGCAAGAGCTCTATTATCTCAGCAAAAGCAAGATGAGTTGCTGTCTCGCACCTGAACTCGACCTCTTTGAAAGGTGTTTGGCCAGCCTGCCCTAATTCTGTGCGCCACAGAGAGGCACTCGAGCTCCGCTCTGGGACCGTCTGCAACCATTTGGGGAATTTGAAAAAAAAGAAGAAGAAGAAAAAAGAAAAAACACATGGCCCTGTCCCTGAAATCATAAATGAGTGCCACTCTCTCATCCGAGGTTTCAAATTAAGCTGAGAGCCGGTGGAACTCGTGCTTCGCCGGTGCGAGTCTGTGCGTAAAAGCAGCACGCGGCAGGAGCGCGGTGACAGTAAAAAGCTGCTCTGTCAGAGCTGCTGGTTACTTCTCATGCAGAGCGCGTCTGCGGAGAGCACCGCCGGGCTCTCTGCGTCCTTCACCGCTCTCCACGCGTGAGGACAGTCCGCCAAGAGAAACACAGCAGAAAGTGTCGAAACAGTATCTCTTTCGCGCTTTTTTTTTTTTTTTTTTTTATTTCGCGGACAATCGTTCCCGGAGCGTGGTGTGGGATCGAATATCTGATCGCAAACTCAGCGCATCCGCCTGCTATCTTTCTGCGAGGAGGCATCAGGGAACTGGAGAGGGGAGACAACGTGTTGTGAATACAGATGAGAGCAACTATTGACACCTTCAGCCCACCAGTCTGCTGCGCGCCTGGACAAAGCTAAAAGGACATCGCTGCGAAGGATCCCGCTCTCTATCGGTCTATCAGTTCAAGCCCGTGAGTCATCCGCCAAACCGTAGATGTTTATTTACTAGCTGAGCACCTTATCTCTCTCTTTTTTTTTGTCTCCATCCCGGAGGTGGAAATCTGGCTGCCTGCCATCGGTTCACCACGAAGCGCACATAAAAAACCAATAGATCTGCCCTGAAAACACACCCGTCTGTGGCTTGTGTGACATGCTGTAAGTTGCTTTTTTACCTGAACTGGACCTATATTATGGCTTCGCTGTATCAGAGATTCACCGGGAAGATCAATACGACCAATTCCTTCCCGCACCCACCTGAGGCCAGCCACCTTCTCGGTGGACAGGTCGCAGACGAGGAAAACGCCACGAAGACCCCACAGCAACTCGTCGACGGCAAACCGCACGTCCAGTACCGCAAGAAATGCCTCCAGGAGGACGAGGACGTAAGAACACTTTGACTCTATTTACCAACGTAAATGACAAATCTCCAGATGTATAGTTTAGATGATTCCCGTTGACACTCTCAGACACATGCATGTATACACAGACATGCATGTGTCCTCACAGGGCCTGCAGAGTCCATCCCTGGAGGTATAGAAGCTCTGATTGGGTCACAGAAAGTTTTAAAAGCTTGCCTTTTTATTCCAAGCAGCTGGAATCTTTGTGCATTTGTGTTTCGATGAATTACGGTGATTTTTTTTTTGTCCTCGTCAAGCTCTCCGCATCCGGTTAGATGAGCACTTATAAGGGTCTGTGGGAGCTGGTGTGATCCTCATTATAGGCAGGTGGGATGATGATGATGGTGGTGATGATGATGATGATGATGATGATGATGATGTGAAAATCATCCTTGTCTGATGTGACTCTGTGTTCCTCCTCCTGGCGCTGTCCGTGGTGCTGATTGCCAAGATCTTCACAAGGCTTCGGTCATAGGCTGTTGCGAAAGACACGGCTGTAGTCTGTGATGATTTGAAAAGCTTTGATTCTTGGTTTTGTATGCTGCTCACCATCTTGGCAGTTAATGTACCAGAGCCAGAAAATCTGAATTTAATCAAGAGGGGAAAGATGTCCGTGGGGAACAGCAGCTCCCGACAGCTTGTATTTTGAAAGATAAGTTGCACTTTTTTGGAAAGCAGTCGAGCTCGGACTAAATGATCTGTAGCTCCAAACACTTGTGCTTTGATGACGATGGTGGCTTTTGCTTGTTTTGTGACACACAGTAGAATCCAGTTTCCCCTCATGTGAGACAGTATGTGACCCGCTATTGACTGATATTTGTCGAACGCTGCTCCGCTTTGAGTTGACAGTGTCCAGCTTGTCTTTCCAACTGTTTCTTTTGCTGTGAATACACACGCAGCAGCAAGCAGAACAGCGAATACAAGTTGAACAGTTAAAAGGTCGTGAAGATGAATCAAGCGGCACTCTTCTCCAACATATAATGCTTTAATCTCCAAACGTTTTTGGCTTTTTCACCTCCACGATGGAGGTTGCACGAGGATGCACATTACGTAATGTATTACCTCATTATTTTCCTAAATCTGACCAAACTGTGATTGTAGAATGGAGGCTGGTAGCACCTGTGGTTGCTGCAACACTGCAATGGT
This sequence comes from Diplodus puntazzo, assembly GCA_963678695.2. NCBI lineage: Eukaryota > Metazoa > Chordata > Actinopteri > Spariformes > Sparidae > Diplodus > Diplodus puntazzo. Next base: position 10,224,418 of record OZ023166.1, on the reverse strand, counting down.
CATATTGTGCTGAGAGCAATGATTTTGGGAGATGGCAAATCATTGATTGGCAATCAATCTCTTCAGTTGTTTCTGCAAATCCCAGATGTGTTGAATCTCTATGCCTCAGTTTTTATGATGTGACAACACTGTGGTGAAAGTTTGATTAGGTTTACGCGCAAAAAACACTTGGTAAGGGTTCGGAACAGAGTGGTTTGGGTTAAAATCCTCAGTTCTGACAGGCAGCATCACTTGTTGACACGTGATGCAGCGATGAGACATGTAGCAGCTGACAACATGTCTCATCATCGCGCCTGGTGCCTGGTTTTGTTGCCAAAAGAAAGGCAGTCTCTCCATTTGTCCGGCTACTCCGCCCTCCTCCCACTGAAAAGCTTAGCTAATGAAGGTGTTACTGGAACTACGTCACTTTACCTGTGTTTTAGAAAGTTCTGATATGATATGTAGGAAACAATGCCAACTGGGCTGTTTTTTTCTCTCCCGCAAACCACAGATGTGTTGGAACTCGAAACTGTTTTCTATCTCATGTTGTGACAGCGCTGTGCCTACGCTCTGGTTAGGTTAAGGCACAAAAACGGCTTGGTAAGGGTCGGGAAAGGATCGTGTTTTGGCCAAAAATACCTGCGTTAGTCATCACTAACACAGCCTGAGATGTCCCCAGATCTTGTTAAAAACACCCGGCTTTGTCTCCGCAAACATTTCTTTGTCTGCATAAACATAAAATTGTCTCAAGGTCAGCTAAAAAATATCTAGTTGTGTCACGCTTACAAAAGTTGAAATGCAGTCTCAAAATGCGATCACAGGCCCAGCAGCCTGGTTTCCTGTCGTCCCCTCCTCCTCCCGATATGAAAGTCAGGTGATATCACGTAATGTGAACATATCAGAAACATTAATCGACCACTTTCTACCTCAACGACTGGGGCTGGAAGCAGATATTCCCTGATTAGCCCTCCTTAGCCCAACAAGCGAACACAGCTGCTTTAGCCCTTCGGTTCACCTGTAAACTCTTCACCTCCAACGAAACGCCTGATGAAGTGGCTTTTTAATAAGTGTGCTGCTTGTCTCCAGATGATAGCAGTTGAAACCTGGAGCAAACACAAGCACACTTGACTGGCCTTTTATCTTTAAATAGCTGCCAACACTGCGATGTTCCCCTGAATTATTGATGTCTGTCACATCCAGAATCAAGTGATAAGGTTGGCAACAGGCTGAACGCCGACACTGCTCTGGCTGTCAACAACAACACCTGGGGTGGACTCAGTGCTCGCTGTGTTTCCCTCATTTCGTTTAAGAGCCTTGATGTTCATTTTATGAGGTACTTCATTGCCGGAAAATTAGAAATCACAATTTTTCTCCAGCAATTAAATCATGGAATTGCATTTTAGGAGTGTGACCAGGAGCTGTTATTGTACCGCCGGGTTGCCAATATATTTATTAGGTTTGCACTGTTAACCTTGAGGTCACCTTTCGTCCTGATGTCCCCCTGCGTCGTGCTGGAGCATGAAATTGCCTTTAGCCCAGGAGATGGGGAGACCATTTCAAGGAGTTGCTATTTCCAACCCCTCGCCCCATTCGGTAAAAGTTTGAATGCCCTATTGTTGTTTTCATTTATTTTCCAGAAAGAAAAGGGCAGAAAAATTGATTTGGAGATGTCTTCAGAGCCTTTAAATCATCCTAAAATTTACCTGCACGGTTGTCAAAGCTGGTGAAAGGAATGGAATTACAGTAATTAGGACTTTTTGTAAACACCGGTTTGATTTGCTTGCTTCTTATGAGCTTTCACAAAGTGCAGGCGCTGCAACTGCATAGTTTGTAGGGTGTGTGTGTGTGTGTGTGTGTGTGCGTGCTGTGGGATTGATTAATTGTTGCTGAGCTCAGTGTGTAAGCATCAGTGTTTTGTTGCAGAGTTTGAGTCACCTGGGGAGGCATCAGCAGTTGTTCTTTTATCCTCCTCTCTACTGTTAACTGCAAATGGAAACCTAGTAGTGTTCTTAATTGATTGCTGTTGTACATAAAGGTGAAATACGCTGACATTTCACCTTCAGACTGGAGCCCGGGGACACTTTCAGGCCTGTATTGTGCTTTTTTTTCTTTATGCACAGCAGAGAAAATGGAAACATTTTTCTTCTACGATAATTACAGCTGATACGTGAACATGCAGTGGTCTCAGTCTGCACATACACGTATATCAAAAGTTGGAGCAGTTATTCACTGAGGGTTTCTCAGACGTGGGACATGAAAACTACCTTGAAGTAGCTGTAAGTATTTCTGTAAAACATTTCTGACAAAGAGACGATAAATAAAGAATCTTACTGGAAATCATTAAATAACAGATAAAAACGATCAAAAAAAATATGTGCAGATAAAATGAGTAAAACCATAAACCATAGAAATACAGTACACCTAAATTTGGTTGACACATTTTCACAGTCGAAACTCTGAATTACTATTTTATGGTGTGCTCAGTCTGCAGCCTGGGGAGCGAAGCTGCTCAGTAATCTGGTGGTGCGGCAGCGGATACCTCCGTATCTTTTTCCAGATGGCAGCAGGGTGAACAGACTGTAGCTGGAGTGGCTGTCGTCTTTTTAGTATCCTTAATAGTCGGCGATGATTTGGCAGCTACAGAGAACTTTAAAGATTTTAAAAGCAGTATGAGCACCGCCTTTGTTACTCAAGGTTTTGATGTGGCTAGTGCGTGAATTTGCTTTGGAAGCGAGTGAAAGAAAGCAGCCACCTATTCTTTTTTTTTTTTTTTTTGGCCTTTTTTATGGCTTTTTTATTTGATAGGTCAGCTGAAGAGGTGACAGGAAAGGGGATGAGAGAGAGGAGGAGTGACACGCAGCAAAGGGCCTCGGTACATGGGACGCCCGCTCTACCAACTTAGCTTAAACGGCGCCCCAGCAGCCACCTATTCTTAATATTAGTTTAATTTAGTGCTGTAACACCAGACTAAAGAGCAGCTTCTGTCCTCAGACAGTGAGACCCCTGAGTTCATCCTCAGCACTCTGCCATCAGTAATAACTTATGTTATCTGCTGTAAGCGATGTTGTCGTTTTAGCGACCTTCCTGTCTGTTTCACTTACAGCAGCTTTACTCATGAATATATAAGGTTGAAATAGCTTAGACTTTAGCTGTTGTCTAAATATAGTTCATATAGAGGGATCATTGTTCAACTGAGACTGTTTCAGTTTAACGCTTAGTTAAACGCTTCATGGAGAACATTTAGGATATTAGAATGAAATTAAAAGAAATTCCCTTGAAAATGATTAGCTCCTGCAATCACATATTTGAAAGAGGTAATTCAAATGACTAATTATCCTCAAAGTACCTGTAAAAAATAGTTTGACACCTTTGCTTTCGGAGCCCCCCTTTTTTTTAGGTCGTTTTTTGGATTGATTACCCGTTAGTTTCCCAAATGAGTTGATCATATCTGATTATAATGAAGGCATATTAGACGTTCCTGCCTACAACGAGATCTCAGAGATTTTAACACCGACTGAGCGTTAATCACTTGATTTAAGCCACTGGGTTTGTGTCATAATTAGACAGATTTTCTTTTTTTTAAAATTTTTTTTTACTACATACTAATTATTGTACTGTTAATCATCACAGAAATGTTATTTTATAGGCGCACATAACATTTTTTACTCACAACACATGAACCCTGCTTACAGTGAATTTTCTAACAGCTGCTGTGAATTCACGTTTAACTCTAAGCTCGAGTCATTAGTGAAAAGCTCATTTCCCAGCAGGCTGCCTTCATCTGAGACTGGCATGCTGCTCTATAATGCATTAGTCATTTCTTTTTTACCTCTGCCTAGGCTATAGATTTTTTTATTAGAAACACACTGGAAGTGTGTTTTTATATCAGTTTTAATGGGCTGCCTCTGTGTGAAATTTACTTAGCCTCCAACAGCGCCCTCATGATAGAGAGAAAGTGCGATAATGTTCCCAGAGGAGGCTGGTGGCAAAGATGGTGGTTTGGAAACATCAAGGTTACTCAGACTGCATCTGCTGGGAGGAGCACAAAGAGCTATGAGCGCCCTGATTCCTCTGTAGAGATTACTGGAGTGTAGCCATTGTGTCTCGGGGTGTATTCTTGGCTGGGTATCCTTCATCCTGTGAGGCATCATTACACCTCGCATGGCCGTTATCTTTAAATTAATTTGCTTAAGTTTCATGTTGGTAAAATTGTGCTTTATCAAAGGTGAATTCCCTGTCTACATAATTGTGTTATCCTGTTTTGGATCGCAGGAAATTGGAGTTCAGAAGGAGTGAATCATAAATCATCTTGACTGTGATCTAATTCCCGTTGGGTAATACTGCCCAGGGCTCACACACACAGACACACACACACACACACACACACACACACACACACACACACACACACACACACACACACACACACACACACACACACACACACACACACACACACACACACACACACACACACACTTCCTGCCTGTCCTCATATGCACTGAACTGTGCCTTCTAGTTAGAGATACTCCAGATCTGAGTAAGACAATCTGGCCAGGTTCCCAAGCCTTAGTTTAGCTCCTCTGTGCTTCCTTTGACGTCCGGAGCTCAGATAAATCAGCCAGACGGAGCTCAACAAGAGCAGCCAGATAAAAGAAAGGGAGAGCGGCGGGATGTGATGGGTTGTCCCTTATTATCTGCAGCCCGGGCTAACTGTGCTTCAGGTTGACGACTGCTGACTGAAGACTGCCACTGGCTTTGTTACCTGCTGCACCGCCATCTGAAGCGATGGTCTGTTCTGAGTCGACCTCCCTCTTACGACAGAGCTCTGTGCAAAGAGGAAAAAAAAAACAGATGTGCGGTTAAAGCTGTGCTCAGAGTCAACAGTTGGGAGATGACAGGAAATGAGAAGGGAGAGATGAAACAAAGGTCCTCAGCTGGAGTCAAATCAGGGGCTTTGCTTTTTACGTCCTTTAAACACTCAAGAGGGAAGCTATTTGCATATAGACATTATGGAGGCTGCCATTAGACGGTGCTCTCACTCGTTTCACAGATCAGTGGTGATATATTTTCCTGAAAATGATGTTTCTTTTCTGAAAGATTTATGATTTTGTCTACGTAATGAAATGCATTTTCTGTTTACTTGAAATACTATTACTTCATTATAACTTGTTCTCATTAAAATACAAATTTAGTCTCGTAATATTTTATAATAATATCAATAATATTAACCATAGAACTTTTTCTTGAAATATCATTATTTTTTTGTCATAATAATGTGACTTTTTTCTCGTATGATTATGACAATATTCTCATATTAAACTAAGACTTTTTTTTCTCTTAAGGTTACAACTTCATTCTTGTAATATTCAGACTATATTCTCAATTTGGCTCTAATATTCTGTCGTAAAGAAATAGATCTAGTACACAGAAACAAAAGTGTGATACGACTATGGGCTGCATGCTGAAACCTGTGCTACAACCTGTCCGAACAGATATTTTTGGCTGCTTTGGGGACAGTGAAAGCAAGGTGTGAACACAACACTGACATATCATCACCTTTTAATGTGATACAGTCAACTACCAAATAGTGGCTTTACTCATGAACCCAGCTGTCATGAAGCAACGTTAGCCTTCATGCTTCAGTCCAACTGATGAAAGTAAGTCGTGGCTGCCCAATTAATCAAAATGTTATTGAAATCGCAAGGTGGCTAAGTGCAATATCCAAACGTGTGTAAACGTGTTCATCTGTAACAGAACCGGACAAGTTTCACATCATCATGATCTCAGCTCTAATTAGCTCTGTTTTGCCTTCTGCCCCAGTCAACTCTTAAAGAAATATCTGTTTTTTTTATCACCTAAATGCTTCACTATGTTCACCACTCAGCCACTTACTTTGTCCGTCCGCTGTCAGGTGCTGAGCAGGTAGTGCGAAGTGGGCTTTTACAGCTTTTCTTGCTCAAAACAAAGCTATGAAAGTAAAGCTGCAGGTTTAGAAGGCAAAACAGTGAAGGGGGAAATGTTGAACACAATATCTCTGATGACCCCATTTACATTGAGTGTTGACATTTGATGCTTCGTCAGTGTAAAAATATTCATTGTAGCAGCTTCAAAGGTCTTGGCTGGAGCATAAAGCCAATCAAATCTAAGCTAAACTCGTAATCTTTAGAGTCATAATCTTTTTAGAAAATGCTGAGATACAAACCCAAAGATAAAACGTTATTTGCTGGTGAATTAAAAATTCCCACAGTGCAATGCATCATAAAATGAGGTACAACAAAATCAAATGAAAGAAGAAAAGATAAAACAATTTATTGTCGCTGACTATCCAAATTTTCACGGAGGAAAGGATACACACAAAGCAAATGTGCTGTCGCCCAGCGCAGCGCCTCCCCTCAGGACAGCACAGCATCCTCAGCAGGACCTCTTGCTCAGCGTTGCCATGGTTGCAAAGGTGGAGAGGGTGAGGCTGTAAGCTCTAGGAACACACACACACACACACACACACACACACACGCACACACGCACACACGCACACACACACACACACACACACACACACACACACACACACACACGCACACACGCACACACGCACACACACACACACACACGCGCTGCTGCTCCTCGCTGGTGGCTCTGGCTGCCATCTGGAGATGACACAGCTCTCACGCTGCACACTGAGCTCGCGTCATGCAACATGTTACGACCACTGTAACGAGCGTGACTCCTTTTCTCCTCCCCCTTCACTCTAAAAACAGGCGTTCCCCCTTTGGCTCCTAACGAGTATCAGCCTTTACTGCTGCTTCTTGGTAGCTGCTGACAGACTTATTCGCTATCGACCTGCTCCTCTGCTACCAGAGGGCGTCTCAACAGGTCGTCCATCCCCCCCCGCCTAGCACCTTCGACGCTCTGTTGACACGCCATCGATCACGTCGCCCTCCCTCCCCCATCACCACCTCCGCGGACCTGTCAACAGCACGTCAGCAGGCCGCTGCCTCGCTGGGGGACTGTCCCTCTTCCCTCTTGGTGATTTACTGTATTATTACACAAGCTGACAGTGGGCATTAGTCAGTGTTTAAATACAGAGGAGCCTTATTGCTCCCTGATGAGACGAGGATCTTGCAGAGATGTCTGACGCTGAGCTTCGGTCTCCTGCGGTAGATTTTGCGCTCTAAAGATCACGCAGAGTAACAAACACATCATCGGCTGTCATCAAGGCTCCAAGTTTTTTTTGCTCCCATCATGTTTTAAATCCCCTTCACTTTCCACAGATATTTTCATTTTAACAACAGTAGCTGCGCGGGTTGAAATTTTAACCGATGAAATATTTATGCGGCAAGAAGAAGAAAAAGAAGGAGAAGAAAAATCCTTTTGTCAGCCTTCGTTTTTTGATCTTCTGCTTCCAGATGACAGTCACATTGCCGCTCTGCTTCTCACAGGAGATTAGCTCACTCCACAGATGAAAACTTCACTTCACTGTGGATCTTAAAGATTTCTGCAGCTCTATTTGAACTCTATGCGAGTGTGCGGCTAAATATAACTGTCTTTTTAACCCGGATCGTTCCCATTTTCCCTTTCTCCCCGTTGTTCGTGTCTCTGTTTTTTATTTATAGGATAAGTCGAGGCTCTTTTCGATGTTTTTTCTTTTTCTTTTGAGGATTAGCTTTATTAGTCGCATGGTTGATAATCAGCGAGATGCTCTTTTAGAGGGAGGAAAGAGCAAGTGTTGCAGCTCAAGTGTTAGTTTGCTCCTTTGTCTGCTGTTTGTCTAAATTACAGGGTTTTTATAAACAGACTGTCTCAGTTCATTGATGCTTAAAATGCCAAGAACATGCACGCAGCAAAACAAAACAATGTTTTTGCCTCTCTGTGCACTGCGTCTGTTCTGCCACTAGAGACTGTTGTGATCCAATCAATGCAGCAGCCCAATGCTGTACTGTAGACGTGAACGTACAGTACAGTAGGTGAGCTCCGGCTCGCTGCCTGTGCCGAACGCAGACAGGATATCTGCAGCAATAAAGCCACAAAAAGACTCAAGCTGCTTCTGTAACTAAAACCAACCAGCTGGCACAGATGAAGTGTCTCATCCGGCTCCAAGAACAGGAGCAAAATGTCACCTCTCATTAGGATTGAAAAGGTCATACTGCCACCTCGCAAAATCAGCCACAGTGAGGGATTTCTGACCTGCAGAAGGTGGCATCATCAGTGGTAATTCAAGAGGGGAGAAAGATCAAATTATCATATTGGTTGCAGAGGGTTTATTTCAGCGGCTTTATGTCTTGTTTTTGGAAGAGACGTTGGATCCTCCCTCCCTTCTCCCCTGTCTGCTGAGACTCTCATCTTCTCTGTGCAGCAACGCTTCATGTTTACAAATGTTCGCCTTTTCTCATCAGAAGAAAGAAACAAATCTGAAGTGGAACACTGGTAATGAAGACAGAACTTTGGGGCGAGCGCAGGAAATTTCTCCTAGAACGTTTCTGTCAGCCAGAATTAGAGCGGCAGAACGGAGCTGCCATTTCTCCCGGGGTCCCTCTCGTAGTCTTTTTCTGGGCTGAGACCAGGCAGCAGTAATCCGTTGTGTCACACGGGCAGATTCCCTTATCGACCACGCTATGATACAGCAGCGACACGCCCCTGGGAGACACAGGCACACACACACAACGGCATCATTTGTAACTAGTACATAAACACACAGAATGGTGAAGGAAGAAGGCAGCGCTGCAGAGTCAACAGGGTCATATTACAGCGTAGTACTGTAAATCCCTGAAGGAGACAACATCAGAACCAACAAGTAGGAGTTGCTGTTGTACAGCTGTAGCAGCGGGGTCACTGCAGGGGGAAAAGACACCAGCTCGTGTTGGTGTTTACATCTCTGTCTGAGCGAACGAGCTGGAGAGACAGACACAGATGCTGCCATAACTCAGCTGACAAAACTAAGATTGTTTTTACAGGAATAGTTTTTTATTCTAAGGAATACCCTAATTTGTTTTCTTTTAGATGTGAAGATTGATAGAATATCTGTCCATTGAAAATGAAGCTACAGCCAGCAGCAGGTTAGCTTAGCTTAAGACTAGAAACAGGGGGAAACAGCTAGCTGGCCTCTGTCCGAAGATAGCAAAATCGGCCATCTTCTGTATGGATTAAACAAATGACACATGCCGTGTGTGAATTAGTTATAGCTTTTTTTTTTTATATTTATGTCATTTTTATATTAAACAGAGCCAAGCAGTGGTGGGCTTATCAGCTAAACTCACCACCAAGCTAGCTGGCTGTATGTGATATCTTCATATTTAACTTACCACAAGAGTGGTATTGATTTTCTTGAAATATCTCTAGGCAAAAAAAAAAAGAGAGAATAAATGTATTTCCCAAAATGTCAGACTAAAGCACAGCTCTCTGAATGATTAAATGTCAGCAGGCAAGTTCCATCAACAGAAATAACACATTTAAACCTTTAACTAACTAAAACCAGGAAGGCTCTGTGGCTCTGAATATATGCAGTGATCATGTCTGGTCCAATGTGGTACACCTATGGGTCGTCTCTAGTTGATACTATGTGGCAGTGAGCGAGGTATCCAGATCCTTTACTTAAAGCAACATTATGTAGAAATTGGTATTTTGTGTGATTTGTCATTAATACAAATCCCAGGTCTGTAACAATCTGTCAGACGTAATGTAGGTGCCGACTACAAATAAATCTCATTACGTCATAAAAGTGTTATGTGTTGAAAACTTGTATGTTGAAGTAAACATGTATATAAGGCTGTGTTCCGACCCTCTCACTGAAGTTACATAGTGCAGAAACAAGTGATAGTATGTATGTTCTTGTGCATGTAAATTATCTCAGAAGTTAAAAAGGTCAAAGTCAGCACCATCAGTAGAAAAAACGGTTTTATATCTGTGACATCACACTATGTCACCATGTCAAATTATTTGCATAATTTATGCCCAACGGCTAGTTTCTCTCATAAGAATGGATGTAGGGAAGCTGCTCTGGTGTTGTTATCAGTGCTGGCTCAGACGTGTGTGTGCTAACCTATCAGAGGATACTAGGTATTCAGGAGGAGGGGCCTTAAAGAGACAGGAGCTAAAACAGAACGTCTCAGACAGAGGGGGAACACAGCGCTGCAGCACTGGACAGTGTTAGGAAACTTTTTGAGCATTAAAGCATGTAAACCTACTCTAGTTGTAACCCAAAATAAGTGTGAATAGTAATAGTAGTATAAATAGTAATAGTAATTCCTCCACTACTGTAGGGTGATAACGTGTTTTGGTCATCATCATTAGGCACTTTGTCTCCTCACTGCAGATAAAGCACGGTCATAACTGATAATTAACATTATTGATGGCTTTGTTCTGTTTAATCCATGTCATTAAATGAACATGCCACGCCAGGGGCCTGGAGCCGCAGGCAGCCATTATGATTGCAGCTCGTTACACCTGCGTCTGTCTGTGTCTCCTGCTGTGACACCAGTCAGCTGGTGTTGGTTCACTCACAGAACGATGCCACCGTGGACCCTGTCCTGCCTCCAGGCTCTGGTTTAATCTTCTGAATAACACATGAGATAGGTTTTCATGTCGCATCCTCGCCAGAGCCTTTCTGTGTGCGTTTTCGTCTTGCGAGGAGCGTCAGGAGAGTAAAGTGTTGCCCCTCCAGCCATGAAGGTGGGTTTGTAGCCTGTTACTTTTGTCAGAAAGCTCGGCGTGAAGGTGGCCAGTCAGTCTCAGCACAGAGATAGATGCCATTTGCTCCAAATTGGTTGTGTGTTGTGAGTGTGCGAGTGCGTATATCTGCTAACTTACCTCTTGTGTACAGCCACATGCAGGTCGCTGTTGCTGTAGAGAGCCCTTTTTTTTTACTGTGGAGCTTTTCCCTGCATGTACATCATCACATCCAGACAATAATTCTCTCTAAGCCAGGAGTCAGGAGTCTGAATGAGCCACGGAGCTCCGGGGACGATAGGAAGAAGATTGCTTTTCCCCGAGCTGGGAGTGAAGCGCCGACTTCAGCGATGATGTTTGGTGTGGTGCTCACATGGAGCAGAACAGAGATGGGGGGGAGATAATGATTGTTTGGTGTAGCGGAGGAGGAGAGAACTGGGAGAGCTATTGAGTGAGTCGCTATTCTGGAGCTGGCAGCCTGTCAAATCGTAACCCACCAAAGAACAGGAAAGCCGAACCCCGTTGATTGATGTTCCTCCCCTCGCCAGATTGGCTGTTGCATCATGGGAATACAGAGACTTTTATTGCTGAGTGTGTTTAGGAGGACATCTCACTGCTGCGCCGGCATTATGGCTTATGGGTTGAGACAAACATACTCACCTTATCAGCTGTTTGTCTTTCCATCACTCTGTCTGCCTGTCAGCTTATGACTCAATACCCATGATGTTTTATTGCCTGATAGACCTTAATGTGCAGTTGACTGGGTCTTCGAACAAAATGAATGTAGATGTAGTCCTTTTGCCTAGCCTCTTATATTTAAAGTGGCCAAGACTGTTTAAATTTGAATGACTCACATTTTTTGACACTTGGTATCTGCACCATAAGCTTAACATGCAGCATATTATTCATATGATCTTTTATAAAAGCTCAGTCTCATCAGAAAACGACCACATAAGTTGACTTTGAAAGCAGCTTATTACAGCCCATATTGACGTTTCTTGTTTGGTGGCGACCTCTTGTGTCCGTTGTGATTATTACGGCAGCAAAGGAGGAAGTCAGGAAAGAGTATTTAGAGTTGGAAGGTCCAGATAGGGAGGAGGTCAAGGAAGGATGGTTGTGTCAAACAAGCACAGGACTTTGACCCAGGAGATCGCAGTTCATCCATAGTGTGAAACCGAAAGTCAACAATGAGTTGTTTCAACTTACTGAGGGAGTAAAGTTTCATCATGTAATGTTAGCAGTAGTAACAAAGTTGTTTCAACCCAAACCACAATGTTTTCCTAAACTTAACCAAGTAGCTTTTGTTGACCCTACGACAGAGGTCCAATACACCTGTTGCTACTATACTGCAACGGTCTTGTTGTTTTGGGGAGCGGTGATATATGTTGTTTTGTGAATGACTGGCAATCAACCCTTTCAGTTGTTTAAGTTATGAGGTTGTGTTTACCTGATTATGAACCTAAGCCCAATATTTATTCTCTTTTAGCACAATAATTGGGCAGGTGGGAAATATGTTGTTCTTCAGCAGCTTAACGTTTCAGTATGTTCTACCTGCTACTTGCTAACCTTATTTGTCTGTCGATTGGTGTTGGGCCAGTAGCGCACGATGGGTTTTAGAGACTGTTGAAGCTACAACCAATCATTATAGTTTTGAGCTGTTAAAACAGAATGGTGAGAGAAAAAGCTAAAGCTTTTCAAAAACGCTTAGGGGAACTACAGAGTCAAAAATGATCTCTGAGTACGGCACTTTCAAGTTACACGTCATCTTTTTTTGTGGGTATAAAAGTATTGATTAGCACTTTCAGTTATAGGAATTACTGTGGGTGGTGTTGTGGCATATGTACCATTTTACAACAAGAAAAGAGGCAAAATAAGCAACCATCATCCTTCCTTCACTGATGATCAGACCCATGACTACAGGCATTTGACCAGGATATGAATATTTGTTTGTACCCTTTTCAACTGAAGACAAGAGCCAGATGTTTGCAGGTTTTTTGTCCCGTGTGAACAGAATATTAGTCGTTTCTGAATATTATTAGCTCACATGAACCAGCATTTTCTACCTCTGTCATTTTTTAATCATTCACAACAGCGACTCTGCTTTTGGCATTCCTGTCAGGCAGAGATAGTTTATGTGCCTGTACTGATATTTTACAGGTATCCACAGGCTCCACTGAGTCTTCGTCTATTTGCCCTCTCATACCTCGGTCCTGCGTCAGCCTGTAGCCGAATTAGCAGCGCTTTTATCAGTGCAGAAGGGCGGCATTGTGGGTAAATTGCTCCTGGGAGAAAAGCAGAGGGGAGACAGGATAAACAACCCTGGGTAAAAAGCGCCATAAAGTGGCCCAGCTCTGCGTGTGGTGTGTAATGCTGATCTGTGCTGAATGGCAAGATGCAGCTAATGGGCCAGGTAAGTGGTTCAGTGCTGATTGTTGTGAAGGGGTCGAGCGCTTTGGCTTTATCCTCCTCCTAGCTCCCTTCTTGGGTTGTGTTTCAGGGATTAGTGTGGCTGTCAGCGGCTGTCGGACACGCTGTTCCGTCTGATCCTCCCTCGTGGGCTCTGGCATGACCTCCTCCGGCGTGACAGCGGCGGTGTTGGGTTCTCGTTGGCATTTCTCCGGGGTCCCCTCGCTGACTTTACTTGGGAGAGCAGGGCAGTGTTTCAGCTCTGTGCCACTTGGGCACTTCCCTTTGACGTGATGTGTGGAACTCAGAGATGCTGACTGTGGGATTATTTCTCGCTGAGGGCTGAGGTGCGTCTCGTTTATGACCTGGCCATTATTCACCGTCCCTCTCCCCTCATCTACATCCCTCCTCCTCCTCCTACTCCACCTCAACTCCTCTGACGCTCCATATGCTGCCACTCCGCCACAATGAAAACACGCAAGTTGTCCCGCGTGGAGAGACTGTGGAAGGTGAGTGTGTTCAATCTTTTCAGGGGGCCGCATGTGATTGCAATTTGTTAAAACGTTTGCCATGTGAAGCATTTAAACGTCTTTCTTCCTCCTAATTATGCCTTTTAATCAATCTGTTATTGAGCACTTGAAGGACATTTTCAAAAGAAATTACAAGCTGTTTCTTCGCATGAGGAAGTGTCAGAGCTGTTTATTTATTTATTAAGCTTTCAAACTGTCTGATGATATAATGAGCACTTCGGGTGACAGCCACGCTGTAAGTTGCTGTTGTCAGAATTCGCTCCACAATCACAGTCATTATATCTAAAAACTTGTCAGCTGGTAAATTTTCGACACCAGGTCTTCTCTAAGGAGATGCTGCCGGGAAACTTTTGTGTTAACAACATGTGTTAAATGGTTCTGCAAAGCTCTTAGTATAAAGTATTGTGGAGCTAAATAGATTTCTGGGTTGATTCGCAGTCTTTGTCACTACTGACTCGACTGCTGCAGTGAGACGTGGAGACTGAAACCAGACGCACAGGTTCCAGCACAGATACACCTTAATGCATTTTCCTCATGGGTATTAATTGTGGCTAAGCAACGGCTGCAGTATAATGCAGAGTGCTTCCCCACTGCCATCGTGCATCATCAGCTTTTTTTTGCACCGATACATATTTAATATACAGTCAACCCTGCTGACAATGTTGGACCTCAACTGTACAAACATTTAGTATGAAGCTGCGGTCCATGAGAAGAGGCGTCTCAGTTCGTTTTCTCGTTCATTCGTTTCTCTGTGAAAGTGTCTCAAACTTATGTTGGATCCTAAAGCATCTGTTTATTTACAATTATACACTGAATCTAGTTTCTTGATACTGTTGTGAGTTATTTCACCCAAATTGCAGAATTCTGTTTTTATTTATTTGGTGTAGTTTCTTTTGGGGCCATCTGAGTTGCCTGGCAATGCAGTCAGAACATTCCTGACTCCAGACTTGTGGTACTCAAGATTGATTTTGGTTCTCACAATCACTTTTTGAAGGTCTCTACTGAAGCCCTAAATGGCCATTAGTCAAACATATGATCACCCCAGCAATGCTTTGTGATGGTTTTATTGAAATATTCCTTATTGTACACTTACACATGTACACAGGCTGTATATATAAATGGCAATAAAAGAGATCAATTTCAGGAATGCCCATGGCGTGCAGGTCTTGCCCTGCCTCGGTCCCGGTCTTGGCCTTGGTTTAGGTCTTCGTGACCATATTGTCTTCTAATAAATGGGAAACGGCGTCCCATAAAAATACTTAAAAATGCAGTTAACTGAAAAATACAATATTGCAATCCAGTGACCCTGTGTCAAATCTGATGTAAGTGCAAGTAAGTGTAAGGGTTGTTCTTTTAGCTCACCTCCTGTTGGTTTTTCAGTTTGTCACGACACGAACATGCAGCAATAATCGCCTGACAAATCAGCAGACAAGAGGATCCTGTTCTCTATGTGTTCATGAGCACGTGTTCAGTTCTCTGTTACTGCACACTTACTACTTACATTCTTTAACAAACCCCTGTCTTTTCTCTTCTTGTAAGACAAAAAAAATACTTCTAATGACCCCTTTTGAACTCAGGGGCGGTTACAAAACTGTATCCAATCAAATGTGATTAAGGGTGTCTAATTAACCTCGCCCATCATGTAATTGTCCTCGTCCTGAGCTCATTACGGGGTGATGGAGGTGAAATGGGGAGGTTGAACGATCCCACATCAACACATCTCTCCAATACTCTACAACACGGAAATTTGCTGAGCCGTTTTTCATTTACCTCACAAATCCGTCACATAACAGAAGCTAAAGATGCCGTCTAACTGTGACTTCAATCAAAGTCAAATTTAAAGCAAATGTCAACAGACTTTTGTCTACAGATGGAAAAAGGTTATTCCAGCAGAGGTGCTCTTGTGCATTTAGGCGTTTATATTTCATTAAAGACAGTAATACACATATCTTGGAGTCAGTAAACACTCTGGAGCTCAGTGGGGCAAGATGTTTTCACTTGATGCTATCAGCGTCACGCAGGGAGCGGGAGACATCCACGAGACACTTTCTACCTCTGACAGACTCAGCTGATACCGATCTAGATGCGCACCCTGGCGTTCCGTCCTTGCGGCCACCTTGATGCCTGAAATATGCATTTGTTTTGACAGGATACGAGTTTCGACACAAGCGTTTTCAAAACTGCATCCAAATCCCCAGAGAGGCTGAGCTCTGGCAGGAGGCTGGCGGTGCGCAAGCTGTCACAATATTTTCATATCTTCGGAGTTTCAGTGATGCTGCTGCTGCTACTCCTGAGGAATCTGCACTCGCAGAATTCCGACGGCGGCTTAACAGATTTTCAACAAAAAAGAGACTCCGATTGTGAAACTCAGAGCGTCTTAACACATCTCCATCCCCTTGTGCATGTGTGTGACAGTCGTGTGTTGTTTTCAGTTAGCCTTGAAGATCACAGCTAGTGGTGAATCACTAGATTTACTGATGAGCTAAGAGACGGATGACCAATGACTTATACACAGAGGTGGAACTAGGGCGTCATGTTGGCAATGAAATAAAGTCTGAAATTGAAATGTTCTATGAAAATCTACTCAAAATTAATTGACTCCTGCTTGAGGGAGGATGTTTAAATGTTTCATTTTTACAGTTTTTTTGCTCAAAAACCATTTTTGTGCTGTTCTTTCCTTTACCACAAGGTCATCGTTGACGGCTTTAAGTGAAATATGTCATCAAAAATGGGATGTGAAATACAGACATTCACATCCACATGAGAATTTTACATCACTTGGTGATCACTTAAAGTTTTAACTCGCGCCCTCTTCAGGTCAAAATTTCATTGTCCAATACTTCTGACAAATTACTGTCAATACAAATGACGTTCCCATCATTCTGTGCCGTACTTTGCATTAAGAGCTAAGTATCAAATGTTATCATACTAATCATACTACATACTTAGGATGGTGATCATAGTAACCCTGGCTTCGCTGATGTAGACTATTGATATTTGCCTGCCTGCAAATTTCAGACCGTGTTCGTTTCCTTGTACTGTTACTCTCACATTAACCTTGTCGCCAGTAGTACAGTAAGGACGTGAAAGGCTACCAGCTCTTACCTTTTCTTTTGTGGGAGTTTAGACATTTTGATGCAGGGCTCGCCTCCCCGTGTGCAGAATCACCTCAGCCCAACACCATTTTGCAGACAGGGACACCCACCCACTCTGCATTCTGATTTTAGTGTCGCCCAAGGTGATTGTGATTGGTTTAAAATGAACACAAACAAGCCGGAGCTTTTTAAAAATTTCCCTTGTCCCAGAACGAGAATTGGTGCAACTTGTCGGTGACACAGCGCTGTAGAAAGGTTTGATTCTATAAGTCTAGATGACGGTAAACACTGAACCTACTTAGTGTGAGCTAAATTAGACTGCATCACCGTGTGCCTAGAGCTGCTAGCAGCGCTGTGGACTGTAGTTCCAACATTTTAAAAGATCAAATTACAGGGATGTTTCTTCTAAATCCCAGAGTAAGATATGTGTTCGCCTCCTGCTAATGCTATCCAACTGTGAAGGTAGTTTTGGTTTAAAACTTCCAAGTTTAGAGGCTTCTGGCATCTGTATTCATCCCTGCAGAATGGAGGTGAAAGTACATTTGCATGGAATTTTTTTCTATTCAAATTTTAAAAAATGACATTTGAGGATAAGTTCACCCTAAAATGAAAATGCACTCTATCTATTTGGCTTGATGCCGATGGAAAGAAGGGTCTACAAAGCATTTATGGAGCTTCACAACAAAACAGCGATGCAACATTCTGAAATGCAAAAAAGAAAACAACCTTAAAAAAAAAAAAAAGGATGAAATGGCTCCATAAGGCTTGTTCGGCATATTAAGAGTCTCTAGAGACCCCATATTGATTTGAAAAGTTGTTCACAACCTTGACATGCAGTCCAGCTTCTGCACCCACTTCAGACACTTTGTAGCTTGGCGGCTACATTGAAGATGTGTGAGAATTAATAAATGAATGCTTTGTGGACTACAGAACTTTCTTTTGGCATGTGAAGGGTGAACTTATCTTAGTTTTGTTATTATTATTTCTCAACACTTTAGCACCACAAATAAAATTTATTTCACCCCCATCTATCTGGGGTTGGAGGCAGAAATCGCAGATATGTATATTTTAAACATGAGAAGATTAGACCAAAACAAAGGGTGTGAATAGATACTGGAGGTAAGAGAATAAAACATTTACGGTCATTTGGGTGAACTGGTCCTTAATGACACCAGAATATCCTTGTGGTTTGTCTGAGTGGACAGCTTCTTGGATTTCTGTCTTTATCTCTGTTTCTGAGAGAGATGTCTTTTACACACAGTTTAGTGTGTATGTGTGCGTGTGTGTGTGTGTGTGCATGTGTGTGTGTGTGTGTGTGTGTGTGTGAATTTCCTCATTCGGGTCTGCAGAAAAGATAGAGATAGAGAGAATAATTAAACATAAGCTAGATTGGAATTCTTTTTTGTGAGTTGGCGGATGTTCCTCAGAGACGCGGAGCGGCGTCTGTGATGAAAACCCGCAGTGAATATGTAACGATGAGGCACTATTGAATCAGATGCCTCTAATTTACCTTTAATCAGTCCCCTCGGCGTCTCCACCACTCCATTCTTAAGAAGGATAGAACAATACGGATGCAATAGTTATCCTGTCCCCGCGCATGATTCGTTATTGTTTCCTTTTTCTGCCCACTGAATCACAGTTTGTTTTTGTTTTTTTGTTACACCTCTGACTTTTGTTTATCTGGTGATTTGTATCTCCCAGATCCGAACACACGGCGCGCGATGCCGCTAATTCCTTGTTTATCGCCCCGTGGCTGTGCTTCATCTCCAACTAATTTCCATAACAACTTGCCAAAATTGCAGCGCCGTCTTCAAACTTTTCACTTTACGACCCTCTCGTAAGCCATTGATGAGCACACATAAAGTTCATGAGGCCCGTAAGTCTGTTTTATGAGAACTAGATCAGCAGATGGGTTAATGCTCTGTAAATGCGTGCTGACTCATCCTGCTCGGCCCTGTCTGCATACACGCCAGCTGCCCGTGTGCTATACTGAACGGGCAACTTTACTATTTTTCTTTGTTGACATCCTTTTTTCTCACAGTTGTGTTTTATTACTCTTATCCAGCCAGTAGAACTTCTGTTTGCTTGATTTGTTTTTCACCGTGGTCGGATAAAGTAGCCGTCGAGTGTTTTCTAAAAAAAATGACTGCCATCATCAAAAGACACTTTGGTGGAATGAACTCATCAGGGGGGCAGCTGAGATGTTCTTTTCACAGTTTTCTATTACTTTCATAGAAAAACTTGGAATAATCATTTGTTTATCACACTCTGATGTGGTTGGCTTTGTATGATTACTATACAAAGTATCGCTGCAATGATAAATCAAAACGAGACGTCTAATTGATAAGTTGTCAGCGCTTGAATAACTCGCCGGCTATTTTGATTAGCGCACTATCGCTTTGAGTAATCTCTCAAAGTTCTCCGGTTCAAGCTTCATAAATGTGATTTTTGTTTCTTTGCTCCTCTGTGACAGTAAACTGAATATCTTTTGAGTTGTGGAAAAAACAAGACACTTGAGGAGGCATTTTTCACCATTTTCTGACATTTTATAGATTAAACATCTACTCCACTAATCTGGCAAATAATCAAACAGATTAATCTGCAGTGAAAATCCTAGATGTCTGCAGCACACGGCATGAATACAAATGTACAGTATCCGTTCAGTATTTTATTATTAGTGCAATATGTAGTGTCCTTCAGGAAGTATAAACAGTGTGCAGTCTGTAGTGTGTGTGTGTGTGTGTGTGTGTGTGTGTGTGTGTGTGTGTGTGTGTGTGTGTGTGTGTGTGTGTGTGTGTGTGTGTGTGTGTGTGTGTGTGGGGAAGGGGATTAATCTAAATGTTATATATAAATGAAAATATTTGCTTATTCATACTCTGGGAGAAGGAGCAGATATGATAATATTTAATGGGATAATTTAACTTTTTTGTGGGAAAACACACATCAGACACAAATTATTATTCAAGCTCAAGTCTGTTTTTGCATTTTTTAAGAGATGTCTGCAGGGGATGTTTAGGGATCATTTTAAATAAGCCTGACGCGATGTGTGAAATCAGTGATGAGGCGCAAGTGCGATGAAAAACTGTTTGCACTGAAAGCCTGAACAGAGGATAAACCAAACACAGTAAAACCCCAATTACTGATGTCAATTATTAACTATTTATTTAACTGATAGTCGGCTGCCCTAACAATGTATTAACAGTTAATCATTTATAATACATGAATGACATTGAATATTTTTTTATTACACGCCATCGTTTTAACCACAGACTTGATTTATGTTCGATGCAAAACCAGAGCAGCTACAGAGCGACTTTAAACAACAGGTGAAGTTAACGAAATATCACAAAACAATGACTTGTTATAAATTGTGGACCCATACAGAGGCCACTCATCATTGTGATATATTGAATAAGCAAGTTGTGTAGTGTGTTGACCACCTTGTTGATGGTCGGCAGGAACATTTTGAATCGGTTATGTTCCTAATGCCGATTTAAACGAAGAATGATTTATCATGAACGGCCCTCAGGTCGTCTCAGACCTCTCTTGGGGAGAGTCCTCTTTTCCTGCGCGATTAAACCATCTTCATTGCTTAGCAGCGTCCCATAAAGGTCTCATCCTGTCAGCACTGAGACTCTGTTACATCTTTTCTTTCTTACTTTAAATATAATAATATCATGATATTATAACATTAAATGATTTACACAGCAACTTTTTAAAAACAGAGTTTACAAAGTGCTCTGACAAATGAGCAAAAGCAGGAAACTCAGGAAGACAGATTCAGGGAATAAACACTCAACGGTCGAGTTCGAACACAAGGAAACCGAGTCTCAGAAAAAACAAGAAGGCAGAATAGTAATGCTAAACTAGAAAAAGAATAAAATCAATAACGGATGATGTATATGTATATGTTTGACCTTCCTAAGCACTCATCGTTATCCTTCACATATTACAATCTGCATGGTGTGACAGTTTGGTTTAGTGTCTCGTCTTCAGGCCACAGACCCTAAAATCTAAGGACATTTTGTTCCCAGCAGCCTTCAGGTGAAGTTAAACTGTGTGATAAGTTAAGATAAACAATTTAAAACGAACAAATCCTAAAGCAAATGTGTGCGTGATGCATGGTGGCCATTTTCCCCTGACACCCTGCTCAGGATGGGAAGCTGATATCTGGTACAGCTGTGTTCAAAGTCGTATAAACGTTTTAAATCTGACAAGTTGCTGTCATTTCACCGCCTCCTGATTTGATCATCAACTGAAAAGACAATGCAGACGGGCCGCACTTTGAGGTAAAACAGCACCTGATACATAACTGGATAACCGGATATCTTCTGTTAGACACCAGCTGACTTTAGCATACAACCACCTCACCCACTTCGAGGTGAATTGCGCTGGATGTAATCAAACGGTTATGGTAATTAGGAAGTCGTTGAAATGTGACCTGATGTCTCTTCGGATTTTTGTTACTCATCATCTTTTCAGCTGCTGACCAATCGGGATTCTCTGAAGTGAAATGAAATGAAATGATCACAGTTTGTCAGATTCTCTACATTTATACACCTTGCAACCTGGAATGCAGCAGCAGGACATTACCCCTGCATTTAAACTCCCCACCTCGACCGTGACATGATGATGACATTAACGCCTGATAGAGCAACAACAAAGTAACATCAAATCAGTAAAATAAGTGAGCTAAAACAAAACTAGAGTAGAATTAGAAGTAATATTGCACATCAGTGTCCGACGTTTCAATTCTGCTTGCAGGAGGAGGTCGAGTGTTCACGGTCAGCGTAATCTCAAACCAGTAATAAATGAAGGGTTCGGGGTTTGGACTTCCTATAAATGGACTGATATCTTCAGCGAAGGCCAAACTGGGACCACACCGTGAGCCTCCATTACTGGCGACCTGCAAAAACTGCTTCCCTCATACTTATTTTCTCCAGCGGTGCAGTTTTCTCTCAGAAGAGTTCCCACTTTGGTCCCTGAGGCTGTCAGACAATGATCTGTATGGATCTTTTATTACCGTTTGAGTTGGGAGGCATTCACTGAAAGAAGTGTGTTCGGTGCTGCTCTGTGGGGTGTTACGCAGTCAGGATAATCTTTTTTCCTCAGGAGAGAGCCTCTGGTTGGAAGCTCTGAAAGGCAGCGGAGAGCTTTTGGTTTTTCATGTTGTTGCTCGGCATCCACAGGAGAAAATATTTCGTTTCTTTTTTTCCGAAATTGGGGCAAACAGCAACACAGTCGTCTTTGAGGGCACGGGAAAGTAGAGTTGTGAGCCTGAGTCAGTCAGAGGAGGTGATGTGAAACTGCTATAATGCAAAGTGAATAATGAAACTGGGGGGAAAAAAAGCAAGCACATAAAATAAACCAATTTCATACTCTGTGGTCTTATTTCACTACAGACATTAAACAACGCTGTTAAGATAATAATAAAGATGTTCTGTGCAGAGGGCCCTTTTTAAAATGCAGCTCGAAACACTGTAGTAACAGTGACTCCATTTAAATATCCATCATAAAAGCAAATTACAGTCAGTGCAAACTTACAAAAGATTACACTTAATGGGACATTTTCACCTGCATTTCATCCTCTTCAGTGCGATTTATCCATCTGAGGTGTCTGTCTTTATTATTTTTTTATTTTTAATTTTATCGATTTGGGGGTGAACTTTACCTTTAAGCTGGCAGGAGGTCATATTTGCCTTGAGTGAGTAGAAATGCGGCACCTCATTGCAAGTTTGTAAACCAGACTGCTTTAATCATCAGATGGGCTTCAGGTCGGTGGTGGGGAAGATGTCATTGCCTCATTTGGTTGGATTTAGTGTAAATGTCAGTAGAAAAAGAGTAATTATAGGTTTGAGGCAAAAAACAAGGAGAGAAAAATGGTAATATTCATACAGTCACTTCGCTGTACGTAAGGAATACGGCACCTGCGGCTTCATATACTATGCAGCAACTAACTGCACGGTGGTACAAACTGTAAAACAATATTGATTTGATGCTTATGAACTTTAATATCTGTATGCACACTATGCGATATGAACCCCCCGCGGGCTTAGTGTCGCTGAATAATGTAAAACCAACTGCTTCTGTTATTATACCGAGTAAGCCGACCAGCTGGGCTGCCTTCTCCCAGAAAAACACTTAAATATTGAGGAGGGTCAAGAAGTGAGGTTCACAGGCGAGGGAACGTTGCAAAGTTAATGTGTGTCTGTATATGTGTGTTTGTGTGTGTGTGTGCCTAAACAATCCCAGACAAGACAATGGTAGATTAATTGTTTCCCCTTGAAAGTCGTCTCTCGGTAGAAGCCCAATAATGAGTCTGATTAAAGACTTGTGGACTTGTTAATTACCCCTCTGTAATGTCCAGACAGTGAAAAACCGCCTCCGCCTGCAGTCTGAAAACTTCTCTTGCCTTTTTATCACTCTGCGACACACGTAGGCGTGTTTTCAACAGGGTGGGAATTCATGACCTTTAAGTACAGTAATGATCCGTGATGAACCGTGCAGCGCTGCCCTCACGCCGGGCCGCCATCCTTAACCTCTGATTTACAGCTGCGGCGCGGCAGACGGGAGTGGAGATGCAAACAGCAGTATTTACACTAAGCGAGGCAGGTGTGCTGACAGTCGGACAGCTGAAGGAGTCACGGCAGGCCAGAGGGCGACGGCGACGTGACTGATGATTGAGCTGGCCGGGCTGACAGCTGGCACCGCAGCTGAACGGAAACAGCTTGTTTAAATCAGCAGCCGTCGTTGATTGATAGGATTTTATCGGCATTGTGCACGAGGACAAGTTAAGATTACATGCATACTGTTTTATTTATTGTGTTTTGCAGGTTTTATTAACTTATTTTGAGTTCCGCTGGCGTCGGTTCAGTTCTGAGAAGCGGGGCTGCAGCCAAGAGATTAGAAATGCAGAGGCACAAGTCCCCCAACACGTAGCCTACATACTCCAACCCTCAAAGTGTTGACCAGACTCTGGAAATAAAAAGCTCTACATGGTTTTATTTGTATTTGTCAGCCCTGGATGATTTGGTGAATCCGTCCTTACAGGAGTTTGTTGCCACAGCAAACGGTCACTGTGCAGCTACTCTGATCACAACTGTGATTTCATGCCGGCAACACTGAAAGTATCTTTCCAAACAGCAGGTCACAGTCAAACTGGTTGTCTTGCTGAGGAGTTGGAAGTGTGAGACTCTTCTTCCCTCACTCAAAAGAATGTACAGTAATCACGTTTCCGGTCATCACAGGGACAAATACATCGCATTTCTTGTGACTGCTTTAACAATAAAAGCCATCCCACATTCAGCCGGTTAAATGCTTTTAATGTGAAGGAGCAGCAGTGAGGTTCTCTCTTTGCATTAGCAGTAATTCAATTAAACCGTCGCTCTGATATGGCTGTGAGGAGAGGGAACAGTAAATGCTGAGGCAGCTTTATGCATGCATTGTTTTCCTGTGAATCCCTCGTGTTTAGGTGGGTAATCTGAATCCAGGTCAGGAAGGCCGGAGTCCACCACTGCCAACAAAAATGACTGTTCGCTGTAGAGAGATAATTACCGGATGTTAAAATGTTGCATTGCTTTTGCAGAAAAATGCAGACTGAAACAGGTTTCTATCGTTAATGGAGTAATGGAACATGTTTCTAACAGGATTGTCAGTAATATAATTACAGTTTTTAAAACCTTTGTATTTGTGGTATAGTCAGTACAGACCAGGTTAATCTGAGGGTAAAGCAGCTAAACAACATTATATTCTTCCATTTTATTGTACCTAGTCATGCTTCTGTGTTTACCTCGGAAAAAGTAATGTATAATTACTGTAACTAGCAATGCATTACTCTAACTAACTGGCCAGTCTATAACATTCTGGTTGGGAATTGCTAAATCTTTTATTCATTTAAAGCTTCAATATGTAAGAACTGACCACCTCGTCTAAATCATACACAAGACAGGTACAGTAGGGGTTAGCACTATAGCTGCCGTTAGCAAGTTAGCTCAGTTAGCCGTGCAGCTGGCAGTCGACTTGCTCAGAGACCAAGTGTTAGTGCTTACAAAGCTAGTACAGGTCCTTTGGCCGGAGCTAGCTTGTTAGCATGCTAAATTCCATAGAGATATATGTAATACAATAAATCAGAGACATCATGACGTCAGAACTGAGATGTATTTAGTCTTTTCAACTAAAATCTTACATATTGCACCTTTTAAGGAAAATAGTCCATAAAAAGGGGGGATGAAAACACTGGAACCAGTTGATAATCTACTGTGCCCGCCATGTTGGTGTTATTTTAATCCAAGTGTAACTGTCTTAGGCTTCGAAAATCTTTTAAATTCCCAGAAGAAGCACTGAAGCCTGAGCGACCTCAGCGTCCTCAGTGGTTGCTGAATCTCTGCTGAGAAGTCTTTTCCCTGCCAAGTATAAACACACAAAATTCTGTATGTGAAAAGGTCAAATTTTAACATGCTGACCGTTCGTACCCGATATTGACCATTAGAAGTCAAGTCCAAATACGTGGGCTGCAGATTAATAATGGATGAAACATTAACAGTGGCGCTACAATAATAAAAAGCACCACACAGTTGACTTCACTCCTCTCTGACAGTTTTCGACTAAATGGGGAAATTATTGGCTTTGCAACGGTCGAGTTCGTAGCAAATCTGTTGTATTGCTTTGCATTAGATTGCACAGGTGTTGATGACATTTTGTGCATCCCTTGCTCATCGCCGTGGCGTTATTGCGCTGGAAAAAAAATCCCCAGGGATGCATTCATACAAAAACATGGCGGATAATGGTGTGCTGCCTGGCATTGTAGGCTTTAAGTGGCTGCGGCTGTGTGAGGCTTTCTGCTCTGCTGTTTGGACTGTGGAGAGAGAGATGCTGATAATGATCGGTTATCAAACAAAACTGTCCCCGGCCTTTGTTAGGCGTCCTCATCCCTCTGTCACTCTCGCTTTTCTCCTCTTTCTTTTCCGACAGGACTGATGGCCATGGCTGTAGGTGGGGGACCTTCGTGGGTTCAGTTTTTCATATTCTCCATCCAACAAAAGAGATTTCCTGCTGTATTTCCAGGGGAAATTATTTGTTTGTTTGTTTTTTTTATCAATAACTGCACAGCCGCACCGAGCTGCAGTTAATGTCTTCATAATAAACTCTAATTTGCATCTGGGTTTTTCCTAATAAATAAACACAAGCCGTGGAGAACAAACAATTAAAAGAGAAAGCGAGGTTTGTGGAAAATTGATTTGTCTCTGACCAGTGTTAAGATGTCAGACAGCCAGTGATCACTGGGGGGAGCTAGCATGCAGACAAAGACGTTCGGTTTATTGACAGTTGAATAAAATGACTGTTTGTTGGTCCCCTGGAAAGAACGGAGAAGAAAAAAAAGACAACTCCAACATCACAGCACATTCACTGCTTGTTTAAGGGCCTTGGAAGGCAGGATTTATTTGACAGGAGCTGCCTAGAGAGGCCGTCTCAGACAGCACATAAAAAACGCCAGATGATGAAACGGAATATAAATGAAAATGATGTCAATTAGCTGATAAAAATGTTCTTTACAGGAGAGCGTGTGTTGTAAAAACAGAGGCTCTGCCAGCACGCTCTGACCCCTCATGGCTGCGTTTTTTTTCTTCTCCTTGCTTCTCCAGTTAAGCCTGATTGTCTGCTGTTTTTCTGTGGAAGGTAATAGTCGGCAGGAGGCTACGTGCGTCGTTTGGTGATGATCAATCTTTGCACCCCTCGCTGCGTTTAGGTTTTTCTCCTCGTGCTTGTTAATGCTCGGCTGGTCTCTTAAGCTCTCCCCGTGTTTGCTTTTTTTGTTTAATGCGGCGTTTATCTTGTAAAAAAAAAACACTGCCTTGTTGCCTTTCACTCCTCTCAAAAACTTTGTTCACATTTCCGCGCGGCTAATTGTCAGGAGCGAGGTGAGTTTTAATCTGCCACCGAGCCACTGGGGAAAAGCACATTAGCGCGAGTGTGAACAGACAATAGGGAGAGCGGAGAGACTGTCACACATTTGGAGGATTAAACTGTAATCTTGAATTGCGGAAAATTCACTTATTTCAGAGCTGTTTTTCTTGTTTTATTGTGCTATCTGTGCGTCGCAGGCCCATTTACACTTGTTTTATGCGCGAGTCGGAAGATTTGGATGTGTTGTGGCGAAAGGTAAACAGTCTCATGAGTCAGAGGAGCTGTCAACAGCGGTGGTGCTGAATGAGTCCTGGCAGTGAGCGGGTCGTGCAGCTCCCTCAGGCCTTGTGAGGAGCTGCACGGTGACAGCATTGCAAAATGTGGTGGCTGGAGTGTGTACGGCTTTGAAAGTCCACTCACCCTGCCACCGACATGTGTGTGTTTCTAGATGCATTGCGCTTTTGTCCAAAGCAACTCAGTTATTCATACACACATTCATACACTGATGGCGGTGGCTGCCATGCAAGGTGCCGACCAGCACAT
The DNA here is from genome assembly GCA_963678695.2 of Diplodus puntazzo. Classification (NCBI taxonomy): domain Eukaryota; kingdom Metazoa; phylum Chordata; class Actinopteri; order Spariformes; family Sparidae; genus Diplodus; species Diplodus puntazzo. The sequence goes on along the minus strand of OZ023166.1, from coordinate 10,197,297 downwards.
CAGGAGCAGTTCTTGAGTCAAATCAGATCAAGTCAGTTTTATTTATATGGTCCAAAATCACCATCACATTGCAGCAGTGAACAGCGTCCTCTGTCCGTAGACTGTCGATTTAAGTGAGGAAAAAATTTCCAGGGGAAGAAAAAGATGGAAGAAGCCACAGAGGTGGAATCCGTCTGCCAGGACGAACAGACACACAGTAGATGTTGCATGACAGTCAGATCTATTGGTAGTAATAGCATTTAATATTCATAACGGACAAACCAAACACTGGCTCCAGATGAGGGGTGTTCAGTTGGTTGTAATTTGCAACCTCACAGCCAGATGCTTCTAAATCCTAAACAGTGGACTGTTAATACGGTGTTGCTGCCAGCGTATCTGATATGTGAAGCCAGCTGTTGTGGTTGTTGTGGAGTGGGTTGTAGGTGTGGGACGCTCATTTAGAAGACTGTTTCTTTTGTCCTGTAGGGAATATAGGCTATTTTTATAGTGTTCGCTTATTATTTTCCATTTATTTTCTGCTTTCTGTCACTGTTTGGTTAAATCTAGGCAACAAAAATACTTGGATTGCTTTAAAAAATAGATTTTTTCCACATCGTTGAATATGTGTTTGAAAGGATAACTGTGCGGAGCTTGCTGGTCTTTTCCTCTCAGTTACGAAGCTGTGACATTACCAAAAAAGAGATTGTGCTGTTGCAACAATGGCAGATACCAACTTGGCAGGTTGCTGCACATGTACTTCTGCTTCTGTGGCTAAGGATTGCTTTCAATGGCACAACGTTTTCATTTGATTCAAACATTGGCTGAAAACATTATGTAGCTCCTAACATCTAAAAATCAGACTTTTTGGCATGCAGGAGGATTTAAGGGGACTGCAAGAGTTAATTCTTGGAGGATTTATTAAACCACTTTATGATGTGCACTTGACCCTACGTTGATGATGATGATGACGATGATGATGAGAGCAAAAAGGATGCTCAAAGATTTTATAATATGAAGAAATCTTTCAAAAACGGAGGTGCAAAAGCCCCCAAAATGTAATTATAATTAGCCTTTTTCCAAGTGTAACCTAGACTGATAATAATTACTACGTTCCTAATCTGACTGTGTGATCTGGCGGCACTTTATATCATCATGTTCATAATCTTTGCAGGAGTGTAATAAACAAAGACGTAATCTGAGAATGAGATTCATTGGTGTTTAATTTCCTGGAGCAATCAAAACAGTGGCTGATTTACTGCATCGTTTATTATAATCATCGCGCGTTTCAAGATAAATGGACAATTTTAGCCTGAAGATGAGATTTCTTCTCTCTTCTTTCCTGTTAATTTATAGATCCACAAACGGCTCAGAGAGAATGCGTCATCACCGAAACAATAATTCCCCCTTCATATGGCAATAAAGGCACTGCCACACATCACACCGAATACATTAAGGTAACAAGGGATTGTTTCCCTCGTGCTGATGCCAAACACATTCCTCCTCTCCGCCGGCGGTGACTCACATCCCGGACTTTCTCTCTTTCTTTCTTCCTTCCTTTCTTTCTTTCTGCCTTATCTGCGATTGTTCAGTTCCTTTCCCTTCCAACAGATGACTGGTTCAAAAGGCCAGGAGCTCTGCAGAGACTGTGCACGACTTCTGAAGAAACGCTCTCTCCAGAAACACAGCGCTCTGTGTGTGTGTGTGTGTGTGTGTGTGTGTGTGTGTGTGTGTGTGTGTGTGTGTGTGTGTGTGTGTGTGTGTGTGTGTGTGTGTGTGTGTGTGTGTGTATGTGTGTGTGTGCATGTGTGTGTGCGTGCAACACAAATAGGCAGACAAGCTGTGCTAACAAGAGTGCGGATCGTGTGTGCGCAGAGATGTGACACACGGTGAGAGAGATACAGCACAAACAATGTTTTTGTTACGAACTGGAACTATTTCTGCCGTATGTGGGAGGACGGTAGCACTGCTTCTCGAGAGCCGGGCCAGCAGCAACCCCTTTGTTTTATTGGCAGACAATACAGCAGCGTTGGCACAATATAGTAGAGTGAATATGATTTTTATGGGTATAGACACATATGCAAATCTTCCCTGCTCCCCAAACTGCCATGCACGGAGTACTTTTTAGTTGCGGATGTTAATGCCAACTTAAGTAATACATGACCAAAAATCACCCCGGAGCAGAACTGCACTGATACCCGAAAGTATTTTGCTCCACTTGCATTGATTCCTGTTTCCATTTCCTGTGTAATGGACTTGCCAGTAATGAGTGCCCACCGTGATCTGATCCAAACTGACAGGTCTCCATATTATCAGTGGCTGCGAGCTCGGGAGCTGAGCGGTGGGGAAGTGGAGCCTGGTAAGACTAAATATAGGTCCAGGTGGAAGGACAAAACCTTGAGCTCTCCTTTATATCACGGAGGATGGGGAAAAATGGAAATGGACCAGGTGAAGCTCTGCAGTTTTTAAAGGAAATCAGAGAAGACGTCTGCACCACGTGGAGCTGCAGTTTGGTTAATGATGTCACTTTACGTCAATGTTTGCTTCCTTTTTGGCTTCATTCTCCGATTTAGGTCTAGTTTCTTTTGAAGTTTTAGGTGAGGACTTGGAGAAATGGCCTTAAAATCAACTTTTTTCTGCTGCTCGATACAAAAAGGGAAACCCACACTCATTCTCTCATTTTCCATGACTAATACCACGAGACAAGTCTGTCTAATATTACATAACTTAGTCCGAGGGTGCATAGATGCATGGGGGTTTGTCTCTTGTCATTGGCAGTGCAGGCTCTGCGTGCACAGTGAATCACTTTTGATCAGTTTATCAAACGAAGCAGGGCCTGCTTCACAGAACAAACTCTCCCACGAACGTTATCAGATGGACATTCCTGTACTATTTCATCTCCCAATATCCACCAGATCGCTACACATAATATTTAAATTTAGATCTTGAAATCTCCTCAAAGGCATTTCAGTAATGCGAGGACTGGGGCGACAAAATCACACAGTATTTTTGACCAAATACCTCGATAACATTATTGTAGGGATGACTGTTTTTATATTCACTAGTGACAAAGATTTGCGTAACACTTCATTTTACTGGTACTGAAATGTCAATGTAAGCCAGTGATAACTCCCAAGCAACGTATTTGAAATTCCCACTGAAATAACCAGACATGATTTAATAATAATACTCCATATATATTGCAACAAGCAGTTATTAAACAGCTGTTGATAGCATTCTAACTCAATAGATATATTAACTAGCGAGCTAAAGCTAAAACTCCTGTGCAAGCTGTCTAAACAAGACCAGCACTCCCCTGGTTCTCCGAGCTCCCAGTCCGGACCCCGAGCTGACCGGCTCACTGAGCTAACCAGCGGGCAGCAGCTACGGTCAGCTGCTTCTCTAGTGACACGCAGCACCTTCAGCACTCCTTCTTTGCGATATGAATTCGCCTGGTGGTCAATTCTTACAAAGTACACGTTTAACTGCATCAGTTCACTGAAACAGTATTCTTAACTGGAGATTTAATTATTATAAATTCCCCTGAGCGTCTTATTCTGCATTATAATCTCTGACAAGAAAAGATATATCTGTGATAGGCCAATATGGACGATTAGAAGAGGTAGAACAGTAAAGGACGTTCCATCACTTTGCTGTAATACAGGAAAAGACCAAACATATGCTATATGCCTATTTAGCTAGAATTTTAGATGTTATATAGTCCCATATGGTGATAC